>CM060661.1:36349312-36696812 GCA_030686955.1 Odontamblyopus rebecca
GTCTGTTTTTGAGGAGGAAACATTAGAACAGGACTTAAAGCTCACAGGAGTCACTTTTGTGTGCTATAGGACCTTTAACTCTACACTCACAGGACTGTAGGGAGCATTACACACACAGAACAGTAGATCACATGTCTGAGGTGTGGTACCTGGACGAGCTCGGAGCCGAAGCCCCCGGAGAGCCAGACCCAGTGGGCCGTGGGCACCAGGCCGTAGCCCCCGACCAGACAGAAGAGCAGAGAACGCATCTGTTTCCACTGTTTCCCCAGAGACACCGGGTGGATCTGAGCGAAGAACACGGCCAAGATCATGGCCAGGACGGCCACGAGGTACACCTGACGCCAGTACTGTGGATATATACACAAATATATATATAAACAAATATATATACACACAGGACGGCCACGAGGTACACCTGCCGCCAGTACTGTGGATATATACACAAATATATATACAAACAAATATATATACACACAGGACGGCCACAGTACACCTGACGCCAGTACTGTGGATATATACAAATATATATATAAACAAATATATATACACACAGGACGGCCACGAGGTACACCTGCCGCCAGTACTGTGGATATATACACAAATATATATATAAACAAATATATATACACACAGGACGGCCACGAGGTACACCTGCCGCCAGTACTGTGGATATATACACAAATATATATATAAACAAATATATATACACACAGGACGGCCACGAGGTACACCTGACGCCAGTACTGTGGATATATACACAAATATATATATAAACAAATATATATACACCCAGGACGGCCACGAGGTACACCTGACGCCAGTACTGTGGATATATACACAAATATAAATATAAACAAATATATATACACACAGGACGGCCACGAGGTACACCTGACGCCAGTACTGTGGATATATACACAAATATATATATAAACAAATATATATACACCCAGGACGGCCACGAGGTACACCTGACGCCAGTACTGTAGATATATACAAATAAATAGATTTTTTAAAGTCTGTTTTAAAGGTTTTTCCTGAAAAATTCATAAGTTCCATTTACTTCTCATGATTTAAAAAATAAATTAATTGCATTTAATCCACTTTTGTTCTCGAGCTGAAGGTTCTCAACCATAACATTATATGCAATTATTGATAAATCACAATATATCATCCTTTGTTTTTCAGGTCGTATCGTGATACTGAATCGTCCCAGTCGTATCATGAGAAGTATCGTAAAGACAGATTCACGGCAGTGCACAGCCCTGGACACCGATACTGTGGACAACAAGAACAAATAGATTTATGGAGAACAGTCGTGTAGGAGCAGGGCTGATGTCGGCTCACGGACAGAATCTTACTGCAAAACTGTAAAGAGGGTCCAAATAGAGCCCAGGAGAGATCACTAAATGACTGAAACACGCATGGACGCCTCTAAAACCGCTTCAGCAGGTTTTTGTGAAGGAACAATGTTCTAACACGGCAGAAAGCTTTAAAAAAAGAATCATAAACAAAATCTGTTTCACATAATACCTCCTCTATAAGACTGACAGTCCAAACCTGGCCAGGACTAAACCAGGTCTATCCCAGGACTATCCCAGAACTGGACCAGGCCTCGGGCCCTGTGATAGACACTGAACACAGTGTGTACGTTCTGTCAAACACAAACTATTCAGATAAACTCCTGTGTGCTCCATAAGTGCCCCTCATAGATGTGTCACATTTTGTTCTGGGTCCTTCTGTCCGTTTGTGTGGAGAGGGTCCAACCGCACTTTTCCCGACGAATCTCGCGCCGCATAAATTTACACTGTCCGTGTACAGCCAAAAACTCTCCAAATCTCCTGCACCAAATGATTCATGCAGCATTATGAAGCCGCCCGCCTGCTCCGGGAGAGAGGAACAGGAGCGGCCGAGCCTGGCACCAAATGAAAGAAAGAGGATTTTTTTTTACAATTTTTTCTGTCTTTTTGTGCTAGCCATCTGGTTTGCGGCGCAGCAGATTTTAGCTAGGGCAAAATAGCGCGCTTGTTCCGTGTTTGGCGGGAGATGCCAGGGAGGAGGCGGCCAAAGCGAGCGCGGTTAAAGGGATGAGCGGCTGTGGGCGTGCAGAGTGCTCACATTTTAAAGGTGTGGGGACGTTTAATCGGAGGATGACAGACTGACAGCTCCCGAGGAATTCAATTAAAGGGTTAGAGCCGGGGCACGAGCGGCTTTACCGGTCCAGATTCAGCTCACAATGTAGAGATTATGCAGGAGAAAAAGTACAATTTAAGCACAATTACAAACGCACAGAATCTCAGAGAGTCCCGACCGAAAGCAGAGCCGCCGTGTCCAAACAGGAAGTGAGCACAGGCACGATTAACTCCGGCTCCAGTTCACTTTTTATTGAAAAAAGTCGCTCCCTCTCTCTACAACATGGTCTTAAAATGTTTGTTTCAACCCACTCTACGTGATCCTGGTGTTTTTATTTTTGCTACTGTCCAAAAATCTAAATATATCAATATTAAATGAGACTAGTGATGTCACAACACCAAAATTTCGAACTCCATTTCAATACTAAGGAAAAGACTCAACACCAGAGGTCGTAGTAACCGAATATTCTCCAAACATTTTTTTTAACGTTGAAAATCTGAAGGCGTCTGTCATTTTGACACATTACACTGAGGGAGATAAACCATAAACTTAAGTCGTTCACAGTAGGGATGGGCATTCAGTTACATTTTCTTAATCGATTGTCTGATTTTCAATTAATCATTAACACTTTTATATTGAAATTATCATCACTATTATTACTATTACTAATCTGCATAAATAAACTCAACTTTACATATAAACCATCACCACTGCAGAGCCACATCAGTGTGAGATCAGAATGTGTTTAATGCAGCTTTGGCACATTTGTTTATGTTTTACAGAAACGAAACTTAAAACCTCACAGATCATTTGGATAAACTATAAGCGCTGAAAAAGCAGCTCTTTCCTTGTGCTGATGCTTCAGCTTCTGTGGGACTAAAGGACACGACTCAGTGGAATATGAGTGTTCTCTCTGTGACAGAGGATGTTCTGCTGGTAGTGAGTCTGTTCTGTGCGTATGTCGCGTTGGAGATGCTGCATAGGAAGGACAAGCAACAACAACTGATAACTTTGATGATCCAGGGGGCGCTAATGTTCCAGCTCAAGTAGCAGAGAGGAGGTTAAGCAGAAGCACCGTGTTCAGTGGGAGCAGGAGTGTGAATTAATGATTAAAAACGACAATGAATCAATGAAAACACAAGTTATAAAACATGTCTTATCATTATCATATAGGCTGATATTCTCATTCACATTTTAAAATAAAAATGACGGATAATAACAGTTGCTGACGGAATTGTTAGGACCCTGTGACGGGCAGTGATAAAGGCTAATGCGACTTCTGCTCAACACAAATATCTTTTGAGTCTTTTTTCCTCATATTTTTACATTTGCATTGGATAAAAAGGTCAACTTTGCAGAGTATCTCCTGTTGAGAAGCCGTGACACCAAAAAGCAGCGCAGCAATGACCGTAAAACTATAAAATCAAATAAATAAAACTATTGCTGGGATTCAGACATCAGAACAATCTATAGGTCAAGAATGTTTAATACAGATGGGCGCAGGTAGGGTTGGGCGGTAATACGGTATCAGTTTCATCACCGTCACTTTAAAAAATCTGCATAAGGACCTAAAACCACAGCAGGACTTTCTCCCCTTCGCTCTCTCTCCTCTTCAAACGTGGTTCCACTCGGAGATTTCCCTCCACACACAGCGAGGAAGAAGAAAAAAACCTGACTGACGCTTCGTGTGTGACGCTGAGCCCAAAAGTTTGTGATGGAGACGTTTTATTGAAGCCGAGAGTCGAGAGGGGACGAGGCGCTGAAGAGGAGAAAGTTCCCGCTCGAGGGCGAAGTCAGACTTTCACGGAGGAGACGGTAACTTGTCCGAGTGCCGAGAGCGCGGGTCTGTCAGATACAACATGCTGCAGTGGGAAATATCACACGCCGTGGACTGTTGCCTTTTACTTTTTATTTTGAATCTGCCTCTTCTAAGCTTTTCTTGTCTTGGCGAGTCTCAGATCATTAAATGGAGGGAGAAACGCGCTGGTCAAGTTTGGTTTGATCAGAACTTGCGCCTCATCTTCAAATATACTGGTGCAATTCTGTTTCTAAATGGTTTAGGAGCAGCTACAAAATAATTCAACTGGATACCGCCCAACCCTAACTTCACCCATTAGCAAAATCTGAAAACTCCTCCAGAGCGGGTGGTGCGTCGGGTTGGGGGACGGGCTCAGGAGTGATAATTGACGGCGACTGAGCCACGACGATCCAACACATCAGGATCGGCGCTATCTGGGGTTTGAAACAGAGCGGACATTTGTGCTCGGATCTCGCCGTTTCCCTTTTCTCCAGACTCGGCGGGACGTGGTGGTGCCAGGTCGGGGCTGAGAGGGGCTCCTCACGTCCCGCCCGTAGACGCCAGTGTCTGCGCTCGTCACGTCATAACCTGCATCTGACTCACTGGGGCCCTTAGTCCAACCCGGAAACTCAAATTTCCTGACCGTAGTTGATCCTAAAGAGGCCGTTACAGACACGACTTTGACACAATTTTTAACAAATATGCACAAAAACACTAAAATAATAGTGATATGTCCTCCGTGTCGAGGCTTCGGAGCGTGTGCCGAGTGATCCAGGAAGGCTTTGGTGAAGCGCGTACGAGGCTCGTATCGGTGACGTGTGCAGTGACGTTTGAAGCCTGGCAAACCGGCCGTACAACATGACTGTTTCAAGAAATGGTTCGCGGATTTAGCGTGCGATTCTAAACATAAGGGCCAGTGAAACGGAATGGACCCCCCCTCACATTTTGTGGTTATTACATTACATCCCTATCTCCGATTTGTTCCTACTTTTTCTTTTAACCTGACCATTGTATCATCAAAACAGACTCCATGTTAATAAAATAAATTCACAATTTATGTTGATATCACAAACATTCAAATATTTAATCATTCATTTGTTCAATATAAATCTTTCCATCAGAACCACGATGATCATGTTGATCGTACCATTATCACTCTGCCTGTTATGTTTTTTTGGCCACTTGAAGCAACTTGAAGCGTCGGCTCAAGAGTCGAGCAACTGGATGGAAGCTTCAGTGCTTCATGGGGCTTCATCTCGCCATCACTACAAAATAAGGCCAGGGGCAGGTCCACACTTCTATTTTAGACCCATTTACACAGAGAATCGGGAGAAAAAAGGTGATTTGGGTGTTTAGTGGCCCTTTAAACCTCACAAAAGTCTATAATTCAGCAGTTTAAGTGTGTTCTGATGGTCCCAGACTCACGTTGTTGCAGTAGAAGGTGTAGAAGACCCCGGGAACGTAACAGCCCAGGATCCCGATGGACAGGCCGGCGTAGTCCAGGGCCATCCAGCGCCGACTGGTCTTCTCTGAGCGATGGCAGAGGAAGACGTGGAAGCCGACCGAGCACAGCATGCACAGCTGGGCCAGGACACAAGGAAGTTTACTTTTACTTGTACAAATACATTTATTTGACTCTAGTCTGTTGCTTTTTGCAGCTTATTTTGAATCTATTATTACCATTTATATGTTTTTCTCTGTGTTATCATATTATATTGTGATGTGTGAGCCTCTGTGTCCAACTAATTTCCCTTGTGGATCAATAAAGTTTGTTTAAGTCTAAGAACAAGAGCGAAAGGCAAATGAAGCACTAAACATGTACCACTAATAACTCCACATTAATTAGGCTTAAGAACGAACAAACAATGACTTAATTCTTAAAGAACAAATTGTTAAAGAATGATTCAGGCTTCGTAAAAAGTTAAATTTTTAATGAACAACTTTATTCAGGCTCTATTAAAGTTGCAGTCCATGATAACAACACAGTATCACCACATTTACTATCACAATATATCCGTGCTTCAGTATATGGTACATGTCAATTGTCAAATTAAGTTTAGACCTGGTTTAGCCCCGACAGTGCAGCATTTTAAATCTTTAAGTCTCAGGACCCACTTTTACGCTCTAGATTTTAACACTGCAAGAGCTGTGAGGCCCTCTTATGTCTTTTAATTATTGTAATTTTCGGACTATATATATACTTTTTTATGGTTTGGGTGGTCCTGCGACTTATATTCAGGTGCTACTTTTATATTAAATTATATAATTTCATATATAGAACTGTTAATCATATTCTGCAAATTACAAGCTGCAAGTCGTGAAATCTGCAGTCGAAAACGGTGACTGAGCAGCAGAAAGAAAGTCTGGAGTGAGCGAGAAACTTGTGTTTGACTGGAGAAAAGCGGAGGAAATTCGAACTGTAATGAAGAAAACGCAAAAACTCATAGTTTTCTGAATAACTGTTCGTATGTGACGTGAACACACCAGACACATGTTCAGACTGTTGTTCTCTGTTCTATTGGTATTTCTATAACTCGCCTTTCAAGATAAAATGTCTGTTCCTGGTGTCTAATTTGATAAAAAAAAAAATTCCCCCCAAAATGCGACTTATATGTTATTTTCTTCTTCATTCTGCATTTTTTGGCTGGTGCGACTTATACTCCAGAGCAACTTATAATCCGAAAAATACGGTACTTTGTCTTTTAAAAATGGTCAGTTTTATTTTATTGTGTTAAAATGTTGATTCGATCCAATCAGTCCAATGCAACAAAACAGTTTCCAAAATGCTGCACAATATAAATAAAACAAATCTAATAAAAATATAAAATAACGCTCGACTTAACTCCACTAGTCCTCGTTAAGACAATGAAACTAGTCAAATCAGATAAGAATACCAGTAAAAAAGGTAAAAAACAAAACAAAAACAAATGTAAGACAGTGATTTCAACATACGTTTAACCCCCAGGACTATTTGAGCCCCGCCCTCGCTCTGTACCTGGAAGCAGAAGAGGGTGATGGAGTAGATGACGTAGTCCTCCCTGGAGGCGCCCACAGAGGGCAGCACTGAGGCCATGTTGTAGACGCCCAGACAGAAGAAGAGCAGGAAGCCCAGCAAATGGCTCCACATGTTCACCGACTCGTTGGACACTATGAACAGGCTGCAACACACAGGACAACAGTTAGATTTATGCCGTCGTACGTTATTCAGGATCATTTCCCTTTCCTTCGCTTCCTTCCCCTTGACCCAAATGTGTCATATTAACTGGTGTCCTAAAGAAAACCAGGGAAGGAAAGAGTAAACTGAGAGCAGAAACCAGGGAAAAAGAATCAAACTTTATTGGTCTCAGTGAGGAGTTTAGATCCTCTCTTCTTGCTTTGTATCGATTTCCTGCAGAATCAAGGAGAAGGAAGTGAGGAAAGAGAAAAGTGACACAGCTAAGGAACTACTTTTTAGAAAACTTAGCACTGGACTTTCACTTTTCACTTAAAATCATGTCTATGTGTGGAACGGAAAGGAAAAACCCATAGTTGCCTCAACAATTTGGCTTCAAGGAGCAGAGAAGGAGTTCAAACAGACCTAATAGGAGTTGCCTTCAAACATAAGTGCATCAACAGCATCATCTTCAAGTGCAAATCACGAATTAAAATATCTGGGCTATAGTCATTGTAGCGTTCCGTTATGTTCAGCTCATCAACAATTCCAACCATACCTCAGTTTTCATCATTTCCCCACTGACGCACGACTCTCTCTCACACTGGGTACATGCGATTAGAAGAGACGAGGATGATTCCAAACAGCACATACGTCTGCAGGCTTCATTTTACCGACGATCACATTTACGTCAGTGCGTTTGATCACAGTCGCTAGAGCCCAGTGTCGGGAACTACACCGGAAGTTTCAGTGCAGGTTTCTAAACGTCTTCCTGGTTTGTAGTGATGGACGAATGGAGCCTCGTGAACCATTTGACGCCTCAGTCGCAATATTGTCTCAAATGGTTCGACGTGTCTGAGGCCTTTGAGAAACACTGACCTCTAGTGGACAAATTTAACCATTGCAAACCAGCACACAACCCATGATTTGGGAACCCAAAACTCAATTTTCTGTTTTATTAGATGGATGGCTTTTTTCCACTTGTGGATGCCATCGAAAATGAAACAAATGCCAAAAGTCACCAAAATCACCACTAATGTCACACAGTACTCCTCACTATCCAACATTTTTAAGAAATATTAGTGCATCTTTTATACTGTAGCAGCTTAGCGCTTGTCAAACCACGGTGAACACTCTGAAGCCTCTGAACCAATCGCTGAGCCAGTGAAACGCTTCGATACACTGAAGTGGTTGACGGGCAGAGCGAAGCAGTAGAGGGAGGGACCGACACTTCGGTCACGTGAGCGGCTGATGCGAGACAAGCTCCGAGGCAGCACTTCGGAGCAATTTGTTTCAGAAAGAACGAGACGTGCTCTGGAGCTCCGTCTCATTTGCCCATCACTACTGGTTTGTGACGGAAACGTGAATAGAGCGTATTGTGAGCTCAAAGATTAAAAGTTGGACTAGTGGCCGGTCCATTAGTACTGCAGCAAAAACAAAATCCTCTCCAGCCCAGAAACCATTTTCCCATAAAGTTCAAGGTAAACACAAACTGCTCGTGTTTAGGTGACAGCTTTGGAATTTTGCTGCTAGTTTTGCCCATTTTCAGGTCACAAACTTTTCTTTTTCAAAAGTTCAAAATCCAGTCTTAAAGAGGGTGTAAAGCTTGTCTTTAAAGAGGGGGGTATTACTTTCTACCATATTATAATGTTGTTCCCTCATCAAAAACCTGCCTGAACAGGTTTTAGAGTCATCCATGCACGTTTCAGTAATTTAGCGATCTATCCCAGGCCTTATTCAAACCCTTCATAGGATTAGCTGTGAGATTCTGTACGAGGCTCCGCCCACAAGCGTACGCCACCCATGTTCCCACACGATAATTCTCCATAAAACTACAAAAACATGATACAAAACTGAACACAACAACTTCAATGTGCAGGAGGTTTGTCAAGTTACATTTAGAGGTGCATTGTGTCACTTTTCTGGTATCAAATGCTTTGTTATTGCTTTGTCTGGAATGCTGTATGACTTTAAACCTTTCTATCTTCATGGAGACCAAACCAGACCAAGTTACAGGTCAGATCTGTGGAGAGGCGACCCCACTCACAGTCAGAATGTCTGTTTTTGTAGATGTTTTTAAGCTATAAAACCACTTGTAAGTGAATAAATGTAAAGTAGAGCTGCTTATTGTCACACTGTGGAAGCAGACAAATCACATATCTATAGAAACAAGCAGGTGACGGACCCTCAAACAAAAAGTGACACAGTGCAGCTTTAAGAAGAAAACCTGCCACAGATAAAAGGAGCAGCTCTGACCTCTTGATGCAGAGGCGGGAGGGCAGGTAGGCCCTGTAGCCGTCGGTGATGTAGGGGTTGTCCCTCAGAAACACTGGGATCTGCTCGTACGTGTAAAGCCGGATGCCCCGGGGCACCAGCACGGGCCAGTACTGGTACCCGCCCAGCTCGATGTAGTGGGTGGTCTGAGCCGGCTTCTGCGGCTTCTGAGGCATCGTGGCCAGAGGGGACGGCCCGGAGGAGGAGGATGCTGAGGGGAGAAGAGGGGGATGTGTTATCAAGATAGACATAAGAAGAAATGCAAATGTACACTCCAAACTATACTGTAAAAAGTGTAGAAACTATTATACTAATCACTACTAAAACTAAATACTAGGGGTGTAATGATATCGAAGTCTCATGATATGATATTGTCACAGTCTGAATGTCACAGTACGATATTTATTGCGATATCGTGGGAAAGCTCACGATATTACGATATTCTACATAATAACAAGACTGACATTCTAAAATGCTTTGACCAGTCATTTGGTACAACATTTATTGTCATTAGGGATGGAACGAAATCCAAATCTCTCTGTACCAGATTTTCACCATATACCGTAATTTTCGGACTATAAGTCGCACTTTTTTCAGGGTTTGGGTGGTTCTTATACTTATACTGCGACTTATATATGACATTTTTCACACTGACAGCCCATAGACCAAATATATGAATCGTATATATGAATCAAAAATGAAAAAACAAATTATTTTCCGTTTTTTCATTTTGGTTTTATAGACAAATAATAAAGAAAAGAGTTATTTTTTCCGTTTTCTTATTTTTGGTTCTATATTGAAAAATGAACGAACGAATAACATGTATTCTTCTCTATTGGGTTGTTTTTATTACTATAACTTCTATAACTCGCCTTTCAAGGTGAAATGTCGGTTCTTGGTCTCTGATTTTATCAAATAAATTTCCCCCAAACAGTGCGACTTATACATGTTTTTTTTCTTCTTCATTATGCATTTTTTGGCTGGTGCAACTTATAGTCCAAAAAATATGGTACATCTCACGCTACGGTACCATATTTATTGCAATATTTTGTGAATCTGCTACTTTTCCCTGTAAAAATGCCTTCACAAGAGTTAATCCCAAGAATGAAGATTTCAAAGGTCTTAGAACAGTTATTTCTTCAGCAAAGGATCATGGTCTATGTCGTTCCCTGTTTGTTTTTAGCTATTTCTGCATCAGAACTGTTCATTTTAAGCAAAAAGATTCGATATATTGTGATGCTCCACGATATTATTGTGAGACCTTTGACGATACAATATCACCATATTTACGTTATTGTTACATCCCTTATAGATACTTATTTGAGCAGGTATCAATTCTAAAAACAAGCATAAGAGCACACAGACTAGTATACGCCCATGGACCACTGCGGGACAGATATAAGACCACATGGGAATAGAAAAGAAAGTACGACCATTTAGTGCTGAAAATCACATTCTGTTTCAAAACACTGGGCTTTGACATGGACTGCTCCTTCCCAGTGCTGTACCTTGGATGTCTCCCTGACAAGATGTCTGCAGACGATGTTTATCTTTTGAAAAATCATGTTACATCCGCCAAGAAAGGCATAACAGAATCCTGGTAACAGAAGCAGCCGTCCACCACAAACCTGTTTAACCACAGGAGAAGGAAATATTCGACTCATGGAACGTGTGACCTGCACTTTGTGACTCCAGGATTAAATGGGGAAAAGTGGCTGGACTTTACTAAAAGTGAAAGTACAAATATTCAGACGTAACACATGTGAAGTGGATATTCACTTTGTAGTTTTAATATTAGTTATTATTACCATCCCCGGGCCTCAACTGTTTTGTGTTATACATACATAAATAAATAAATAAATAAATTGTATTTATATATATATATATATATATATATATATATATATATATATATATATATAAAGAAAACCACATTCTACTGTCTAAATCAAGAGTGTTTTTATTATCATCATGGTATCGGTATTGAGCATCAAGTCTATTCTTTAGTATCACTCATCATGACAACACAAGTCTAATTAAATATTATTTTAAATACTGCACGAAATCTGGCATTTTCAAAGGACAGACACAAAAATGAGACAAACTAAATCAAACGTTAAGCAGTATTGGAAGAAACACAAATGTTCACATCATTTTATACTGTCGATGGCCACATAAACCTTTTGTCACTCACAGTAGGAAGAAGAACTGATACTTTTACTCAAATGAAAGCACTGTTACTCAAGTAGGAGTAAAAGTAAATGTATGCTAGAAACTAGGGGTGGGCGATATCTCGATATTTAAAATATATCGAGATATTTTTGAAACTCGATATGAATTCTGACATATCGATATATCGCTATAATACTTAGGTTTACTTCTGGTTTCGCCGCTTCACTTGTTTTGCCTTCTCTGTGCCGCGCTCGCCTCCGCCTCCTCGCGTTTGTCCCCCGAGCTCATCCGTGGAGCCCGGAGCTGGCCTCGGACTAAACCAGGACTAAACGCGGCCGCAGAGCCCGGGGCTCGGTCGCGGACTAAACCAAGACTGGGACCAGGGCTCTACAGTGCGCCCATTTCACTCGCATTTGCGAGTAAATATTTCGTTGTGCGAACGGGAAAAACAAACAGCATCTGTGCGAGTGCTTCTGCAGCCACAATAAGGAGAACTGCGCACAGACGTAACGTGACGAGTTAAACTTTCTAAATGCACCTGCCCAGCACGAGCGCAACCGAACTGTGCCCGGGCCCGCACGACTCCAGCATACGAGCTCCGCGTGTGGCCGATATCACTCATACGAACAAACTCCGCTTCAAAACACACCCACGCCCCCTTACACGAGGAGCGCCCCGCAGCAGAACCCGCACCTGCCCCACCTCTCAGTAGACACCTCCACGCCGCTGGACTTCCTTCTCTAAAGCGAGCGCATTTGGACTCGGTCTTGTCATGGACTCAAGGTCTGAATACTGAGTGTGATCATATTTATCACAATGTGCGTTTGGTTTGGTACATGTGCAGAGACTAAACATCACTTTAAAACAAGAGAATGTTACTCCAGTTAGGAATGTCAAAATACAGGTTTAAAAATCCTGCACACTTTTTTCACTTTGAAGCAGTTTTCTTTAAAGTACCAGTGGAAGTTCTCTTAAAGAAGAGGTTTTTAAACTGTGGGTGAGGCTCCAAAAAGGGGCACAGAGTGTTTAAGTGCAGTACTAAATGAATATTAATCAGATAAAAGTTGTTGTTTTTGCAGTAGTTTGGGAGGGGGTTATTTTTCCTGTAAAGATATCGAGATATATATCATATTTCGAGATATAGCAAAATATATCAAGATATATTTTTTGGTCCATATCGCCCAGCCCTACTAGAAACGTAATCTGAAAGTAAAGAGAGTAAAAGATTACTCAAGTAAATCTAAGTCTAAGCTCTTGTCTGTGAACATTATAACATGCATTGTATATTTACATTTGTATTCTTATTAATCCTATATACCTACTTTCAATTTCAATTCAATTCCATTAATTTTTGTAGCGCCCAAAATCACAACAACAGTTGCCTCTAAGGGCGTTCCAAGATTTTTGATGAGTAAAACATACAACACAGACACATCAAAACGGGAATAAACAACATTCATGTAAAGCATTACCATGGATCAGATATTATGTGTTCTTAATAAAGATTGAATTGAACGTCAAGAAAACTATTCAGCTCTGATTTTGAGTTGGCTTAAAATTTGTAACAACTTTTTTCTAAATCATAAAACTTTTCTGCTCTTAAGTTAATCACAAAATAAACCCTAAAAGACGAGTTTTATCAAGCACGCACAATCAGCACGTCAGATCGAGGTTACGTACCAAAAAAATAAACAAATAAATTAAATAAAAAAAGATAAATAAATAAAAAAAAGATTGAGGTTATGTACCAATAAATAAATAAATAAAATAAAGAAGGATAAAAAAGAAAAAAAATACTAAAACATAAAAAAAGGGGAAAAGAGACTGAGGTTACGTACCAAAAATTAAAAATAAAGTAAAAATAATTTAAAATAAATAAATAAAATTAAATTAAAAAGGGAAAAAAGGTCGAGGTGATGTACTCAAAAAAAAAAAAAAAAAAGAATTAAATAAAAAAGGAGAAAAAAAAGATTGAGGTTACGTACCAGCCTTTTAATTAGGACTTCTTAGCGGTCCTGAAAGCTTTTAAAATACTCCAAAAATAAGATTAAATCAGTCAAACGTCTAATTTACAAGACTATAAGCCCAATACTGTCATATTTCATAATGTGTCCGTTATCACAACAAAATAGAGACGATTTCCTGAAGTTTCCGATGCCCTAAAAACAAATGAGCTCCACTCTGATCAGGGCTAGCCGCTAATGCTAACTAGCCCGAGTGTAGGATTTAGGTGATGATGATGAGATCGCGGGCTTACCTTTCAGTTTGGTGTACGTGCACTGGGTGCCATTGTGTGGCTTGTAGTACGGGCTCCGCATTTGTGAAAAAACATGTGAAATAAACGTACAAAAGAGAAAAGGCTGGACAAAAGTTTAGCTCAAAACATCATCCTCCAAATCTGCAGCGCTACGTCACCAGCGAAGGACCCCGCGCCGAGCAGGCTGCCCCGGACTGCGCCTGACAGAAAAGAACCACAACAAAGAGTGATGCAAGGAAACCAGGGTATTGTAGTTTTCTAGGGTGACCAGATGCCCCCATTTACCCGGGACAGTCCAAGTTTTGAGTCCTGTGTCCCATGTCCCAACAGTTTAATCAAAACCACTGATTTGTCCCAGTTTTATACAAGAAATGTCCCACTGTCCCTATTTTTGACCAATCTGAAGAAGTAAAAAGAGGCATACATTGTAATTTGTTTAGGTAAAATACAGAAAAGCTGCTTAAGAATGACCAACAACTTTATAAGCAGCCTTACACTTCCCTCTGTCGATTTCCCACTGCACAGGCCAAAGCCCAAAAGACTCGATCTTCGACTCCAGCGGCTGCGAGAGGCTAAAGCCGCCAGAAGCAACAAGTGAAGATCGACTACTGACGATGAAGAAGAAGAAGTTGTTGAAAGAAAATGGTTCGGGAATGTCTGTGTGTGTGTTTCAAAAAATATAATTCACTTGTAAATAAACGGGATTAGAAATGACATCGGCGATCAAGTCTTTTGGGCTTTGGCCTGTGCAGTGGGAAATCACCAGAGGGAAGTGTGAGGTGCTTATAAAGTTGTTTTCTAACGTTTCCAGACACTAATGAGTGAACCAGGCAGAGCGTTTTGTTTGTTAGACTCGTGGCTGTTGTCAGATGGGTTAAAGTGGTGTTAAGCTTCTTCAGTGTGAAGCAAATTGGTGTTTTACGTGGAAGTTCAGAACTTGCCCCCATCACTACACTAGTTTGTTGCCTTGACAGACTCACTGCCACAGTGAGATCTCCACCGAGGAAACACTGATCTGTGCCATTTTTTGGCTTCTGACAGAATTCGACCACCTCTAGACACGGACTTTAGCTTCAAACGTGCTGGAGTTCCTCTTTAAGGTATTTTTCCTTTGTAGGGCAGAATTGTACCATATATTCACTCTTCATTTTTGACTTTATCTTCCAAAAAACACTTTCTATCTGCCCGTGGCTCTGTCTCATCTCCAGCTCAATCAAATAAATTGTTTTTCTGCTTTTTTCCCCGTCCTAAACATAATCTCCTGTTCAAAAGCATCAAACAGCCTCTAATCTCTTTCACTTTCTTCCGAGCGCCCGTCTTGTCGTTCCAGATGGAGGCACCAAACCATTTAAGCGTTACAATTTAAATTGGGATTAATGTTTGTTGTATACGGTGCTGGGACACTTAGCTGCTGTTCGAGATCAGATTAGTGTTTTTAGAAAGTTGTTGTGAGCGGCCAGAAACTTAAACACTAATCCCCGTCAGCGTACACGGGGACATATGCGACAGGGCCTCTCGGACACGACAGTAAAATTGGTTTTCGGGATGTTTTTTTTTTGTCCTGAAACAGATTTAGATGGACAAGAATATAATTTAGGGGCAGATTATTGGGAATTGTGTCATTTTGAGGATTTGGAAAGAGCCTTTAGAGCGCTGAGAGGAGGAGAGTGTCCAAACTTTTGGCCACTGAAGTGAATTATTTTAGGTAAACTAACATAAAGGTGGTTTTAATTATAGGTTGGGTTCTCATGACATCACAACATTGTACAATTCTTATAGTTTAAAGGTCCCAAGTCACGTTCTAATGTTGTTTCCTCATCACAAGCAGAACTGGAGTCGTGTTTTGTTTCATTCACACAAAAGCTGCACATTTAGGTTGAGTTTTCATCTCAAACTGAAAACTTTCCACATTCCACCTTGTCATGTTATGTTCCTATTTCCTTGGGACAGTCCCAGTTCTGAGCCCTGTGTCTCCTGTCCCATCAGATTTATCCAGTGATTTGTCCCAGTTTTATACAAGAAATGTCCCAGTGTCCCTATTTTGGACCAGTTTTTCCCCACTGACACTAAAGAGAGGCATAAACTGTCATCTGTTGAGGTAAAATACAGAAAAGCTGCTTAAAAACGACCAAAACACAAGAAAATATGACTACAGCTCTGAAAAAAAAACTAAGAGAACACTGCAAAATGATCAGTTTCTCTGATTTTACTACTTATAGGTTTGTGTTTGAGTAAAATGAACATTTTTGTTTCATTCTATAAACTACTGACAACATTTCTCCCAATTTCCATATAAAAATATTGACATTTAGTGCATTTATTTGCAGAAAACGACAAATGGTCAAAATAACAAAAAAGATTAAATGTTTTCAGACCTCAAATAATGCGAAGAAAATAAAATAACTAGAAAAAAAAGAAGAAAAAAAGAAAAAAAAAGATTAAAATAAATACATATAATATAAATGGTAATAATAAATTCTAAAGAAGTAGCAAAAAAAAAGATAGCAAGACACAGGTGTCAAATAAGACATAATTATACAAATGTAAATGTACAAGTCAAAATAAAATAGAAAAATAAGTCAATACAAAATAAAAAATCTCAGGTATAAACAAGAAGTCACAGGAAATAATGTAAAATTATGTGTTGATTGACATGACAGGGTTTTCTGTACATAAAGGTGAGTTGTTGTTCCTTATTTAAAAGTCTATTACCATTTTTATATATTTTTTACTCTAAGATCAGGTTCTAATAGGACAGTTTAAACTCTTGCTCAAAGGTTTGGAAATGAAATCCACGGTTTGTAAATGTTTTAAATCGTCTTATGAAACTATTGCCTGAAATGTGTCCTGTAATATTCTGAATTGTTGCGCCGCTCTTGGCCAGGATTCCCTTGAAAAAGAGAATAGTAATTAAATGGGACTTTCCTGGTTAAATAAAGGTTAAATAAAATAAAATAAAAAATCATACTGTGATGTGTGAGCTGCTGGGTCCAAATCATTTCCCCTGTGGCTCAATAAAGTTTGTCTAAGTCCAAATCTAAGTCCATAATCCCACTGTGCAGCATAAAGACTTCAGTCCGTGGAGAATGTTTAAATGTTTGGTTTTCACTGTTTATTTTGAATTGTGCTGTGATGTACCAGCGGAAAGTTCCACACTGTATCTTTAAGTCTGTCTATAGTAGGAGTCAGTACAAACCTGCTGACTGAAAGGTTTTTATTCCGCACTCTTCTCTCTCATTTCTTTCTTTCTTTTTAGTTTTACGATGATTATTCATGTTTTGGTTCGTTTGTATTGTGATTTTAGTGCATTTCTGATTCTGTAAAGCACTTTCAGTACGAATTGTGCTGTTACAAATACACTTTTCACTCTGCAGATGCCACAGAAAAAAACACTTTGGTGCAGTTTGTTGGTGCAGTTACAGCGTCGTCCTCCAGGGGTCACTGCGAGTCTGCGCTAAACACACAGAAACGCGCATTATTATGAACGATACACACACACACATACATTATTACAAAGATACACACACATTATTACTAACAATACACACGGAGGAAACAAACCGAGGACACACGTCACTCTGGAACGCGCAAAAAAGTTCACAATTTAAACCTACTTTGCAAAAATAATAGGCCTGCATTAAAGAGGGGCTGTTTATGCAAAAATAAATCAACAAAATAAAGCTTTTACTATGTTATAACAGCGTTTCCTCATCAAAAACATTCCTGAAGAGGTTTTTGAGTCATCCGTGCATGTTTGAGTCATCTAGTGATCTCTCCTCAGCCCTTTTCAGACCCTCTTATGGTTAAGACTCTGTGCGGCTGAATGTCACAGACTTATACTGACAAAAAGTAGAGTTTTATTTTATTTATTTGTCATGGGGACAGTGCATATTAATAAACATTTCTGTTCATTTCTGTCTTTTTCACCTGTAGTCCCTGGGCAGGTGTTAAAAGTCGCCCTAAAACAAAGAAGAAGTGTAAAAAAAATCACAATTTACACAACAATATCACAATTACAGGACATTTAGAGTTAGAGCTTTTGTTTGTTTCTTTGCTTTTTAGAGTTATTTACTTATTTAAATGTTTAACAAAGAAAGAAACAAACAAAATAAAGAGAACAACACGCTTAAAAACATTCAGTGTTCGAAATAAGAGTAGGAAAAAGCATTTTATTTTAATCCTACTCCTAAAAAAATTAAATAAAAATAAAAAAGTAGAATATATGACAACGCAAATCACGTATCATCGTCTGTAGTGTTATTATACACGTTTATTTGAATTAATTTGTTTTATTTGATCATCTTTAAAGGTCCTGTGTGACGCAAAACTGACTCTTGTGAGCTTTAAAGTGCTTTATATCATATCATTTCTTTTACATTCGGTGATAAATAACTCTTGTGCACATTACAAAACCTCATCACTACACGACACAAAACAAACTCTAGTCAAGATAAAATGACCTGGATTAAGAAAGTTTTACCAGGATTTGAGTCAATTTCACTTGACAAGTAAAATAATCTCCCAGCGCAGTACAATTTTTGTGCTTAAAATATGAAAATACATCTTCCTGCAAATAAGAAAAACAACAACTTTTTACACTTAAAATAAGAAATAAAATCGAATGTTGCTTGAATTAAGAAAAAACACTTATTCCACTGGCAGATCCTTTTACTTGTCAAGTTGAATCGACTCAAATAAAGTAAAATGTTCTTAATTTAAGTCATTTTAACTCACCTAGATATAGTTTTTTTGTTTTTTCAGTGTAGATGTACATAAAGAGAAGTGTTTTTTGTGTGTTTTTGCCTTTAAGCAGATGTTAAATTAAGATGAGGTCATTAATTTGATTATAGCAAAAAAAAAAAAAATATATATAGAAATTTCTGTATGTGTCAAATTTTAGAAACCTAGAAAAAAGTGCTCACCAAAAGCTCCTTGGAAGGTTCTGCATCTGCACTAAGCTGATTTGTCGCAGATTTCTGACACTCTGTATTAAAGGGCTAAAGTGTTTTATGTCCAGAATTACATATTTTGTTCATTTCTTTTTACATTTAGTGACAAATAAGTTTTGTGCACATGTAGAGTGACCAGATTTTCAGAATAAAACCACTGGATCATCCCTGGTTTGTGGTGGTTGGTAATAATAAAACTGTGAAACAAACGTGTGATCAAGTAAAGTTGTTCTGCACTAATGTGAGTCAGTACAGTCACATTTTCTTTGTGCTTTGGTCGTTTTTAAGCAGCTTTTGTGTATTTTACGAAAACTAATGACAGTTTATGCCTCTGTTTACTGTTTTCAGGGATCAGATTGGTCAAAAATACTGACACCTGGGACACTTCTTGTATAAAACTGGGACAAATCAGTGGTTTTGGATAAATCTGGAGGGACAGGGGACACAGGGCTCAAAACTGGGACTGTCCCGGGTCAATAGGGACGTCACGTTACAACTTAGTCACTACTTTACATGGAAATAACCTACAGTTTATTGACAGGATTACTCAACTGTGTATGTTGTTTCATTCACATGTTTGAGTAACACTTTATTATTCGTCTGTTTACATCTCCAAAGCTCAAACTGCTCCGTTCGACACAAAGGCCTATCAAAAAATAAGAAAAAAATACCAATTTTGAGGTAAAAATGTCCTATTTTAAGTGAAATTTTCTGCCAGTGCAGTAAGAAATTTTCACTTACCAAGTTTTCTTAAAACAAGATGAAATATGAATCTTGTTCTAAGCAGAAAACACGAGTTTCAAGTATTCATGGCAAGATTTTTCACCTTATTGGTTTAAGAAGGAAGTTAAAGAGGCTCAACCTGGACTGAGTTAATATAAAAAGTGCTTAGAATAAGTTGTAATATGTAGATAAGATAAATCAGGATGAAATATCTTGAAACAAGTAAAAAAAATCTCATCTTATTAAGTAGAAAAATCTTAAAATTGATCTTTTAAGATGAATCTGCTTAATTCAAGTCACTTTAACTATGCTTGAAAATCCTTTTTTGTAGTGTTGTAAAGCGGCATTTTCAAGTGAACAGCTCCTTTTTACCTTCAGTAGAAATTGACGATTCAAAACCTAAAATCACACAAATGATTCCAGTGAAGGTGCGTGGAGTTTAAAAACACAGTGGAGTTTGTACGTTAAACATGTGTGAGTGAAACAAAACACAGCTCCAGGTCTGTTTGTGACGAGGAAACACTAAAACATCGATCAGAAAAAAGCGTAATTAGTGCTCTTTAATAATAATGCCGCTTACAGGGTTTAGTTTGAGAATAATTCCTTGTTTTTTCCACATAAAACAGTGGGTTCTATGTTCCACCGTAACCTGAGCGCAGAACAAAGGCAGAGGAAGCGGCTGCAGTGCGACTCGGCGAGGGCAGGGGGCGCTCTGGCTCCTCGGGACAGACCGGGGCAGATAGAGACGTCAGCGTCACACCGGAGGACACGAGGCGGCGGGTTTATGTGTGAGCCCACAGCCTCCGTTCAGACACGAGCAGGAGAAAGGGACGTTTCATCCAGGAGAATTACCGTGTTTAACCTTTTAAGCTCTTTTGGAAATCCTATAACGTGTCTGCGGCGAAGAAAAGGCGTTTAGCGTTGGTAATTTAGCGCTTTCTGTTTCAAATCACCAAAAAATGTCAATTATTTTGGGTGCGACAAATTCTAATTCACTCTTAAAGATGTGAATTAAGCGTTGATTCCAGTCGGCAGGAGGGTTTTATTTTTAAATATGAAGATTAATATTAAATAATGTCTGAAAAATTAACACCAATATTTTATTTATCTGTGAAACGCATCAAAAAAAATGCAAATTATCAGTAAAAATCACAAAAATCTCTCGCTGACTAAAGCTGAAGTTAAACTCTGTGATGTTTGGGGCTAAAACTGACAGCGAAGAAGAATATTTAGTGACAGAAAACCTGAATTAAAATGGATTTTGCAACATATTCTGATACATGATCCAGTCAGAGCCGCGTATTCTGAATACTTCGAATACTTTTACGACAAAATGCATTTAAATTAAAGTGTAAAAACGCAAAATAGGGTTCAAAACAGCTCCGTGTTTGTGTCACTGTTTTTAAAATATTTCCTCTCACACCTGCCGCACCACAGAACCAGAGATTTATATTTTTCTCACTCATTCTGTGCAGTTTGAAGCCGAAATGTGTTTATTATTTTTACTGTTATTATTTTATTTAAGCAGGACGAGCGCATACAGCATGAACATGAACACACCGGATTCTAGCAGAAGCGTGTGTTTGGGGAGACGGGGAATAATGTACAACACAATAAAAGTTTGATCCGTATATAAAAATATTAGAAAATTGCTCAATCTAAATGACTCAGTACATACAGACCTGCAGTCCTGTCATGATCAGAAATACACCTGCACCACACATGTCCAAAAAATCATGAAATATAAATTATAAATAAATTACATCCTCAAATATTGTAATGTATTATTTTCATTCTAGAAAAGTAACTAAAATGTGAATAGCACCAAACTAAAGAGTAACAGTACTGAGATACAGGTCAAAATGAGTGTTCAGAACACGTATACTCAGTCCATACATTCAGTCACTCCCAGCGCTGTGTGAGGGCATCTCAGAGCTCCTGCATTTCCAATCAAGATCACCAGAGATTTTTATAGAATTGTGAATAAAGTAGCTCCTACAAACTCAACTCCCTGAGCTGCAGAGGCTGCACTAGCACTGGTTCAGAGAAACATTTTAGGTTTAAACGCACTGGATTTAGTCGTGGGATCTAAAGTGAAATTTAAGATGCACTTTATTCACTGCAAAAAAGACCTATCAAAAAATAAGAAAAAAAAAAACAATTTTGAGGTAAAAATACTCTATTTTAAGTGAAATTTTCTGCCAGTGCAGTAAGAAATTTTCACTTACCAAGTTTTCTTAAAACAAGATGAAATATGAATCTTGTTCTAAGCAGAAAACACAAGTTTCAAGTATTTATGGCAAGATTTTTCACCTGATTGGTTTGAGAAGGAAGTTAAAGAGGCTTAACCTGGACTGAGTTAATCTAAAAAGTGCTTAGAATAAGTTGTAATATCGAGATAAGATAAATCAGGATGAAATATCTTGAAACAAGTAAAAAAAATCTCATTTTATTAACCAGGAAGTCCCATTGAGATTCAGAATCTGTTTTTCAAGAGACGTGGCCAATCCACAAAAACAGTTACACACATATTAACAGCACTTTACATTTTCATAATAAATAAGTGCACTATGTTAAAACATCTCAAGAAAAACAAGCACATGTGTTTATTACCAATTTTTCATGGTTTTACAGTCAAGTCTTCAGTAAATGTCCAAAACAGCACGAGGCTTCCTGGGTGTTTCTTGGAGAAACTGTTCACTATCTGTAGAGTTCCTAAATGGTAGTGGAGGCAGAATACTACATATATATAAAAAAAAAAACAAAAAAAACCCAGCTGTTTTCCAGTTCATTTGCATGTTACAGTGATCAATGACATTTCATGTTTTACTTCTGGAACCACAGTATTTATTTTAGAAGTTTCTTCTACTTCGACTGTTCATTTAAACCAGGGGTGTCAAACTCATTTTGGTCCGGGGGCCGTATGCAGCCTACTTTGATCCCAAAAGGGCCAGATCAGAAAACTCAGGTTATTGTATTTTTCTCCGTGTCTCGTAGTGGTGTTTAAGATTATATTCCTCGAGCAACGCCACTTGTTCCAAACACACTGAGCACAGATTTCCCATTCACCTCTGTCAACAAATAAGAATTAGACTATTTTTCTTGGGAAATCCTGAACTCAGCTTCTGCTTTTCTCATTTTTTGACATTTTGCTGATGAGGGTCACGGTCGACAGTCAAAACGATCGTCCTTTAAGAGCGTTTGGAAAGAGGAAAGTCTTCATTTGTGCTGCTCTGGTGGGAGTCGCAACGCACAGAAACGCCGGAGACGCTGCTATGCTAAACGGTGCAGAAAATTAACAGAAAAATCTGAAAATTGTAAGTATTTTAATAGAAAAATCAGCCGAGGGCCAGATTAAAGGTCTTGGAGGGCCGGATCTGGCCCCCGGGCCGCATGTTTGACACATATGATTTAAGCAGACGACACCGGAGACTTTTGTGAGGGAGACACAAGTCAACAAACAAAACAAAAACCTGCTGTTTTTCTTCAGCACGTCACACAGGTCCTACCAAGATCTCCACGTGTTTTGACTAAAAAATGTCCTTTGCAGTAGTTTAACGGTTTAACTTAAAGACGTAGAGGCAGGTTTTTCCTATGACCTTTGATGTGCTAAGTTACTAAGTTGGGCTCCAGCACTGTGGGGCCCCCTGCTCCTCACAGGCTGGGAGAGCCGCAGGACGGGTCAAATGCAAAGGACAAACTTTCCTACAGGCACAATCAAACTGGACCTTAGAACTGACACGAAAAGCACTGTTTACACTGTTAAGTAGAGAAATCCAACACTTTTTCACCATTATCACTATTTCTGCACCAGAACTGTTCATTTAAGCAAAGAGACTCGGGATTCGATATATTGTGATGGTCCACGATATTACTGTGAGACCTCTGACGATACGATATCACCACATTTACATTATTGTTACATCCTTAAATATTACACCAGACTGTCAGTGTAAATGTCTGTAGTGGTAGAATAATGTTCGAAATAATACTAAGACATGAATCCTTCAAATGTGAGGTTGGTTTTGCTTCTGAAATGATTCTCACACAGAGACACAGACGTTCACATGGACAGTCTGGAGTTCTAATAGTTTTGCCTCGGGTCTGCGGAGTGGACATTTGTCTGCTGCAGTGCCTGATGGACCGGGGAGTGGACCAGAGACACATTGTGAAGTTTTTTGTTTCTATATTAAAAAACGAATGAACAAATGATACACGGATTGTTCTCTGTCGGGTTGTTTTTATTTCTATAACTTCTATAACTCGCCTTTCAGGATTAAGTGTTGGTTCTTGGTCTCTGATTTTATAAAATGAATTCCCCCAAAAAGTGCGACTTATACTCCGGTGCGACTTATACTCCGAAAAATACGGTACTACTTTTTTTTCCATATCGTTTTTAATCTAGAATAGAAATAATAATGGAAATATAGAAGACACAGAAATGAAAAAGTCCAAACTTTTGACTGGTGTTGTAAATGATTAAAACATGTCATTATAACTTTCAAAATCATGTTTAGACGGAGTCAGAAGTCCAGGATGTCGTCATACCCAAGTTGGAAAACTACTTTACCGAATACTTCTCTTCACTGCGTCATCTCATGGAGGTATTCAACAGAGTGAAAATGAAACATGGACGTTAAACCTGAAAATGTAAATACTAATCTATTGATGATGTGTTTCTAGTGTAACTACTCCAGCCTGGACGACAACAGAGACATAGAAGCCCTCACGCTGTTACTTAGGAGGAGGATGGAAAATGACCCGGAGAAAAGACGCCGTCCGAAATCCTCCAACATCCATTTATCTGTAATGAACTGTAAGTCTATAAAGTCAGCTGTACCACTTTATAATAACTACACCTTAATATAGAATGAACAAAGTGCGTAGGACAGCGTAGACTTTTTACAAGATTTGACTCAACTTCTTGCGAACTTTTTTCTATTTATATTAGTGCTGTTAAAAATATCGCGCTATTAATGCGTCAGCTCAAAACTATTTTAACGGCGTTCATTTTTTTATCACGAGATTAATGCACTTTGTGACCCAGTGCACTAGTCTTGCTGGGGCCACTGCTCTAACTTTGGAAAAACTATAGGATCTGGCTGAAAACAGGAAAGAAAACAATTTGTACAAAACTAAGAAGCCCCGGTTAGAGGAGGTGAGCCAAAGCACAGCACACCTGCACGCACACCGATGCCCCCGCACGAGGAAAACACAAAACAAAGGCCGCTTCAAAACATACGGCGAATCCTCGACAAGGACCACGGACAGCGACACAAACACACGGAGGAACTTGCGTCGCAGCAGGACCCACGCCCGCCCCACCACTCAATACAAACAGACACCCCATGTCGCTGGATCCATCCTCTCCGCCAAAACCACCAGCTCCACCGTGCGACGACGCCCTGTCCGCAGCCCGGCAGGTGCGAACGCTGTCCACAGAACCCCCCGCATTATTTCACCCATTATTTGACTGAAGACAGAAGAGACACTTCGCTCACACTGTTGCAGAGCACAAAGTGTCTCACTGACGATTGTTCCGGTTTGCAGTAAAAAAACAAAACAAACACAAATAAATAAATGTGCGATTAATTTGTGATTAATGGCACAACATTAGTCAGTGCATTTGGTGAACATGAGCTGCAACAACGAACAGTAACATGAGCTAAACTGTTTTTCTGTCATTACAGTGAGAGTTATTCAGTGCCGCCATTCTGGATGGACCAAGTGAACGGCAGGTAAGAAAAATCAGCTTCTAATAATGATAAAAAAGACAAAAACATCTCAAGTTTATGTCACGGTCTTTTTTCATTCACAGTGAGAGTTTCGAACAGCCTCTGACCCACACGATGATCAGTGCAATTCTCCCAGAAGGCTTCAGACTGGTCAAAACGCTGGGGAATGGCGGGTTTGGTCAGTTGTTCGAATGCAGACGACTGGACACCAGCGAGATTATGACGATCAAGCTGCCATATTCACACAACAGGACCCAGCGTGAGGTAAGAGTCAATCCGTGCTAGTTAAACTTTACATTTAAATCGTGGGACTTGTTTTTTCTCTTTTAGAATGTTTAAAAGTGCATTTAATAGATTGCACTGATATGTTTTTAGATTGCAAAAAGGATTTAAACAACTCATTTTCATTCCAAATCAGATACAACTGCTGGAGACAATTGCAGAAAACGAAATGGATCAGAAAAATATTGTTCAGTTTATCGACACGCTGCAGACGAGCCAGGGGGAGGCTCTTGTGCTGGAGAAGCTAAACATGGACTTAGCTTCATACATTGAACAACACCAGACACTGCAGATGAGCGACATCCGGGCTATTGTCCAGCAGGTAAGAACTGCTTCAAGAAATGCAGATACGGAGAGAGAACTGGTTTCTTTTTTAATTGAATGTTACAACTTTTGCAGACGGCCACAGCTCTTCAGACCCTGGAGTCCAAGGGGATCATCCACACGCGTGTTATGGCGGAAAATATCTGGCTGTGTCACCGTAGCGATGAGCCAATCCAAATCAAACTGGCTGAGTTTGGGGCTTTTATTGACCGGAAAAGGGCACTACCGGGCATGACAGCACAAGGTGTCCACTACAGGTAAGAACTGTGACACGTGTCCTGCACAGGTAAAGTAGCCAGAAATAGTCAAAGAATATCACACTGCAAAAATACCCCTCCTTAAAACTAGAAAAATACACTTGTTTTAAGTTCAAATCCTCCAGAAACAAGTGAAATGATCTGCCAGTGAAATTTACTTAGCAACAAATCTTAGAATAAGAAAATATATCTAGGCCTTTATAAATCTCAAAATAAGATCAAATCACTAATTCTGAGCAATAATCTTAAGTTTTATGTGATCTAAAATAGCAGAAAACACTAAATCTAAGAATAAATTAAGATGAAAAATCTTAAAACTAGAATATAAATATTAATTTTAAATATAAACTAGAATATAGATTTTAGTTCATGAATCTTAATGAAATCCTTTATTTTAAGACTAATTACCACTTGGTAATATACTGCCAAACTGCAGCACTCTCCTAAAACGTTTTAATCTTTTAACCCTTCCATTTTACAGACAGAAGGTTCAGAGATGATACTGGACAATTTCAGTCCAAGATTGACTGATTTACATCCATAAAAATGTCTTAACACTTGTTTCACTTGTTTTGTGTGCATTTGAAGTAGTTTATAGATATAAGAATAAAAAAAAAAAAAGAAATGTAGTAAATATCCTTTAAAACAAGGTAAATATGATTTTTTTGTCTAGATTTAAGAGAATAAATCTTGGTTAGTTTTGTCAAATTTGCAGGGCACTTAAAGTAATGACTAAGTAATTTGAGGAAACTACTACTTGAGTACTGAGTAAAAGTTTGGATGTTGAACTCAAGCAGTTAAAGTCATTAAAGGAGTGCTACCCACCTCTGCAATCGGAGATTTATCATTTATAAATGATGTTTTTATTCAGTGTGAACATGCTTTGTGCTTAAGTTCTGCATTTGTTCCACACAGGGCTCCAGAAATCCTCCTCGGACTTATGTTCCACAACTAACCCTAACCCCAACCCTAACGCCGTGGGACCAATGGGCCGTGGGAACAGAGGGCTGACCCCAGTCAGGACCATAGACTGTATAAAAGAAGTGGACTAAGTGAGCGTGACGTCACCCATAGCGTTTAGCGTCGCTCAAATGAGGCTCGCGATGCCACAGTTACAGGGGCAAATCTGGAGCCAGGATCTATGTTATGAACAGGGTTTTTTTCACGGACAAAATAGCGGGGGAAAAATTCAGGATCCTGTGTCGCGGATTCATATGAACAGTTTAAGACCAAAATGACGAGGCTCACAGCAACAGATACAGAGAGACGGCGATCATATCCCAATGTAAGTCAATGGGAAAAAGGGAGCGAAGGAGCCAGAAGAGCCTCCTGGAGCACTTCCTGTGTGGCATGCGGTGGCTAACGGGTTAGCTTAGTCCACTCATATATACGGTCTATGGTCAGGACGAAGAGGTTCAGTCAGAGGGACTGTGAAATACGCCTAAGTCACAACGTGTCCAACCTCCTATTCATTATTAAAATGATTATTTTACAGTATATATATATATATATATATATATATATATATATAGAAATACGTTTATAATAATTTTTATTTCTTAAACAAATGCTTAGGCCTATTGTATAATAACTTTTTGGAACATAACCCCCGTGATAAACGAGGGTTCAAAGTAATCTGCTAACACAGGACATATTTACATCACCACGTTACCTCACATATTAGAACTGGGCAATATGGCAGAAAGAAAGAAAGAAAATCTAGATTTTTTTTACACACACTGGACGACTATGATTTGAATTTTAATGGAAATCAGAGCAGGAACGGCGTCTTTCCACCCGAGGAAGCCCTTTATGTTTTCATTCTTATCATATTCTATTGTTTAAGACACTGTAAAACCACTTAAATTACATGTATGTGTCTAATTGTAATTGCAAACTAACCACTGGGATCCAGAAAACACACTTCTTCAATACGTTACAAAGAGTCTCCCTGTTTTCAAATGGGAGTGACTGACAGTACTGGAAAAAATGAAGGAACGAAACATCACAGGGGCTGAAAAATGCAGAAAAAAGCAGAATCAATGAGCGGTTTTAGACATGAGTGAGGGCTGGGACCAGACTGAGATATTTCTTTATGTTTTATACCCATCAGTCTGTTCCTCGCGTCCTGACATGTGATTTTCAGGCAACAATAATAATAAATCAGGAGTGTTTCATTATCAACTTCCATTTCACAATTTTGCTTTTTTTTTTTCATCTCAATTATTAAAAACCCAAATAAATCAAAGTATTTCAAATAAGTGCCCATTCCTCCACTTTATTATTGTTGCTGAAAAGAAAGTATTAACACACCGTAAAATATTTATGTTTCATTCACTTACACTGCAAAAAACAATATCTAAGTAAAATGATTTCAATTAAAAACATTTGCATAGATTCAACTTGACAAATAAAATGATCTGCCAGTGGAATAAGTGTTTTTTTCTTAATATTTGATTTTGTTTCTTATTTTAAGTGCAAAAAGTTGTTGCTTTTTCTTACTTTAAATGTAGTAAGATGTATTTTCACATTTTAAATACAAAAAGTCTTGTTCCACTCGCAGATCATTTTACTTGTCAAGTGAAATTTATTCAGATCATGGTAAAACTTTCTTAATACGAGTCTTCTTAACTTGCCTAGATTTTGTTTTTTGCAGAGTAACAGACCAGGCATTTATTTGAGACCAGGCGGCAATTTGGGGCGATTAATTCCTTCCTCACAAACATCTTAAAACAAAACTGGGAAAATCTGGAACTCAAATTCTTTTAATCAGTGTGACGATGATTTAGGTGACTTTCTGTACAGACGTGGGTGAGTTCATTTGAAATGTTACAACAAAATCTCTAAATTGAGTTTCCCACATTTGAAAGCGACTCCTGAGTTACAGAAAGTCACTCAAACCCTCTCACAACACGCAGACGTTTCTTTATCCAAACAAACGACAGACGCAGCGAGTGTGGAGCAGCAGAGCGAGAACGTCCATCCACCGCATCAGGGGAGCCAATTGTTTGTTTTCAGCGCTTCTAGTTTATGCAAATGAGCCGTGTGGTTTTAAGTTTGGTTTGTGTCGAGACGACGCAAGCATCAGTCCTGAGTCCTGTTGTTGCAGCACGACTTCTGTCTTCAGCACCAACATTAGGTCCACACCCGTACGTATTTGAGTCGTTTTCGTTTGTCCACTCCAATCCGATGGACAACGGCTCGAGAGATGGAACGATCTGGTGCCGCAAGTTCCAACACATTCACCTGGATACGAATCTGATCCGGCACCGTGTGGACGAGTGAAAACGCTGATACGCTGACATAGGAGCTCGAGTTGTCGTCCTTATTGGACCACGTCACTGTGACTTGTGCCTTCCTGATTCGTTGGTTCGTGACATCGGGACTGAGACGTTATTGCAGAAAACTGTTTAAACAAACGGGAAACAGCGTTGGCCCAGGAAAAGACAGTTTTCACGTTTGTCATCTTCCTCGGCTCGAAGAACATGAGCACAACACAAGCCTGCATGTTTTTGTATGTCTACGGAGAATTGTCGTGTGGGAGCGTGGGTAGGCTTGTGGGCGGAGCCTTGTACAGAATCTCACAGCAAAACCGTAAGGAGGGTTTGAATAGAGCGCAGGAGAGATCGCTAAATGACTCAAATATGAACCACTTCCAGCCTGTTTTTTCCTGAGGGAACGTTATAACGTAGTAGAAATCTAGAAAAATAACTCAGTTTCACAGAGTACGGCCTCTTTAACCAACACCGTATCGATACTCGACACTGTACAGTTTCGTGTATCGGCTCCCCGTAACCTCGACGGCCCCACTTCTGGATAGACACATTCAAACCTCAACCTCAGACAGCCACAATTATGCAAATCCGTCCTCGCAGAAGCCCCGTGATTTACTCTGACACCGCAGATCGAGCATTTCAAATTCCCCCGTATCCTGTTCACACATTTGACCATATACGTCCCCCCTTCCGCTCCCCCCCGAGAGCCCCCCATAATTTACATATCTCCATAACGTTTAATGTCCCCCTCGGAGAGACAATTCCCCCTCCTAAACACGCATAAGTGTCCCAGATGCCCTCCCCCTCCCCGCGTGGACGTTCCGAGAGGCCGTTCAGATTAACAGCCCCCGCTCGCCTCCGCTCCATTTGCATAAACAGATAACCCTTGATAAAAATTTCCATTAGACAAAGGTGAAATGGATCAATTTTCTCCCTGCCAAGATAAATCTGCGTTTTTTTTTGGGGGGGGGGGGATGTGTTTTTTTTTAACGTCGTCGCGGTATAGCTAACATGAAGTGCGAGCGGTGCGATTCGGCGCGTTGCAATTACCTGTAAGAAAAGCTTATTCTGTGCACAATAAAGCACATTATGATACAATATGATCCAGGCCATAAAGATTGGCGGTGGCGGAGGCGGAGGGGGGAGAGTCAGCAGTTTTGGAGGGTGGGGGCGAGGGGTGGCGATGGGTGACGCCGGCGCTGTGGATGTAATGCAAATGGAGTGTAATACAAAACGTCCGAAAGTATTAAAGAGACTGGGAAAGGTGCTGCAGGTGGACACGGATTTGCATAACTTTACCTACGCTGAACCAAATAACATAAATATTGGACGGTTTGTGTGTTTCGTAGGAGTGTAATGATATCCATGTCTCACGGTACAATATTTATTGCAAAATTTGGTGGATTTTTCCTCTAAAAACGCCTTCGCAAGACTTAATCCAAAGAATGAAGATGTAAAAGTGCTTAGAACAGTTATTTCTTCATGTTTCTGCACTGAAATGGAGCAAAGGATCATGGTCTATGTAGTTCCCTCTGTTTTTTTTTTAGCTATTTCTGCATCAGATCTATTCATTTAAGCAAAGAGACGTGGGATTTGTGATGGTCCAAGATATTATTGTGAGACCTTTGACGATACGATATCACCATATTTATGTTATTGTTACACTCCTTGTGTTTTGTGATGTATTTTTAATTTATGTTTGTTTGTTTTTTTCAATATCACAGTGGCCATGTTTACATGATGTTTTTTAATTCTGAATTAAATAGTTTGGAATTTTAAAATTGGAATAAACCCCTCACTTACTTCAGAATTAAAGTTGAACTCTGGCACATTTGAAGCTAAAGTCCGTTGCTAGAGGTGGTGGAATTTTGTCAGAAGCCAAAAAACGGCACAGATCAGTGTTTCCTCGGTGGAGATCTCACTGTGGCAGTGAGTCTGTCAAGGCAACAAACTAGTGCAGTGATGGGGGCAAGTTCTGAACTTCCACATAAAACACCAATTTGCTTCACATTGAAGAAGCTTAACACCACTTTAACCCATCTGACAACAGCCACGAGTCTAACAAACAAAACGCTCTGCCTGGTTCACTCATTAGTGTCTGGAAACGTTAGAAAACAACTTTATAAGCACCTTACACTTCACTCTGTTGATTTCCCACTGCACAGGCCAAAGCCCAAAAGACATGCCGGAGTTCCCCTTTAAGTTTAATTCCGAATAATGATTTTCATTAAGAATTAAGTGTTTACACGGTTAATCAACGCTACAGCATTTTCTAAAGCTTTAAAACAGCAGTTGTTCAATGGTCAAATATGTCAACAAGTTTAACAAAATGATTTTCTTTTTCTTTTTTTTTTATATTGATCTGAAATGAATAGTGTGCTGGTGTAGTTTTGTGTGATTGTTGCTGTACTTTTCCCCGTCCTGTAGATGATTTTGACATCAACCTGCCGAGGAACTGAAGATGGAAATGAGCCACGTTTTCTATCATCTTTACATATTTACATTTTAAATATCCATTAATATGTGCTGTTCCTTTACAAATAAATAAGATGAAATACGAATACCTCCACAACAGAATAGAATACAATGTCTTTTATTATCTACACATGTACAATTACACTATACACATGCACAAGGAGATTAAAAGTAACTGTGGATTTCTGCAGCATCAGCCAATCGAAGTGAACTCGTGTTATCTTTGGTGTCACAATTCAGATATTTTGTTGTGAATGTTGTGAGAATAATAAGAGATTCCTCATTTCAGATCCGCGTGACACAAATAAATATCTGTGAGTGGATCGTCTCAGGGTTGAGTTTGAGTTTTTTTTCTCGCTCTGTGGTCCAAATCCAGAACCTCTGAACAGATTTGTACAGACTTTAGAAGTAATTGGCTCCTATAGACCTCCTGGTATCAAACCGCAATTTTTTCACATTTACACATTTTGTTTGTGTCCTTCGGCAAGACACTTGGGCACAGTTTAAAAGGTGGATTCCTCAATGCAAAGACCTTAAGTGATCAACAGAAGGCGAGACAAGTTGATTTATATAACATAATTCATATACAAAGTAATTCAAAGTGCTTTACAGAATAAGAAATACATTAAAATCACAATACAAACAAATCAAAACACAAATAATCATCATAAAATTAAAGAGAGAAAGAAAACAGAACCATTTTGAGCCTGTTCAGGACCTCAGGAAACAGAAACGGACACGTGCTGCACAAAAAAGTGTATTTATTTACATTGACGCTAACACAAGAAAATTTCCATTAGAAAATCAAGACAAAAATATTCTCTCGAACTCCTTCAGGATGTGAGATCAGCTGGTGGCATTTCACGGGTTAAACTCCGTGTCAAAATGTCCTCACCCCATTTAGTTCAGTTCTAATAGAAGTCAACAGGGCCCAAGCACCACCCCTGTGTCCCACCACCGCTCTGTCAATCCGCCAAACAAAGCTCTGGATTTACAATACGCCGGGCCTCACATTAGCATAAACGTTAGCGTCAATATTAGCATAAAAAGCATAAACTCGGCAGGACAGTGTGGCGGTGGAGCGACGGTGGAGCGACGCCGGAGCTCGGACGTGTCAAGCGCAGATAATGGAAAAGATAGGCGCCCCTCTCCGTGGAAAAGGGCGGCAGCAGAGGACGGAGGAGAGGGTCTGGTGGTTTATGGGGCGACCCTGTGGTGACGGGGTGACAGTGATGAGGTGATAATGAACACGGGACAGTAAATGGACTTTCAATGGGCTCCTATATGGTTAGAGTGACAGAGGAGAGAAAGAGGAAGAATAAACAGGCCGAGATCTGTGCTGGGGTAAGAAGAATCGGACTCAAACACATGGGGCACTGCTGTGGATTTATAAAACTGAGAAAAATAACATGCAAGGTGCACACACAAGGTCTGTCTTTCTCTAATCTGAATGACAAAAACACAGGCTTCTTATAGACACTTTTAGGATGTAAATGATAAAAAAGTTGCGCATTTTGGCAACAGAAATGACATTGTTCCCCGTTCATTCCGATTCATTCAGACTGAACACGGACCGAATAAGACGGAGATAAGAACATTTCCAGCACCAAATTGTCTGGTTGTTCTGTGTGTGTTTGTCAGAATCGATATTTTACCAGCGGCCTAAAGTTTTATAGTTTTACTCACTGATCGCACGAGGATCTGGCGGTTGGACACCTTTTGTCATAGTTGCTTGTTGAGGAAATATTCACAATCTTTTGACGATAATCCCTTTGCAGAGCTCGACAAACTGCTGAGTTCTGCCGTACTTCTGTTGCCAAAGTGTGTGCGCAACCGAGCCTACGTCACCACTGTTTACGAACACTAAAAGGGTCAATACAGCCGACAAACGTCATCAAACCAACAGGAGGTAATGCAGACGATAGAAAGGATCTACACAACCCCAAACGCAGATGATTTGTCTGCGTCCACTGGGGCATTGAGCAGATTGCCCCCAAGGATTTCAAAGGGTGTTGCTGTACATACCACTATTCTAAATGACTATAAATGAGTATAATAATCATAATGATGGATAAAGACAGAGCATGAACACCTGTCTGTAGATTTCCCGGGAACAGCAGATTATGCCATCACATGTGGGCAGGAGTACAGAAAGGCTGTAACAGTTGTGAGTTAGCAGCTCGCTAAACCCATAAAATACATTCTTTAGCTTAAACAGGCCATGAGAGCCAACAAAGTAAGATATTCCCACTGCAGGTACATATGGAGGTACAAACAAAGAACGTGGTGCAAATTTAAAAAAACGCACTGCAAGAAACAAAGACAAATGTGTCATCATCAAATGCGCTGCAAATTAAGAAATGATGCAAAGCACAAAAAAACCAAGAAAACACCTGCAAACGAAAAACACTGCATAAAGAGTTACCACGAACCTGCAGGGGGCGCTCTCAGTGTAACAGCTCAATGGAGAAACATCGGCCGGAGAGAGAGAAAGGCTCTGTCCATGAGACAGACAGAAAACGGCAAACTGACGATAAACTACAGCGGGAATAAATTATTGTTACAGCGAATTGACGTGCAAATGCGTCGCCTTGTGAAGTTGGGTGTGAAATACAATAAAATAAACGGCCCGTGATGTACCGCGTTGTACAGTGATATTTATATTATTCCTAAACACAGTATATGAATATAATCAAATAAAAAATACATTACAAATATTGAGCTGTTTCCCTGGGAGCGCCCCCTGCAGGTTTGGAGCACTTTCTTGATGCAGCGTTTTAGTTTTTCTATGTTTGCTTGGTTTTCATCGCTTTGTGCTTTGTGTCGTTTCTCTATTTGCGGCACATTTCGTGATGGCACATTTGTCTTTGTTTCTGGCAGCACATTTTTTTCTGGTCTAAGTGTCACTGACCGTCATTTGACCGAAGCTTTTTCACAGTATCAGCGAGCGGAGATGCCGGACTTTTGACAGTCGAGTCCGTGAATTCGTATTGAAGAAAGCGTAATTGTAAGTTTTCATTTCGTAATTGTAATTCTTGATGTCATAACATTTCAATTTGTATTTTGATGGATAAAATACACACAACACATTTTACGTACGACTGGCCTCATTCGAGAGTTTACGAATATTTATTTTATGCTCAGCTACAGCCAAATATGCACAGATTTCTATCCTACGCACACGAATACTTCTGACAGCTATCTCACTCCATACCGTTTCTAACCAAATACATGTTAATCTTTATGTAAATGAAACGTAAATGAGCGTGAAGGTGTTGGGTGTTGGTGAATTTGGCACAACTTTTACTTAAGAAGGAATTTGCGAGCTTAAGAAGGTTTTGTGAATCTGGCGCGGAGTTCTCTCAGCATCTTCTAAAAGTGGAAGTTATGCACATTTTTTTTAAAGTAAAGCTTCGTTATTCATTCATTTCAAGCATTTATCAGAAGACTTCACTCGAGTCTGTTCAAAACAATCAACCAATCAGCGAACCCCTCGAGAATTCCTGACGTCTGACCCTCCGTCCATACTGTCCGTTTATTTACCCATACATCCTCAGCATCTGTTTTCACTCATTTCCAACAGCCTGTGCCGAGAACCCCGGAGCCGTCGGCCATCTTGGTACTGTCTTCCCCCCCCCTCGCCGTGTACCGCAGCATCTGTCCGCTCTGCCTCCAGGACCGATCTTACTCCACACGGCAGACGAACGCGCGACGCTACATTTGCCTTCGCATTTTCAACGCTTCGGGGGGCGACTTAGACCTAGTTTAATTACACATCGCCCCCCGGAGGTCACACTGAGGTATTTGATTATTACTGAAGGACTCGAGGGACTGGGTTCGGGTCTAGGATCTGGTCTAGCGTCCGGGGGTCTTGGGATTTGAGTGAGATGTTGGAGTTGACAGGTAGGAGCTTAAGTGTGGGTTTTATCGGGAAAGTGAATCCGAGGGGACGCAGAAGCGGTCCAGCGGCGAGAGTCGTGGGAGTGAAGTGGAAACAAAAGTGGTTTATTTAAAAGTGGCCCAGATATGAACAAAATCGAGGCTAAGTTAGACTGACAGGGCACTCGTTTTGAACTGAATAAGATGATGGCGAAGTTGTGTTCACTGATCTAAGAAAGCTGAAGGATCATGACAAAAGTAAAGCAATAACGTTTTGGTTTAATATAGGACCTTAGTTTATAGTTCTAAGGTCCTATATTAAACCAAAACTGACTCTTGTGAGCATTTAGTCACGTTAGAATGTTGTTACATTCTCAAAAACATGAACCAGAAACAGAAAACACGCACCAAAGTTCAGGAAATAGAGGTGGAAATACAAAAACCAGCAAGTCAAAAGAAAATGCAAAGCGAACTCAGATGTCCAATGTCTAAAAGCTTTTTTATTTTTAAATTTCAGAAAAAACACTCCCATATATCATCAGATGTAAAAACATGAATATGAACATGAACTCCTGTGTTGGCTCGTTTTGTAGATGGCAAAGGAGAGAATTCAATTTGTCAAATGGACAAAAGTTTATTTGGTCGAATACGTTTCGCAGCTCATCCAAGCTGCTTCTTAAGTTCTGGAAGGACACTGCCTTAAATCTGCCTGAAGGGAGGAGCTAATCACTATGAAATTACTCTGAAACTAACACCTTATTTGTTTACAGTTTCTGTTGTTCGCTCGGCCTATTGAACTTGTGCTGAGTGTCGGTCATATCAGCAGAATATAATGTTTAGCTTTGGAGAACACTAACAACAACCAATTTAAAATTCTAAGGTCCTATATTACACCAAAACTGACTCTTGTGAGCTTTTAGTCATGTTAGAATGTTGTTACCTCCTCAAAAACATGAAACAGAAACAGAAAACACACACCAAAGTTCATGTAGAGGTAGAAATTTTAGGAACTGCAATTAAAAGTGAAAAAAACAAACAAAAACAAAGCGAACTCAGATAGCCGATGTCCAAAAGCTTTTTTAAAATGTTTAAATTATGTTTCAGCTTAAAGAGTGTCAGATCATCAAATATAAAAACATGAATTATCCTGTGTTGGCTCGTTTTGTAGATGGCAAAGGACAGAATTCAATTTCTCAACTGGACAAAAGTTTATTTGGTCGAATAATTTCACAGCTCATCCAAGCTGCTTCTTCAGTTCTGGTCAGACGCTGGAGGACACTGCCTTAAATCTGCCTGAAGGGAGGAGTTAGCTACTACGAAATGACTCTGAAACTAACACCCTACTTGTTTACAGTTTCTGTTGTAGCTCGGCCTATTGAGTGTGGCTCATATCAGCAGAATCAGTCAGGGCCATAATGGAGCTGTCACACCTCTGGGCCTGACCTGGTACATCGATGTTTTAGGTTTGAGGATGGAGTTATAAATTGGAGACAGGTGGTGTCTGAGTCCTTCATTTCTGTTTAATGAAGAATTCTCTTTTATAACAAAAACAGCCTCTTTAAAAGGCCCCCAATTTCATGTGGACGGACGAGGAGGTGGAGCTATTACTCAACCGCACGTTAAATTATAAAACCGACAAGACACTTGAAAATGCTCTGCCATGTTTTTTTTTTTCTTGAACTGACTCGTACTCGTGACGTAATCTCTACGCCATGGCCCATGAAAGTGTTTACACAATGACGACAGGGTGGAGCGTTTTCAAGATTCCCACTCTAGAGGGAGTTTTCAGATTTTTGCATTTTCAACCCCCCAAAATGCTGTTGCGTCTAAATGATATGGAGATCTGGAGAAATGTTTTGTGTTTTCCATCTGTTACCGTTGTTGTGTAAACGGCCCCTGAAATTCTTTTCCAGGCCTTTTTTCAGACTTTTCCAGAATTTTCATGACTGTAGGAACCCTGTGTGTTAAACGGAGGAAACATTATTTTATTTTATACTAATTTTTTTAATGAACCTTTATTTAACCAGGAAAGTCCCATTGAGATTTACTTTAGGACTCTCTTTTTCAAGGGAGTCCTGACATGTACACATCACTTTCATACTAGGCAATGTGGGTGAAGTGTCTTGCCGAAGGACACAACAACTGTTTTTGCCACTGATGCCCCCCTGTGGCACTTGGAATTCCCAGTGATCTCCCATCCAAGTACTGGCCAGGCCCTGTTGAGCTTCTGAGATCTGATGAGATCAGGCTTTGATAAGTCGGTAAAGCCACATTATAACATAGATCAGAAAATAGAGCAATATGGGCCTTTAACTGCATGAAACACTGATATAACAGGACTAATGTTTCTGAGCTGTGCAGGTTATGGTCAAAACATGATAAAAATATGGTAACAAATGTTCATTTTAATGCAGGAGGTTGTGGGTTTGATTTCCAGAGTGATTAACACGCAGCCCTTTGCTCTCTCTTCCCCCTCTTTTTGTATCTATCTTGTCCTTGCTTTCCGCTGTGCTGTGTGGGTCTGAGGCCTCATCTCCACTCTCCCCCTTTCCCCTGTATCCCCCTGTCCCATCTTCTCCCTCCTCCCTCCATCCATCCTTCCTCTCTCCTCCGTCCCTCCCTCTGTCCTTGCCTTCCGCTGTGCTGTCTGCGTTCCCTTTCTCTCCCCCTGCCTGTAATCCGGTGCTAATCAGCTGTCAACATAATGGCCCTAAGAGTCACAGAGTCAATGTCAATGGGATCGGGGGGATCGGATGAGGGGGCGAGGGGGTGGGGGGTGGGGGAGAGAAAAATGGCCGCCGCTGACATGACCAGTCACTTTGAGCCCGAGCATCTGCGCCCCAGTAAATAAGCATCAGGGGGCGGGGCCAGGGGACACACGGGCCATTAGGGCCTCAGCAAAATAAATAGACCCGCAGCCTATAGACACGAGGTCTAGAGCAGAGCATCAGAGCACAGCATCTAGGCACAGTATCAGAGCACAGAGTCCAGAGCATGAGCACTGTATCCAGACATGCCGTCCAGAGCACGGCACCCAGAGCACGGCACCCAGAGCACGGCACCCAGAGCACGGCACCCAGAGCACGGCACCCAGAGCACGGCACCCAGAGCACACTCACAGCGTCTATACCACGGCATCAGAGCACAGAGTCCAGAGCACGAGCACAGAGTCCAGAGCACACCACCTAGAGCACACCACCCAGAGCACACCACCTAGAGCACACCACCCAGAGCACACTATCCGGATCTGGAACATGTCGCCCACAGAGTGCAGAGTGGGACTTTGAGCCCAGATTAAGAGCGATGACCAGGGTCACTCTGAAGCTAATGAACAAAGCAGAGATGGACATGTGTTTGAGGATGGGCACATTTACTCTCCCATGGCAACAGAGTGAATGCTCTTTGAGCTCAGTTTTGAACATCATATAATGGGATTGTAACCAACTAAGAAGTGCAGAATGTGAAGCTCAATGGACACAAGTAAGAGACTTTTTGGGAGTGTTTTCCCATATGGCGACCTCATGAAGTCTGTGCAAGATGCTAGCTAAAGAGCTAGTTATGGACATATGAGATACTACAGGCTTTTTACTCCATTAGTGGCAGAAAATGTGACAGAAGATCTTCCAGAGGAAAGACTGAAACCTTCCAGAGGAAATATTTAACATTTGAATTTTAAATAAACACCAGAGTGGAGTAAAACAAGGCCATTCCTCTTGTGATGGAGGCTGCTGTGATGCTGCAGGACAGAGAGGAGGGACACTTTTGTCCTGAGGACTCTTCCTCTCCTCAAACTGCCCTGACACAGATCTGCTGCTCCTCCCTGACCCGTCCTCCTGTTAACCTGACCTGAGACCTTAGACTGGGACACAAAGGGACTGCGACGCACAGTGGAAATGTTTCTGCAGCAAAAATTGAACAATACACTATCTCTCTATTTAGTTTTACATCAAGACTTGTATATTTTAGTTTGTTCCCAACTATTATTGCTGGTGTGTACAGCAGTGGCAAAATCTCTCCAAAATGCTGGTATTAAGGAGGGTCACTAAGAGTCATTAGAGGACACTAACTGCACCTCAAGTGTATTAAAGCATCTGACAGCTCCTTGTTTGGTGAACCTGGTGATGCTTCAGCAGCTGTGGGACGGTGGCAAAATGCCCTCCAAGTCTCTCTGCAAGAAGCTTCAAGGTTTGATTGTTGTTCAGGCCTTCCTGTGTGCAGTTTTTCTCCAGTTTCCCCCATCAACCCAAAACATGCACCAGGTCAAATCCTCGAGTTAAGGTAGTCCAGACAAAGACTAGCTCAAGATCTGGACATGGGTTTCCAACTGCTCCGGATGAGATGCTCCAGCGTAGTGTGACCAGACGTCCCTATTTCCCCAGGACAGTCCCAGTTTTGAGCCCTGTGTCCCCTGTCCCAGCAAATTTATGCAAAACCAGTGATTTGTCCCAGTTTTATACATGAAATGTTCCAGGAGTCCCTATTTTTGACCAATTTGACCCCTGCCGACAGTAAACAGAGGCAAAAACTGTAATTTGTTTAGGTAAAATACAGAAAAGCCGCTTAAAAATGACCAAAACACAAAGAAAATGTGACTATACTCACTCTCATGAATGGGCTGAGTGCTGAACAATTTTCCTTAACCCTTCCAGACCTAAGGGCAATTTCAGTACATTTATCCTCGCCTGGATTTTTTCCCCCTTAATTTTGTTATTAAAACTTCCCATTTTTCCCCTAATGAAGTGTTTTACATCCTTTTTTCAGTACAACCTGTTATTTCACAATCTGCTGCTGTAGTTATGTCATATGGCTTGAGTAAAAGCTACAGGAATAGAGATCAAATAAAATTCATACTGGATGGCGGCACGGTGGCTGAGTGGCAACACTCAGGCCTCACAGCAAGAAGGTTGAGGGTTCAATCCCCGGGTCGCCTGGGCCTTTCTGTGTGAAGTTTGCATGTTCTCCCCGTGTCTGGATGGGTTTCCTCCAGGCTCCGGTTTCCCCCATCAACCCAAAACATGCAGCACTTGAACTAACATCAAGGACCATGACATCCACCCTCCTGTGGGCTCACCACCCGCAGAGGGGTTCATAGGTGTCAGGTGCTATGAGGATTGGGCAGTAAGATGCCCCCGCGACCCAGCTGGATTAAGCGGGAGAAGATGGATGGATAAAATTCATACTCGTTCATACAAAACACACAGCAAACATGTATAAACAACTTTTTGGACATAAAAAATGCTTAATTTGGGGCAGCGTGCATGTGACGTAGGATAATGCCATGTTATATGTGTTATATATATGTTTGGAGACCTCTATGTCTGCTCTTTTGAAGGAAAAAACAAGCAAGTTTCTATCTTTTACGGTTGGAAAGTTATGCACGGTTATATAAAACATATTCCCCGGTATCGTGTACGATACTGTAGGTCTTGAAGGGTTTTTGATGGGTCAAATGCAGTTGACAACTTTCCCCACGGGGATGGAAAGAGTACCTTACCTTACAAACACTCATTAGGGTCTGTACATCCGGAAATGTTTGTAAATGGCACCAACACAACACCAACATCAGAGTTTCCTTGTCCAGTTAAACAGTCATTTGGACACTCAGAGCCCGTCATTTGTTAACATTGATTTTATCCCAGTCCTGATGCGACCCCGCGGCGGAAACACTTCTGAATATTTCATCCTAAAGTGTTGTATTCATTATTCACATCGGGCTCTGTGCTAATGGCTCGTATTAATTATGTTGATGGTGTGGGCAGAGGAGAGTGGGGAGTATCATAATGTTTGTACTGTATGTGCTGATATGACACGGGGCCATGAATAAGTCATAACGCAGACAAGAAAGAGACTGGAAAACACCGGGGACCCAAACAAGAGGCGCAAATACACAGAAATGAATCATACACTCTGGAGGTTTGATGCTTTTAAATCGTGTCGCTCTGAGTGTAATAATTGAAATCTGATACGAATAATGGGTAGAGTCGGGAAAGTGGCTTTAGTTGCAGCTGCCCTGGTGCTGTTTGGCTGAAATTTGGTGGCCATTCTGTGCCAAGATACCATCCCTCCATCAACAATAACTTTAAACATCAACGTTTTAATCTCATACTTTAAGATACACTATGAGACATTTCTTAATTTGTACATTTAGAGCAAAACTGTTCTTTTCCAGCTTCACACGAACATTTTGGCACTTTGCTGTGATGACATTTACAGCACCGTCAGCTCCGTGTTAGCCGACTGGTTTCTTTTAAGTTGCTTTATATCAATGGCCTATTGCAAGTTACAACACAATGATCCACATGTGCCCTAGATTATAACTATAAAGCAAGCTCAAGCACAGCAGGTCTTCTGAAACAAGATTTTTTCATACTGAAGGGATTGTGGATATTTTAATTTTTGGCCCTTTTTGAGCAGATTTCACGTGTGTGACTGTTTTTGGGATTGAGTTTTGGCTTAATCACAGTAAGAATTCATGTTTTACTATATTTGTTTTGAAGAAAAATGTGTAATTGAACATGAACAAAACATACGGGTCAAAGACATGACGCCTTTTCTGTCCAGCTGCAGTTTCCTCAGTTAAAAAGGTTCAAATTTCATAATAATTCAGCACATTTCTGTAGTACCTCTGACCTCCATGGAACCAAATCATTTTTTCAGAAATCACGAGTTATTCTGCATGTTTTTGTACTTAAAGTGTTAAAATGTCATGTGGTGCGACCGTGCATCATGTGGTGCGAATAATAACAGCAGGAATTTTATGGCTGGAGTTTTAATAACAGACAAAGTAAACATGGGTGAGTGGTTCTTTTTCTTCATTTGATGCATTTTCCAGGGCAGTAGTTTGTTCATTAAACACAAGCAGGTGATTGTCATATTGGAGCAAAAGAAAATATCAATATGCATTAAAAATCTAAAGAAATGCAACAGTTTGTTTCTATACACTTCATATTACCCAACCATTTTTTAGAAAATAAAAACATTTTAAGGTTATTCTCGGGCGCACCACATGACATTTTACACTAAAAATGCTTCATATAAATGTTAAATGCACCTGCAAATGCAAATTTATGCACCTGACAAATATTTGAAAAAGTTCAATAGTGACTAATATTTTTTTTATTTTCAAATTTGCCTGTTGAAAATCCTTATACGTTATTGACTCACATGAGTTCTCTTCACCTTAAAAGTTCCACAGTGCAATTTTAAAGGTCTTATATTACGCAACATTGACTCTTATGAGCGTTAAGTCATGTTCTAATGTCGCTACCGCCGCAAAAACAGACCTGGAGTTGTGTTTTGTTTCATTCACATGCTCGAGTAACTCTTTATCATTAGTCTGTCCACATCTCCAAAGCTCAAAACGTTCTGTTCCACCTTGTGATGTCATGAAGCGGCAGTTTTCAAGTGAATAGCTCCTTTTACCTTTAATTCGGCAGAGATCGGCATTTCCAGGACTGAAATCGTCCAGCGAAACACAGCTCCAGGTCTGTTTGTGATGAGGAAACAGCGTTATAACGTAGATCGGAGGGCGGTGTAGTACGGGCCCTTTAAAAGCCTCATAGATCTCGTGCCGTACAGTCCACACTATAACATTACATTAAATTCTTGTAGAGTTTGGGTCTGGGCCACTGCTCCGGTCTGCCTGTCCCCAGTCCCACGAGTCAGCAAAGTGTTGGCGAAGCATCATTAGCTTCAATATGGACCCCTGCCCTCCGTCTCTCCTCGCTCCCCTCCTTCGCTCCTCTCCTCCTCCTGTGTCCTTCTGAGGGAGAAAGAGAGAGAAATAATGGTCGCCATTTTCACACCGTGGATGTCAACATCTTCCAAACTAAGACTTACAGAAAACGTGTATCGTGAAACTAGGAGTAAACCAAAACTAAAACGGGTCTACCAAAAGCCTAAACTGGAACTAAACCAGAACTAAAACAGGTCTACTGAAAAACTAAACTGGAACTAAAACTGGTCTACCAAAAGACTAAAACAGAACTAAAACAGGTCTACCAAAAGACCTAAAACTGGTCTACTGAAAGACAAAACCGGACCTAAAACTGGTCTAACTAAATACCTAAAACAGGTCTACCAAAAGACTATACCAGAACTAAAACCGGTCTACCAAAAGACCTAAAACTGGTCTACCAAAAGACTAAACCAGAACTAAACCAGAACTGAAACTGGTCTACCAAAAGACCTAAAACAGGTCTACACCAGAACTAAAATCCATCTTCCAAAAGACTAAACCAGAACTAAAACTGGTCTACCAAAAGACCTAAAACTGGTCTACTGAAAGACTAAACCAGAACTAAAACTGGTCTGCTGAAAGACTAAACCAAGACTAAAACCAGTCTACTGAAAGACCTAAGACCAGTTTATTAAAAGACTAAACCAGAACTAAAACTGGTCTACCAAAAGACCTAAAACTGGTCTACCAAAAGACTCAACGAGAACTAAAACCAGTCTACCGAAAGACTAAACCAAAACTAAACCAGAACTAAAACCGGTCTACCAAAAGACCTAAAACTGGTCTACCAAAAGACTAAACCAGAACTCAAACTGGTCTACCCAAAGACTAAACCAAAACTAAACCAGAACTAAAACCTGTCTACTTAAAGACTAAACAGGAACTATAACTGGTCTACGAAAATAAGTAAAATCAGTCTACCGAAAGACTAAACCAGAATTAAAACTGGTCTACCAAAAGATTAAACCAGAAGTAAAACTAGTCTACCCAAAGACAAAACCCAAACTAAAACCGGTCTAACTAAAGATTAAACCAGAGCTAAAACTGGTCTACTGCAAGACCAAAAACTGGTCTACCAAATGACTAAATCAGAACTAAAACTGGTCTACCGAAAGACCAAAAACTGGTTTAGCAAAGACCTAAAACTGGTCTACTGAAATACTAAACCGGAACTAAACCAGAACTAAAACTGGTCTACCGAAAGACCTCAAACTGGTGCACCGAAAGACCCCAAACTGGTCTACCAAAAGACCTCAAACTGGTGCACCGAAAGACCCCAAACTGGTCTACTGAAAGACTTCAAACTGGTCTACCTGGTCTATCTACGAAAGACTTAAAAATGGTCTATCAAAAGACTAAACCAGAACTAAAACTGGTATACCAAAAGACCTAAAACTGGTGTGCCGAAAGATTAAATCAGAACTAAACCAGAACTAAAACTGGTTAAAAAGTTATCAGGTTAAATTTGGAGACGAGTTCATTTTAGGAATCTGAATTAGTCATTATCCAAAACACCAGGCTCACGTCCACCACAAAAGTTACACCCGGCACCTTTTAAGACAGCGCCTTTAACTGCAATTTTTTTTAGAAAGTGCTTGTTTTGCTTCATAATTTTTGGCGTTTTATTCCGGTCTTGTAAAATGCGCTGCTGGTGTTTAACCGTGACTCGTGTCTCTGTTCTCGAATCAAAAGCAGCCAGACAGAATACGCCCTTTATGTCCGGGCCGTATAGCACAAACCTGCATTACCGTAACTGTCCTCACAGCGGGGCAGCAGCATTTCAGGGACAGTAAAAATGGTGCAATGAAAAGCCCTCTCACAGATGTCTGCCGCGAACACAACCATAAAATAAAACGATGAAATACAATCCGTGTTTAAAGGGCCCATATTGTGCTATTTTCTGATCTATGTTCTAATGTTTCCTCAACACAAACAGAACTGGAGTTGTGTTTTGTTTCATTTGCATATTTTTAACACACAAACCCTGCAGATTTAGGCTGTAAACGCACTCTCTGCTGTGTTTTTAATCTCCATACGCCTTCAGTAGCCTCATCTGGATAATTTCAGCCCTGGAATTTCCAATCTCTATCTGAATTTAAGTAAAAAAGATAGCTGTTCACTTAAAAACTACTGCTTCATGACATCTCAAGGTGGAACAGAGCATTTTGAGCTTTGGAGATGTAGACAGACTAATGATAAAGAGTTACTCAAACATGTGAATGAAACAAAACACGACTCCAGGTCTGTTTTTGAGGAGGAAACATTAGAACATGGCTTAAAGCTCACAAGAGTCCATTTTGTGTAATATAGAACATTTAATATGGTTAAAAAACTGTGATAATTGGATCTTTTCTCAGCTCCAAATCCCCCCCTATAACTGCCGCCTCGATGAGCTTCACTTGACTGGAGCTGACTGCTAGGGGTTTCGTCACGCCTACTTTGTCCACTTCTTCATACAGTCTATGGGTTAACCTGAAAACCTGAATAGACGCATCTAGAAATCTGTAGCTGTGACCTTTTGTGTAGATCAGAGGTCGGCCTGTGGTTCTTTCATCGTTCTGTTGTGGCTCCTGTGATTTCAGAAAAGAAATTGAGTTTTTAAATTGAATTACACTGTATTTTTATTTTATTTTGTTTATTTTTTAAATGTAATTCTAAATTTGTAGATTATGGTAATCTTGTTACATTCAAATAAAAAGTTTTAAATGTTTTTGTCGCTGACAATATGCATCAAAGCCGCCGATGTGCGACACCCGGCACAGATCTGCAGCCTGGACTCACCGCACCTCCACCAACAGCAGGATTTATGGAGCTTCTCCACCCCTGTAGGTAAACGATGAACAAATCCAAGAAAAAGAAAAGCCTCTGAAGAAAACAGGATGTTTAATGCTACGTGGGCAGATTCATTTGCTTTCACGGCCGACTGTACACACCATAAAATACAAAGATAAAATGATGATGGAACACAGAAGCAGATGCATTTTTGGTTCACTCCGGGTGGATAAATGTATTTAATATGATTAACTAAAATTCGGGAACAGGACCACGCCTCAACCGCCCTCGCCTCCTCTCCAGAGAATCACAGCTCACTTCGACCACACCTCAATTTCCCAGAAGCCTATTTATAATAATAATGCATTTTATTTATTTGGCACCTTTCTGGACACCCAAGGTCACCTTACAACAACAGCTATAGCACTTTTCACAGACACATGTCCTCAAAGACGCTTTTTAGTATTATTAACAGAGCATTGTTCATTTGCATCCAGACCCGATGGTAGTAAGCTACCACCAACACTCACACCGACAGTGCATGTTTTTGGGTTGATCCAGACACAGGGAGAACATGTAAACTCCACACCCGGGGATCGAACCTGCAACCTTCTTGCTGTGAGGCATGAGTGCTAGCCACTCAGCCACCGTGCCGCTATTTGTAGCGGCCTATCCCGGCAACCCACTTTGTCCTGAATAACTTGACCCCACCCTCCCAAACCGGTTCTCGTCTGTTTTTCAGACATAAGACACATGGGGGGGGCCCTTTCTGGCTGGGCCAATTGAAAATTGAGACAGAACCCCCACCCACGAGTCTCAACCCATCTTCGCCCCGCCTCGTTCACTTATCACTAAACTTCTTCACACAATGTTGTCGTTGGCATGGTCCTTGCTAGTCAATTTTTATTTTGGATTTTTATTTCCTACGAGGACTCGAATAGCCACTGAATATTTCATTTGAAAATAAACATCAACCAAGTGTTTTTCTTTGGGAGTTCAAAAAGTTTTTGTTACCTGCAGAAATAAAATTCTGTGTTCTCTGTAGTATTTCATTGATTTCATAATTAACACACTCTAGTCTTTTATACAGAGCGTACAGGTAAATAATGATCTGCAATGTTCTCCTCATTTTAGAGTCAACAGTGTTTTGTGGTGTTTTCCTTTCTGTGGGCGACACTCCAAACGGCTCTTTGAGTATTTAAGGTTGTTGCCCCCTGTTTTAGATGAATGGAGGAAACAGGATCACCCAGACGAACAGACGAAAAAGAAAGAAAGCGGAAGAAATGCCCCACACGTTCCACAGGCCCTGGAGTCAAACCCGAGACCTGACACAGTCCCTAAAAGAGCAGAGTGGGAGAGTGTGGAGTGATTCAGCGAGAGCCTTCATATGTTCAGCCTGTTCAGTATGCCGCGTGAACCTGTCTCTGCTGCTGCCGGGAGGAGGAGGTGTCCGGGGAGAGGGAGGGCACGTAGGCGTGTTTTTTATCACTTTATCAGGACGTGTCTTCCTTATGGAGACAAAAATAAAGTCGCTGTGACGTAAATTCTCCGATGTTTGACCTACAAATGATGCGGTTTCACAATCAGATGTGGGTCAGATTAGGTTAAAGAACAAATATTATGTCTTTTTTGAGCTTTTAATGTCACATGTCGTCCCCTATTTTTTCATGCTTGTTTCTTTAATCCATTGATCCAAAGTTGTCCGATCTGAGCACTCAAAAATGCTCATCTTGTATATTTCCAGTTTATTTCAAATCCAAACTTCTCATGCAGTTAGGGTTAGGGTTAGGGTTAGATAAGTCCATGAATCATCTTCGGACTCAACAAACACTTGGCTCTATTAGAAAAGCATTTACGAGGGCTTTGTGCAGTTTAAAACGTGTGTTTTCCGAATGCAAACAGTATTTTACATTACAAAATGTGAAATACTTGACCAAAGTGACCAAAAGTGTGTTTAAAGTGGGAGTAAACAGCTAAACTCTGGCGGTATAAGGAACAGTGTGATCGGTCTAACACAATAGTTTCCAACCTTTCTTCTCCGGTGTGCGATGTTTACGAAACAAAAATGCCAGAGAGCTACTGATTTCAGCAGTCGCAACGAAACTGTGGAACTGTAAGAGCCACAGCGAGCATTAAGGCCGCCACACACTACAGGAGAATTTGCCCGATTTTGGCTGCGATTTCTTCTCCCCAACTTCGTGGAGGTGTGACTCGAATTTTTGTCTCCTTGTGCGATTTTGAAGCCGCTGCTCCTCGTGTGTGTGCAAAACAGGGCAAGTCTGACATCTGAAGCTCTTTATGAATAGAATAAATGACTTGTAACTCTATTGGGTATAATTCCCAGAGTGTGTATTATTATATAAAATATGAATCAAGCAAATTACTAAAGACTGTTCCAGACTTTTCCACAGCCTGAGATCGTTTATCTGCACTAGTTTTGCTAAAGTCGCCGCCGTCAGCTGAGCGGAAATGACGTCCTATAATTACCGCAGAAATAATAATGAATAATTTTAGAAATAAACTCGCACAAATTTCACAGCACAAAACAGCACAAACCAAATACAAATGTTTTCTATCATTTTCTGCTGTTTTGAGGCTGTTTCACATTCTGAGGGTCTGGATGACGTCTGCAACTGCAAATATCTTAAGAACCAGAATCACACAAACAAAACTTTTTTTCAGCAAAAAACAGCACAAACGACTGACATAGTTTTTGTGTAGGTTTGCGTTTGATGAGGCCAACTTCACACTCATGGAGCGGGCGGGAGTGGGATGAAAAAACAGTCCTGTGCAGTTCTCTACCCTAGTCTAACTATCCAGGGCCGATCCATACGCCAAACTCCGCCCGTGCAAGTAGACGTTTGTATCAGAAACACCTGTCTGTAACCAGGACAGTCTTTTGTGATGTCACCTGAACGTGCTGTGACCAAAGAAGTCAGGACACATCCATAATGAAAATGACTAGGAACAGTATTGTTATTAAAACACCGTTAAAGGTGCGTGTACTGTATGTGTAACTTTCTGGTCATTTCTGGCGTTGTTTTGACTTTGTCTCCTCTGTGAAAGTCTGACTTCGCCCTCGAGCGGGAACTTTCTCCTCTTCAGCGCCTCGTCCCCTCTCGACTCTAAAACGTCATCACAAACTTTTGGGCTCAATATCGCACACTAAGCGTCCGTCAGGTTTTTTTCTTCTTCCTCGCTGCGTGTGGATGGAAATCTCCGAGCGGAACGACGTTTGAAGAGGGGAGAAAGTCGGCGCTGTGGTTTTATGTCCTTATGCAGATTTTTTAAATGACGGTGATGAAACTGACACTGTTGCTACTGTATTACCGCCCAAACCTACAGTCGGGCACGTTTGGACTTTAGTTTCAGTGCTACAAGATGCTGGATGTATTTTAGTAAAGTGGTTTTTTGTACTATTTTGAGATTTAGATTAGGTTAGCATTCGTTTTTAGACACAAACACCTACTTTAACACAGGCAAAAGCTTCCACTGGTGAAGTATTTACATCGTAGTAAAGGTCTGAACACGCTGTCTGTGATTATCTGTACCCTGCTGTCCTCTGTCTCGTACTTAAATCTAGATTTATTTCAGCACAACTCGACGAATTCCCAATAAATGCAGCAGGAAGTGCAGCGCTGCAGTTTTGGAGAGAAGCGGAACCAGCCGGGCGGCTCCGTGAACAGGGCCTACGAGAAATCAAACTATTATCTTCGTCCCAACTTGAGTATTTTTTTTCCAGATCGTTTTCTGAGGTCCTTGTCCTCGTAGGAGCCGGGTCTGAGGAAGGACAGAGGACAGAGGGAGGACAGAGGAAGTACAGAGGGAGAATGGAGGGAGGACAGGAAACAGCAGAGGACGGACGCGCCGTGATGTTGCGTAACGTTTTCACGCTCGGCCCACAGCAGTGACTCCATCTGTCTGTCCACAAACTCCACACACACAAAAAAAAACGAGAGAAAAAGAATGAGAGAGAAAGAGAGAAGGAGGGAGAGGGAGGAAGAACAAGAGAATGGGAGAAAATGAGACTGGAAAAGTGGGAGAAAGAGCGAGAAAGAGACGTGAAAGAGAGGACGGAGGGGTAGAAGGTTCAAGAACAAGAGAAGAAAAATGAAGAAAAAGAGCGAGAGCGAGGGGGAGAGAGGTGAAAGAAAAGGAGGGAGAGGAGAGGGGAGGTGAGGAGAGAGCGTTTGGCGAGCGGAGGGAAAGCGGCGTCCATATTTGCGGTCCATCTGTGGAAGCTCCGCCCACACACGGCGAGAGGCGGCGGACAATAGCGGGACGTGACGGGCCGGTGGACATTTGGTGAGAATCAGAATCACACTCGAGAAACGCCACAACGCTGACTCTGTACTTCTGTACTTCTGTACTTCTGTACTTTTGTACTACGAACAACCTGCCCAACTGTTACTCACGCTGCACCAGGGAAAGGACTACAAATAAAAAGGACTACAAAAGGACTAAGAATAAAAAGGACTGCAAAAAGACTACAAAATGACTAAAAGGACTACAAAAGGACTAAAAAGGACTACAAATAAAAAGGACTACAAAAGGACTATAAAAGGACTACAAATAAAAGAACTAAAAAAGGACTGCAAAAGGACTATAAATAAAAAGGACGACAAAAAGACTAAAAATAAAAAGGACTGCAAAAAGACTACAAAATGACTAAAAGGACTACAAAAGGACTAAAAAAGGACTACAAATAAAAAGAACTACAAAAGGACTTACAACAGAACTACAAACTACAAAAGGATTATAAAAGGACTACAAAACGACTGCAAAACGACTATAAATAAAAAGGACTACAAAAGGACTAAGAATAAAAAGGACTGCAAAAAGACTACAAAATGACTAAAAGGACTACAAAAGGACTAAAAAAGGACTACAAATAAAAAGGACTACAAAAGGACTATAAAAGGACTACAAAAAGACTGCAAAAGAACTTCAAAACGACAAAAGGTTATAAAAAGATTACAAAAGAACTACAAAAGGACATACAACAGAACTACAAACTACAAAAGGATTATAAAAGGACTACAAAACGACTACAAAACGACTAAAAGGACTATAAAAAGAACTAAAAAAGGACTGCAAAAGGACTATAAATAAAAAGGACGACAAAAAGACTAAAAATAAAAAGGACTGCAAAAAGACTACAAAATGACTAAAAGGACTACAAAAGGACTAAAAAAGGACTACAAATAAAAAGAACTACAAAAAGACTACAAAATGACTAAAGGACTACAAAGGACTAAAGGACTACAAATAAAAAGGACTACAAAAGGACTATAAAAGGACTACAAAAAGACTTACAAAAGAACTACAAACAAACTACAAAAGGACTACAAAACGACTACAAAACGACTACAAAATGACTACAAAACGACTAAAAGGACTATAAAAAGAACTAAAAAAAGGACTGCAAAAGGACTATAAATAAAAATGACTGCAAAAAGACTGCAAAAGGACTAAAAAAGGACTATAAAAGGACTGCAAAAGGTCTACAAAAGGATAAAGGACTACAAAACAATTATAAAAAGATTGCAAAAGGACGATGAAAGAACTACAAAAGGACTAAAAAGATTGCAAAAGGACTGCAGGTTAAATGGTCGATATTTAATCTGTGAACATCTGTAGCATTGAACTGCACAAATCTCTCAGTTTGTGCTAATATCGACATCACAAAATCGATTTTTAATTTTAATTCTAGCATCAGTCCGAGTGAAGAAGTTCCTTTTGTTCCTTTTGTTTTCTTCATGGCTCAGTCGTTTCACTGACGCTCGTCGTTGTTTCCTTTAAGTTTTCGTCTTTCTTCTCTTGATCGTTGTGGATAAATTCTTCGTGGACAGAATCTGTTCTTTGTCGACCTTGTTGGGTGAAGATTTGGTGTTGGGGCAGATTTATGAAGCTGCTCAAAAGTATGACACACTTTTCCACAGGTGTTTTGCCGTAGAAAAGCACTGACCGGAATCTGCACGACTCAACATCGCGACACTTCCTGCAGTTGTGATAATCGCCTGTTGTGTGTCCAGTAGCTTTGGCTGTGTCCTGTTACAGCGCCACATGCAGGAGTGGCATATGTATTACATCGTTTTCGCTCAGTGCTTAAATAAATAATCCAGGAGTGTTAGTTTAGTTCTGGTTTAGATCAAATTGGTCAAAAATAGGGACACTTGGGACATTTCTCGTATCAAACTGGGACAAATCACTGGTTTTGATAAATCTGCTGGGACAGGGGGACACAGGACTCAAACCTGGGACTGTCCCGGGGAAACAGGAATGTTTGGTCTCGATATGAAAGTCTAAACACATTTTTCACGGCTAAAAACGCAACAATTATCAATGACAAGAGTGCCTGTTTAAAGCGTACGTCGTCTTCACTTCTCTAATTAAATCTTGTCACAGTAAAATGAGCGTTCGCCGTAATGACCTCCTCTTTGCTCCTAATTATTCCGTCGGCATCGCGCTAATGTCCGCCGCACCTCCGAGGATTCTCCCCACTCGGACCGGAATTAGCCACGTGCTAATTAGCTCGTAACGCCGTAATTAAACGAGGCGGCCTTAAAGTTGTGGCCCGTGTAACGTATTGTGGTCGCGCTAATGCAAACGTCAGCGCGCCCTTTCACCCGCTAACAAGCCTGTTCCACTCGCGCCGTGATGGATGGACTCGCCGAGGAGAGAGGGAAGAGCAGGAGGAGGAGGAGGAGGAGATGCCGCAAAGCATGATGGGAGGTGGCACAAATCCAATCCTCACAGCTGTAGCCGGCCCGGGCGTAATGGGAAATCAATACAACAACAGTAAGCTGGCTCCGCGCGCCACTTAACCCGTGTTCCACTGACGCTGGAGCAGTTTCCTCTGGAGGGATGAGTCTATAAGTGTGAACACGAGTCCGATAGTTCTGTCAGCGCGTCTTTACGAGCGTCTAACCGCTTTATGGTGCGAGTACGTTCATTTAAAGGGCGAATATGACGCAAAACGGACTCTCGAGAGCTTTGAGTCATGTTAGAATGTTGTTAAATCCGCAAAAAACAGACCTGGAGTTGTGTTTTGTTTCATTCACACATGTTTGAGGAGCTCTCACTCTTAGCATGGGCCATTTAATATCACAAATGGCTATTTTCTGTTTATATTTGTGGATTTCAGAGCGATAAAAATAAGCGCTGTTGCCATTCGGGGTGTATGAGAAAATCGATTCAGTGATATATCGTGATACTTTTCTCGAATTGATTCAAAATGCATCTGAATAAATTTTTTTCACTAAAATTCATGAGTTGCAATCACATAAAAAAGATAATACATTATATTTCATACAATTTACAATACAAAGTGTAGCTGACTGGATTATTAGAAGTAATTATTGTTTTTGATGAAGGAACTTTATCACTGGGACAGTTTACAGCCGAGTGTGAAGCGGCTGGGATGAAGATCAGCTCCTTCAAATCCGAGGCCATAGTTCTCCACCGGAAAAAGGTGGCGCCCTCTGCAGGTGGGTGGGGAGTCCCTGCCTCAGGTGCAGGAGTTCAAGTATGTCGGGGTCTTGTTCACAGTGAGGGGAGGATGGAGCGTGAGGTTGACAGGTGGATCGGTGCAGCGTCGGCAGTGATGCGGTCGCTGTATCGGACCGATGTGGTGAAGAGGATTTACCTCAGTCACGTTCCTCCACCCACCTGTGGTCATGAGCTCTGGGGAACGACCGCAAGGACCAGATCGCCGATATAAGCGAAGAAATGAGTTTCCTCCGCAGAGTGGCCTTAGAGATAGGGTCAGGAGCTCGGTCACATGGGAGGAGCTTGGAGTAGAGCCGCTGCATCTCCACGATGAACCTACACTGTCGTATTCTTATATTCTCGTAAATTTGTAAATTTTTGTGTTATATTATAGTTTATTGTTTTCTACTTTATTTTATTCTATTTTATTTGTTGCATGTTTAGTGTTTGTCTACGTTTCGCTCCAAGTACCGCAGCAATTTCCTAATGTTGTGAACCTGTTCACTCACATGGCAATAAAACCTTTCTGATTCTGATTTTTATTCTGATGTCCGATTGGGAGGAGGTCCCGGGGAAGACCCAGGACACGCCGGAGGGACTATGTCTCTGGGCCTGGGAACACCTCAGGGTCCCTCTGGAGGAGCTGGAGGAAGTGTGTGTGGAGAGGGAAGTCTGGAAGTCCCTGATCTTGCGATAAGTGGAAGAAAATGGATGGAGGAACATTATAACACGGTAAATTGCTAAAAAAAGATCAGTTTTGTTTCATATGGTTGGGTCTTTGGGTGCGCTGGGTCCATTCTCCCTTCAAACGGGCAGTGTTATGATATGGAGCGTTCGACTCCTCAGGTGTTTTGGTGCAGTGGGTCAGTGGGTCAGTGGGTCTGTGGATGTGCCTGTGCCATTATGAAGCGCTCCTCTTCTCCTCAAATAGGCGAAGTGGTGCAGGTTGGGTCTTTAGATGCACCAGTATCATTATAAAGCGCTCCTCTCCTCAGATGTTTGGTGTGATGTGGATGGTTCTTGGGTTGCCCTGGTCCCGTTCTGAAGCGCTCCTCTCCTCAGTCGGGCGGCAGGTACAGTTTTGGATGGGTTTTTGGTTGCGTTGGTCCCGTTCTGAAGCGCTCCTCTCCTCAGTCGGGCGGTGTGACGATCCTGCGGTTCGGTGTGGGGACGTTTGCTCCTCGGTTGCCCCGGTCCCGTTCTGAAGCGCTCCTCTGCTCGGACGGGCGGTGCGGGTGTCGGGTCTCTGGCTGCCCCGGAGTCGTGACGAAGCTCCCCTCTCCTCAGACGGGCGGAGCTGAGATGGAGTGACAAAGGTTCGCTCGGTAGCAGCTGGCCCGGCCGTGTCTGACTAATGAACGGTGAAACAATCAGGCAGTGGCCATTTGTGTTTAGATCAGTAAATATGGCAACGAACAAGTGCCAGACCACAGCTCGCACTCCAGCTGGGCACGCAGATGGTCAGGATACAGGAGGAGAGAAGGAGGAGAGAGGGAGGAGAGGAGAGAGGGAGGAGAGAGAGGAGGAGAGAGGAGAGGAGGGCACGCAGATGGTCAGGATACAGGAGGAGAGAAGGAGGAGAGAGGGAGGAGAGGAGAGAGGGAGGAGAGAGAGGAGGAGAGAGGAGAGGAGGGCACGCAGATGGTCAGGATACAGGAGGAGAGAAGGAGGAGAGAGGGAGGAGAGGAGAGAGGGAGGAGAGAGAGGAGGAGAGAGGAGAGGAGGGCACGCAGATGGTCAGGATACAGGAGGAGAGAAGGAGGAGAGAGGGAGGAGAGGAGAGAGGGAGGAGAGAGAGGAGGAGAGACGAGGGCACGCAGATGGTCAGGCTACAGGAGGAGAGAAGGAGGAGAGAGGGAGCAGAGGAGAGAGGGAGGAGAGAGAGGAGGAGAGAGGAGAGGAGGGCACGCAGATGGTCAGGATACAGGAGGAGAGAAGGAGGAGAGAGGGAGGAGAGGAGAGAGGAGAGGGAGGAGAGAGGAAGGAGAGAGGGAGGAGAGGAGAGGAGAGGAGAGGGAGGAGAGAGGGAGGAGAGAGGGAGGAGAGGAGAGGAGAGGGAGGAGAGAGGAAGGAGAGAGGGAGGAGAGAGGAAAGAGAGGGAGGAGAGAGAAAGAAGAGAGGGAGGAGAGAGGAAGGAGAGATGGAGGAGAGAGGAAAGAGAGGTAGGAGAGAGGAAGGAGAGAGGGAGGAGAGAGGAGGGAGAGATGGAGGAGAGAGGGAGGAGAGCTGGGCATGCAGATGGTCAAGATACAGGATGGGAGGAGAGGAGTGAGAGAGGGAGAAGAAAGGGAGAATAGGAGAGAGAAGAGAGGGAGAAGAGAGGGAGAAGAGAGAGGAGAGAGGGAGGATAAGAGAGGAGAGCTGGGCACGCAGATGGTCAGGATACAGGAGGAGAGGGAGGGAAGACAAGGAGAGGGAGAAAAGAGGATAGAGGGACAGGAAAGATGCAGGAAGAGGAGGAGGAGGAGGTGGAAGAGAGGAGTCTATCGCTCTGACAACCTTTTTCTCTCTCTCTCTGTCTCCCCGTCTCTAATAGTGACATTATAGCCGTCATTTTCTGTCACTGTCCTAAACCCTCCCTCTCTTCTCTCTCTCCCGCTCTTCTCTCTCTCTCGCTCCCTCCCTCCTCTGGTCTCCTCCTCGCTCCATCGCTCCTCCCAGTCTGACAGGCAGCTCCACTTTTCGCCCAAACGCCGCACATCTGCAGACGACTCGGGAATTGAACCAGCGTCATGGAGAAGAGAGAGGGAGGAGAGAGGAGAGGTAGTAAATGAGAGAGAGTGAGAGGGTGAAGAGAGAGAGGAAGAGAGGCGGAAAAAAGAGAGAGGGAGGGGAGGAGAGAGGGGAAAAGAACGAAGGAGGAGAGAGGAAGGAGAGAAATATAGTTGCAAAAGAGAGAGATAGGAGAGGGGGGAGAGAGAGAGGAGAAGAAAGAGAGTGGAGGAGAGGGAAAGGGGAAGAAGAAAGAAAGGGAGGAGAGAGTGGGGGAGGAGTGGAAGAGAGAGAAGGGAAAAAGAAAGAAAGAGAGGAGGAGAGAGTGAGAGGGAGGAGAGATGGGGAGCAGTGTGAGAGAAAGAGAGAGAGGGGAAAAAGAAAGAAAGCGGGTAGGAGAGCGAGAGGGAGGAGAAAGAAAGAGGGAGGGAGAGGAGTGAGAGAGAGAGATGAAAATGAAAGAAAGAGGAGAGGGAGAAGAGAGGAGTGTAGAAGAAAGATATAGTTGGAAAAGAGAGAGAGAGGGAAGGGGGAGAGAGAGAGAAGATGAGAGGAGAGAGAGATGGGGAAAGAGAGAGAAAGACGGGAGAGAAAGAGGAGGGGGAGAAGGGGAAAGAGAAAAAGTGAAGGAGACAGTGAGAGAGGGAGGAGAGAGGAAAGGTGAGAAAGAGAGACAAAACAGGAGGAGGGAGAGAGTGAGGGGAAGGAGAGAGGGAGAGGAGAGAGAGATAGGGAGAAAGAGAGAAACAGAGGGGGTTAAGGTTAGAGAGAAAGAGAGAGGAGGAAAAGAGAGAGAGTGGGAGAAGGGAAAGAAAGAGATAAACCAAAAGGAGGGAGAGAGAGAGAGGGGGGAAAGAATGAAAGAGGGGGAGAAAAGAGAGAGGGAGGGGAGGAGAGGGGGGGAAAGAACAAAAGAAGGGAGGAGATAGAGAGAGCGAGAGGGAGGATAGAGAAGTAGTTGCAAAAGAGAGAGGGAGGAGAGAGAGAAAGGAAAAGAGAGAGGAAGGGGAAGAGAGAGGGGGAAAGGAAGAAAGAGGGAAAGAGAGAGAAAGAGGGGGAGAAGAGAAAGGGAGGAGAGAGTGGGGGAGGAGTGGCAGAGAGAGAAAAGAAAAAGGAAGAAAGAGGGGAGGAGAGAGTGAGTGGGAGGAGAGAGCGAGAGAAAGAGGAGAGAGAGGGGAGGAGTGAAAGAGAGAAAGGGGGGAAAAGAAAGCAAGAAGGGAGGAGAGAGAGTGGGGGAAGAAAGAAAGAGGGGAGGAGATAGCAAGAGGGAGGAGAAAAAAAGAGGGAGGGGGAGGAGTGAGAGAGAGAGAGGAAAAAGAGAGAGGGGGGAGAGGGGGAAAGAAAGAAAGAGGGGAGGAGAAGGAGAGGGGGAGAGAGAGAGGGGAGGAGTGAAAGAGAGAGAGAGGGGAAAAAGAAAGAGGGGAGGAGAGAGTGCAAGGGAAGAGAGAAAGGGGAGAGAAGGGGGAAAAAAGAAAGAAAGGAGCCAGCGAGAGGGAGAAGAGAGATATAGTTGGAAAAGAGAGAGAGAAGGAAGGGGGAGAGAGAAAGAAGAGAGAGGGGGAGAGGAGAGAAAGATAGGGGAAAGAGAAAAGAGAAGTTAGGTTTAGAGAGAAAGAGAGAGGGGGGAAAGAGATAAAGAGGGGGGAGAAGAGAGAGGGAAGGTGAGAAAGAAGGAGACAAAACAGGAGGAATGAGAGAGGGAGGGGGGTTAGGGTTAGAGAGAAAGAGGAAGATAGATAGAGAGAACAGATAGAGGAGAGGGGGGAGGTTCTATTTAAAGCCCCATCAGTCTAATGACCCTTGGGGCAGATCTGGGGGAGGAGCTCACGACGCATAAATCTCCATAATCAAGAAACGACTCGCTCAAAATGGGAGGAGTTTATGGAGTATGACAACCACGACGGAAGAAATACCCAATTTTGTAACCTAAAGACGCACTGTGTAACTTTTCTCTGCTCCTGTTTCTATGGATACGGTCGCTCTGTGACATTAAACAACTTTACTTCACATTTATTCAATTCCAGGTGGTTTTATCGCTCAAAAATACCGAGAAAAACACGAAACTAGACATTCAGACTGTGAGCGGGGTCGCCTCTCCACAGATCTGACCTGTAACTTGGCCCGGTTTGGTCAGAACTGAATCAGGACTAAACCAGGACTGAAACAGGAGCAGACCAAGACCAGATCAGGACTAGAACAGGACTGAACCAAGACTAGACCAGAATTTAACCAAGATTATGCCAAAACTAAATCAGCACTGAACAAGGACTGAACCAAGACTAAACCAGGACTGGAACAGGGCTAGACCAAGACCAGACCAGGACTAGACCAAGACCAAGACCAGTACTAGACCACGACCAGTTCCACAGTGTGACGTTAAAGAGCTGTACTTTACAATTCTTCTATTACAGGTGGTTTTATAGCCCAAAAATAGCCCGAAAAACATGAAACTACATATTCTGAGTGTGACTCGCCTCTCCGCAGATCTGACCTGTAACCTGGTCTGGTTTGGTCTCTATGGAGATAGAAAGGTTTAATGCTGCACTGCGGAACGTTCCAGACCCAGAACTAACATCTTCACTAGAAAACTTACACAACTTACACTTTTAATGTGTGAAAACGAAAATTTACAAATAAAAAAAGCATTGATTCAGTTGTTTCTGTTGAACAAAATTCAGAGCAAATCTACATGAAAATCACCAGATTTGAAGCTTTATAAGATCTAAAAATCTGTGCAAAATACTTTTACTTTTTACTCTTTCAGTATATTTTTAAACGGGTGCTTTAAGTCGATTTTTTCATGTGATATTTTTACTTTTACTTGTGTAGTTTTTTGTAAAAGTAAAAGTATTTCACACACAGCAAAAAAGGCCAATCAAAAAATAAGAAAAAAAAAACTATTTTGAGGTAAAAATGCCTTATTTTAAGTGAAATTTTCTGCCAGTGCAGCAAGAAATTTTCACTTACCAAGTTTTCTTAAAACAAGGCAAAATATGAATCTTGTTCTAAGCAGAAAACACGAGTTTCAAGTATTTATGGCAAGATTTTTCACCTTATTGGTTTGAGAAGGAAGTTAAAGAGGCTTAACCTGGACTGATTTAATATAAAAAGTGCTTAGAATAAGTTGTAATATGTAGATAAGATAAATCAGGATGGAATATCTTGAAACAAGAAAAAAAAATCTCATCTTATTAAGTCAAAAAATCTTAAAATTGGTCTTTTAAGATGAATCTGCTTAATTCAAGTCAGTTTAACTGTGCTAGAAAATCCTTTTTTGCAGTGCACAGATTTTGAGATCTTATAAAGCTTCAAATGTGGTGATTTTCATGTAGATTTGTCTGAATTTTGTTCAGTGGAAACAGTTGAATCATTTTTTCCATCTGTTTTTATTTGTAAATGTTTGTTTCCTCAAATTAAAAATGCATTGTGTCACTTTTCTAGTGAAGATGTTATTGCTGGGTCTGTAATGTTCCACAGTACAGCATTAAACCTGTCTATCTCCATGGACACCAAACCAGACCAAGTTACAGGTCAGATCTGTGGAGAGGCGACCCCGCTCACAGTCAGAATGTTGGTTTTTCTTGGTATTTTTAAGCTGTAAAACCACCTGTAACTGAATAAATGTAAAGAAGAGCTGCTTAAAGTCACACTGTGGAACATTCTTTAAAGTTGAACTCCGGCACGTTTGAAGCTAAAGTCTGTTGCTGGAGGCGGAATAATTCTGTCAGAAGCCAAAAAAACGGCACAGATCAGTCCAACAAGAAGCAACAAGTGAAAATCGACGACTGACGGTGAAGAAGAAGAGAAACTGAAAGTGGCTGAAAGAAAATGGTTCGGGAATGTATTTTTTTAGTGTTTTTCAAAAAATATAATTCACTCGTAAATAAATGGGATTAGAAACGACATCGACGATCGAGTCTTTTGGGCTTTGGCCTGTGCAGTGGGAAATCAACAGAGGGAAGTGTGAGGCTGTTTATAAAGTTGTTTTCTAACGTTGCCAGACATTAATGAGTGAACCAGGCAGAGCGTTTTGTTTGTTAGACTCGTGGCTGTTGTCAGATGGGTTAAAGTGGTGTTCAGAACTTGCCCCCATCACTACACTAGTTTGTTGCCTTGACAGACTCACTGCCACAGTGAGATCTCCACCGAGGAAACACTGATCTGTGCCGTTTTTTGGCTTCTGACAGAATTCCACCTCCTCTAGCAACGGACTTTAGCTTCAAACATGCCGGAGTTCAACTTTAAGGTCTTAAAATACTTTTCAGTCCTGTTCAAAAATGTAGTAAAGAGTAGAAAGTACAAATAGCTGCTCTCAGATGTAGTGAAGCAAAGGTAAAACAAACCATATCAACGTTTAAAATGCAGTTAAGTAAAGTACAGATACCTAAAAATGGAAAAATACAGTACTTTAATACTTTTACTCGGAGAGACAGAGTGCCGGGCTAACCACTCTGCCGCCGTTACACGTTATATAAGCTTTAAAGAGCCCTAAACCGTCGCACATTTGAATCCTCGTCTTAAAGTTCATTTATGTGGGAGATAAAACGAGGGGAGCCGTCGTTAACCTGGTTCAACTTAAACTGTAAAGAAACGTTTAAGTCGTGACTTTCAGAGCCTCACCTTGGACATAAAAGCCGACGCCGTCTCGCTATGGAATCTATAACTGCACCGGCTATAAGCACCGGAAGAGCGTTTGTGCCGGTGGATGTGGAGTTTTAAAAGTTTCTCTGGAAAAAGATGTTGGAATTATTTTGAGTTGCTGGAATTTTAAGTGGACTTTTTTACCCAAATATTCAGGACAAATATTTTCAAGCGCTCGAATTCAACAGTCAAAACAGAACTTTTTCACAACGAGCGGCAGTGTCCCGCTGTGGGTTTGCTGAACTTACGGTTAATGTTTTTCTGTGGTAAATGTGGCGTATTCTCCACCAGCTTCATAACCCCTGAAGACCGAAGGGCAATTTGAGTACATTTCTCCTCACCTGGATTTTTTTTCTTAATTTTGCTTTTAAAACTGCCCCTTTTCCCCTATAATGAAGTGTTCTACCTCCTTTTGTTCAGTCCAACCTGTTATTTCACAATCTGCTGCTGTAGTTGTGTCATGAGGCTGTGATAAAAGCTACAGGACCAGAAATAGAGATGAAAAAAAACAGAAAATAAAATTCACACTCTTTTATACAAAACACACAGCAAACATGTATAAGCAACTTTTTGGACATAAAAATGCTTAATTTAGGGCCTTAGCTACAAAAATGCAAAATAATAAGTCTGTAAGTAAATTAAAAAATCTCCTTATTGCCCTAAAAACAAAACAAAAAAAGTGTAAATGCTCCATGATTTTCCTGGTCCAGTCCTGGAAACAGCTCCTGTCAGGTCCAGGTCAGAGCCACAGCACTTCTGCATTTCCATGGGGTCTATTACATTTGGATTTGTTCATTTTGAGTGAAATAAACCTTTAAATAAAAATAGAAAGAGATGCACAATTACACACACCAAGATGTGTAATTCTTCATGTGTGTGAGAATTAACTCCACTTAGAGCGACTTTTTCACTCGTTATAAACACACACAGTCAGAGGAGTCGACCATCTTGACTCACTTCACTCTTTGGCAAAGTTTGGCTCGATCAAAATGGACGGAGCGCATGAGTTTGGGGAAAACAAAGTTCCTGTTGGACACTCGTTTTGCTCACGTCATCACACAGCGTGAGTGTGACGTAGGATAAAGCCGCAGAAATGTACAGAAACCTCTATGTCTGCACTTTCAGAGGGGAAAAGGACGTTTCTGTCTTTTACGGGTAGAAAGTTCTGCACAGTTATAGAAAACATATTCCTCGGTATCGTATATGATATCGTAGATAAATCTGCCCCATCACCAAATCTTCAACCAACAAGGTTGACAAAGGAGAAACATTCTTCATGGAGAATGGAGAAAAGTATTGGACAAAAAGCCCGGAAGCTTCCACTATTGTAGAATACTTGACAATTACACATTTCTTAACTGGGACAACACCATCAAATAAGCAGATTTAATTTTGGTTTACAAAGTTTTTAATAATCTTGCTCCACCTCCTCTAAAAGAGTTTGTAAAAAGAAATTCCAATCGCACAACAAGAGTCGGTTCTAGAGGCGACTGCTCTGTGCCGTTTAGGAAAAGTGCTTTTGGACAGTTCCTCTTTTGCTTATGGAGCAGGTCAAACATGGAGCACACGACCTGCTCACATACGAGAGCTTCACTGCAGCATTTTCTACAGCTTTAAAACAGCGGCTGTTCACTGGGCAAATATGTCACCATATTTAACTAAATTAAATATTCTTTTTCTCTCCTCTAACTTTGTCGTTCCCTTTTTAATTCTGATCTCATTTCCACTGCTTCTGTCTGCTCCTCTGACTCTGCTCCTGTCTGTACTCCTGTCTGCTCCTGTCTGTACTCCTGTCTGCTCCTGTCTGTACTCCTGTCTGCTCCTGTCTGCTCCTGTCTGCTCCTGTCTGCTCCTGTCTGTACTCCTGTCTGCTCCTGTCTGTACTCCTGTCTGTACTCCTGTCTGCTCCTGTCTGCTCCTGTCTGTACTCCTGTCTGCTCCTGTCTGTACTCCTGTCTGCTCTTGTCTGCTCCTGTCTGCTCCTGTCTGTACTCCTGTCTGTACTCATGTCTGCTCCTGTCTGCTCCTGTCTGTACTCCTGTCTGTACTCCTGTCTGCTCCTGTCTGCTCCTGTCTGTACTCCTGTCTGTACTCCTGTCTGCTCCTGTCTGTACTCCTGTCTGCTCCTGTCTGTACCCCTGTCTGCTCCTGTCTGTACTCCTGTCTGCTCCTGTCTGCTCCTGTCTGCTCCTGTCTGCTCCTGTCTGTACTCCTGTCTGCTCCTGTCTGCTCCTGTCTGCTCCTGTCTGCTCCTGTCTCCTCTTCTGTCCTTCCTCGTCTTCTTCCTTTCTCTTCCTCCTCCTCTTCTCTCTCCTCTAACTCAGTCGATCCCTTTTTAATTCTGATCTCATTTCCACTGCTTCTGTCTGCTCTTCTGACTTTGAACCTGTCTGCTCCTGTCTGCTTCTGTCTGTACCCCTGTCTACTCCTGTCTCCTCTTCCTCCTCTCTCTTCCTCCTACTCTTCTCTCTCCTCTATCTCCGTCATTCCCTCTTTAATTCCGCTCTCATTTCCACGGATCCTGTTTGCTCCTCTGAGTCTGCACCTGTCTGCTCCTGTCTCCTCCTCTCCCTTCCTCCTCCTCTTCTCTCCTCTATCTCCGTCGTTCCCTCTTTAATTCCGCTCTCATTTCCACTGCTTCTGTCTGCTCCTCTGACTTTGCACCTGTCTGCTCCTGTCTATACACCTGTCTGCTCCTGTCTGTACCCCTGTCTGCTCCTGTCTGTACTCCTGTCTGCTCCTGTCTGTACTCCTGCCTGCTCCTGTCTGTACTCCTGTCTGCTCCTGTCTGTACACCTGTCTGCTCCTGTCTGTACCCCTGTCTGCTCCTGTCTGTACCCCTGTCTGCTCCTGTCTCCTCCTCTTCTCTCCTCTGTCTCCGTCGCTCCCTCTTTAATTCCGCCCTCATCCCCGTGCTTGTCGGTGTGGCTCCGGAGCTCCAGGCGCCCCCCCGTCGCCCTCGGCCTTTGCCCCAGGACGGCCTCTGGTGGATGGGATGTTTTTGGCGGGGCGGTGCCTGTCACGACCTGCGGCTGTGGTTTAACTAAAGTGTCAGGTTTGATCAGGCGGCTCAGCGCTCACACAAATGTTTATTATGAGACCGGAAAGAGCAAGGGAGCGCCGGAGATTAGGGACGACCTCTGGGCCGCTCTCCTCCTCTATTTCTCCATCTCTCCATCTCTCTATCTTTCTTTCTCCATCTCTCTTTTTCCATTTCTCCATCTCTGTTTCTCCCTTTATCTCTACAGCTCTTTCCTCATGTCTCCATCACTCCAACGCTCTTTCCCCATCTCTTCATCTTTTTTTCCATCTCTTTCTCTCTGTTTCCATCTCTTTTTCTGTCTTCATTTCTCCATCCCTTTTCTCCATTTCTCCATATTTGTCTCCATCTCTTTCTCCATCTCTCTTTTTCCATCTCTTTTTCTCTTTCTCCATCTCTCTTTCTCCCTATCTCAGCTCTCTTTCTCTCTTTTTCCATCTCTTTTTCCCCATTTCTCCATATCTCTTTCTCCATCTCTGTCTTTCTCCACCTCTCTTTCTTCCTTTCTCCATATCTCCATCTATTTTTCTCCATCTCTTTCTCCATTTTTGCATCTCTTTCTCCATCTCTTTCTTCATTTCTCTCTTTCTCCCTTTCTTCAGCTCTCTTTCTCTCTTTTTCATCTCTTTCTCCATCTCTCCTTCCCTCTTTCTCCATGTCTCTTTCTTTTTCTCTTCATCAAACTTTCTCTTTTTCTCTTTCCTCATTTATCTTTGTATATTTTATTCTCCCTCTCTCCTCGTCTCTTTCTTTTTGCCTCCACAGACACGTCCTCCAGCTCCCACACCAGCCCAGAGTCCCTCCAGCCTGTCCTGGGTCTTCCCCCGGGGCCTCCTCCTGGTGAGATGTGCCTGGATCTCGGTTTAGGAGACCTCCAGAACAGACTCCAGAGCCTCAGCTGCTCCTGTCCATGTGGAGGAGCTACGGCTCTACTCCAAGCTCCCATGGACCAGAGGTTTAACACTCAGCCTGATGTTCTAGTTCAGCATCTGCACATTATCTGGATTATTTCAAACAACAGTCAATCTTATATTTATAAGTCTTATATGTGGTTTGTCAAAGCCTCTTCAGATCTCAGAAGCTCAGAGGTCTGTTCAGGACTTGGATGTGAGACGCTGTGAATTCCAGGAGCCACAGGGGGGCGCCAGTCACAAAAACTGTCATTGTGTCCTTAGGCAACACACTTCACCCACATTGCCTCGTATGAAAGTGGTGTGGTGGTGGTCGGAGGGGCTGATGGTGCAGATTGGAGCCGCACTTCTGTCAGTCTGTCCCAGGGCAGCTGTGGCTACAACAGGAGTTTACACCACCAGGTCTGGAGTGAATGAAGAATGTTCTGCTCATAATGCTGTGGAAAGCGTCTCTCCCCTCTTCTGCCCTCTGTCTCTCCCCTCTTCTGCCCTCTGTCTCTCCCCTCTTCTGCCCTCTGTCTCTCCCCTCTTCTGCCCTCTGTCTCTCCCCTCATCTGCCCTCTGTCTCTCCCCTCTTCTGCCCTCTGTCTCTCCCCTCTTCTGCCCTCTGTCTCTCCCCTCTTCTGCCCTCTCTCTCACCCCTCTACTGCCCTCTGTCTCTCCCCTCTTCTGCCCTCTGTCTCTTCCCTCTTCTGCCCTCTCTCTCTCCCCTCTTCTGGCCTCTGTCTCTTCCCTCTTCTGCCCTCTGTCTCTCCCCTCTTCTGCCCTCTCTCTCCCCTCATCTGCCCTCTGTCTCTCCCTCTTCTGCCCTCTCTCTCTCCCCTCATCTGCCCTCTGTCTCTCCCCTCTTCTGCCCTCTGTCTCTCCCCTCATCTGCCCTCTGTCTCTCCCCTCTTCTGCCCTCTGTCTCTCCCCTCTTCTGCCCTCTGTCTCTCCCCTCATCTGCCCTCTGTCTCTCCCCTCTTCTGCCCTCTGTCTCTCCCCTCTTCTGCCCTCTGTCTCTCCCCTCTTCTGCCCTCTGTCTCTCCCCTCTTCTGCCCTCTGTCTCCCCCCTCATTTGCCCTCTGTCTCTCCCCTCTTCTGCCCTCTCTCTCCCCTCTTCTGCCCTCTGTCTCTCCCCTCTTCTGCCCTCTGTCTCTCCCCTCTTCTGCCCTCTGTCTCTCCCCTCATCTGCCCTCTGTCTCTCCCCTCTTCTGCCCTCTGTCTCTCCCCTCATCTGCCCTCTGTCTCTCCCCCCTTCTGCCCTCTTTCTCTCCCCTCTTCTGCCCTCTGTCTCTCCCCTCTTCTGCCCTCTGTCTCTCCCCTCTTCTGCCCTCTGTCTCTCCCCTCTTCTGCCCTCTGTCTCTCCCCTCTTCTGCCCTCTGTCTCTCCCCTCTTCTGCCCTCTGTCTCTCCCCTCTTCTGCCCTCTGTCTCTCCCCTCTTCTGCCCTCTGTCTCTCCCCTCATCTGCCCTCTGTCTCTCCCCTCTTCTGCCCTCTGTCTCACCCCTCATCTGCCCTCTGTCTCTTCCCTCTTCTGCCCTCTGTCTCTCCCCTCTTCTGCCCTCTGTCTCTCCCCTCATCTGCCCTCTGTCTCTCCCCTCATCTGCCCTCTGTCTCTCCCCTCTTCTGCCCTCTGTCTCTCCCCTCTTCTGCCCTCTGTCTCTCCCCTCATCTGCCCTCTGTCTCTCCCCTCTTCTGCCCTCTGTCTCTCCCCTCTTCTGCCCTCTGTCTCTCCCCTCTTCTGCCCTCTGTCTCTCCCCTCATCTGCCCTCTCTCTCTCCCCTCTTCTGCCCTCTCTCTCTCCCCTCTTCTGCCCTCTGTCTCTCCCCTCTTCTGCCCTCTGTCTCTCCCCTCATCTGCCCTCTCTCTCTCCCCTCATCTGCCCTCTCTCTCTCCCCTCTTCTGCCCTCTGTCTCTCCCCTCCTCTGCCCTGTCTCTCTCCCCTATTCTGCCCTCTCTCTCCCCGCTACTTTGCACTCTGTCTCTCCACTATTGGGCTCTCTCTCTCCCCTCTTCTGCCCTCTGTCTCTCCCCTCATCTGCCCTCTGTCTCTCCCTCTTCTGCCCTCTCTCTCTCCCCCTCATCTGCCCTCTGTCTCTTCCCTCTTCTGCCCTCTGTCTCTCCCCTCTTCTGCCCTCTGTCTCTCCCCTCATCTGCCCTCTGTCTCTCCCCTCATCTGCCCTCTGTCTCTCCCCTCTTCTGCCCTCTGTCTCTCCCCTCTTCTGCCCTCTGACTCACCCTCATCTGCCCTCTCTCTCTCCCCTCTTCTGCCCTCTGTCTCTCCCCTCTTCTGCCCTCTGTCTCTCCCTCTTCTGCCCTCTCTCTCTCCCCTCTTCTGCCCTCTCTCTCTCCCCTCTACTGCCCTCTGTCTCTCCCCTCTTCTGCCCTCTGTCTCTCCCCTCTTCTGCCCTCTGTCTCTCCCCTCATCTGCCCTCTGTCTCTCCCCTCTTCTGCCCTCTCTCTCTCCCCTCATCTGCCCTCTGTCTCTTCCCTCTTCTGCCCTCTGTCTCTCCCCTCATCTGCCCTCTGTCTCTCCCCTCATCTGTCCTCTGTCTCTCCCCTCATCTGCCCTCTGTCTCTCCCCTCTTCTGCCCTCTGTCTCTCCCCTCTTCTGCCCTCTGTCTCTCCCCTCTTCTGCCCTCTCTCTCTCCCTCTTCTGCCCTCTGTCTCTCCCTCTTCTGCCCTCTGTCTCTCCCCTCATCTGCCCTCTGTCTCTCCCCTCTTCTGCCCTCTGTCTCTCCCCTCTTCTGCCCTCTGTCTCTCCCCTCTTCTGCCCTCTCTCTCTCCCCTCTTCTGCCCTCTTTCTCTCCCCTCTTCTGCCCTCTGTCTCTCCCCTCTTCTGCCCTCTCTCTCTCCCCTCTTCTACCCTGTCTCTTCCCTCTTCTGCCCTCTGTCTCTCCCGTCTTCTGCCCTCTGTCTCTCCCGTCTTCTGCCCTCTGTCTCTCCCCTCTTCTGCCCTCTGTCTCTCCCTCTTCTGCCCTCTGTCTCTCCCCTCTTCTGCCCTCTCTCTCTCCCCTCTTCTGTCCTCTGTCTCTCCCCTCTTCTGCTCTCTGTCTCTCCCCTCTTCTGCCCTCTCTCTCTCCCTCTTCTGCCCTGTCTCTTCCCTCTTCTACCCTGTCTCTTCCCTCTTCTGCCCTCTGTCTCTCCCGTCTTCTGCCCTATGTCTCCCCTCTACTGCCCTCTGTCTCTCCCCTCTTCTGCCCTCTCTCTCTGCCGTCTTCTGCCCTCTGTCTCTCCCTCTTCTGCCCTCTCTCTCTCTCCGCTCTTCTGCCCTCTGTCTCTCCCCTCATCTGCCCTCTGTCTCTCCAATCATCTGCCCTCTGTCTCTCCCCTCTTCTACCCTCTCTCTCTCCCCCCTCCTCCCCCCTGTCTCTCCCCTCTTCTGCCCTCGTTCTCTCCCCTCTTCTGCCCTCTGTCTCTCCCCTCTTCTGCCCTCTGTCTCTCCCCTCTTCTGCCCTCTGTCTCTCCCCTCTTCTGCCCTCTCTCTCACCCTCTTCTGCCCTCTGTCTCTCCCTCTTCTGCCCTCTCTCTCTCTCCCTCTTCTGCCCTGTCTCTTCCCTCTTCTACCCTGTCTCTTTCCTCTTCTGCCCTCTGTCTCTCCCCTCTTCTGCCCTCTGTCTCTCCCCTCTTCTGCCCTCTGTCTCTCTCCTCTTCTGCCCTCTGTCTCTCCCCTCATCTGCCCTCTGTCTCTCCCTCTTCTGCCCTCTGTCTCCCCCCTCTTCTGCCCTCTGTCTCTCCCCTCTTCTGCCCTCTCTCTCTCCCCTCTTCTGCCCTCTTTCTCTCCCCTCTTCTGCCCTCTGTCTCTCCCCTCTTCTGCCCTCTCTCTCTCCCCTCTTCTGCCCTGTCTCTTCCCTCTTCTACCCTGTCTCTTCCCTCTTCTGCCCTGTCTCTCCCGTCTTCTGCCCTCTGTCTCTCCCCTCTTCTGCCCTGTCTCTCCCGTCTTCTGCCCTCTGTCTCTCCCCTCTTCTGCCCTCTGTCTCTCCCCTCTTCTGCCCTCTCTCTCTGCCGTCTTCTGCCCTCTGTCTCTCCCCTCTTCTGCCCTCTCTCTCTCCCCTCTTCTGCCCTCTGTCTCTCCCCTCATCTGCCCTCTGTCTCTCCAATCATCTGCCCTCTGTCTCTCCCCTCTTCTGCCCTCTCTCTCTCCCTCTTCTGCCCTCTGTCTCTCCCCTCTTCTGCCCTCTTTCTCTCCCCTCTTCTGCCCTCTGTCTCTCCCCTCTTCTGCCCTCTGTCTCTTCCCTCTTCTGCCCTCTGTCTCTCCCCTCTTCTGCCCTCTGTCTCACCCCTCTTCTGCCCTCTGTCTCTACCCTCTGCTGCCCTCTCTCTCTCCCCTCTTCTGCCCTGTCTCTTCCCTCTTCTACCCTGTCTCTTTCCTCTTCTGCCCTCTGTCTCTCCCCTCTGTCTCTCCCCTCTTCTGCCCTCTGTCTCTCTCCTCTTCTGCCCTCTGTCTCTCCCCTCTGTCTCTCCCCTCTTCTGCCCTCTGTCTCTCCCCTCTTCTGCCCTCTGTCTCTCCCCTCTTCTGCCCTCTGTCTCTCCCCTCTTCTGCCCTCTGTCTCTCCCCTCTTCTGCCCTCTCTCTCTCCCCTCATCTGCCCTCTGTCTCTCCCCTCATCTCTCCTCTTCTGCCCCCGGACCCCTCATCTCACCCATCTTTTGCCCTCTGTCTCCCGCCTGGTTCTCTCTCTCCGTCTATGCCTCTGCTCTTAGGCTTTCCTCTCTCTTCTAACCCTGGTATCTCTCTTTCTCTCCCGTCTTTCTCAGTTTCTCTCTCTCCACATCTTTCACTCTCTCTCCTTCCCCTCTCCGCTGGTCTCTTCTCTCCCTCTTCCTCGGTTTCTCTCTCCTCTCTCCCCACGTTTTTTACTCTCCCTCCTCTCTCCATCTCCTCTCCTCTTCTCTCTTCTGGTCTTTCTCCACTTGTCCTTGGTTTCTCTATCCTCTCTCCCCACATTTCACCCTCTTCTCTCTCTTCCCTCCCCTTCTCTTTCTCCATAGATCAGGATTTCTCCCCCTCTCCCCTGGTCTCTCTCTCACACTCGCTTCTTTCGTGGTTTCTCTCTCCTCTTTCCCCATGTCTTTCACTGTCTCTTCCTTCCCTTTCTCCTGATCTCTCCCTCCCCTTCCTTGGTCTCTCTCTCTCTCCCCTCTCCCCTCCTTTCTCCCCTGGACTCTCTCTCACACTCACCTCTTTCTCGGTTTCTCTCTCCTCTCTCCCCACGTTTTTGCTCTCTCTCTCTCCCCATTTTCTCCCCTCTCCTCCCCCTCTCCCCTGGTCTCTTTCTCTCCCCTCATCTTTGGTTTCTCTCTCCTCTCTCCACACATCTCTCTCTTCTCTCTTTCCCCTCCCCTTCCTTGGTCTCTTCTCTCCTTTCTTTCTCTCTCCTCTCTCCCCACGTATTTCGCTGTCTCTCCTCTTCCCTAGTCTCTCTCTCCCCTCGTCCTTAGTTTCTCTCTCCTCTCTCCACACATCTCTCTCTCTTCTCTTCCCCCCCTCATCCCCCTCTCGTCCCCCTCTCCCCTGGTCTCTCTCTCTCACATTTGCCTCTTTCTCGGTTTCTCTATCCTCTCTCCCCACGTTTTTCGCTGTCTCTCCTCTCCCCTGGTCTCTCCTTTCTCCCCTCATCTTTGGTTTCTCTCTCCTCTCTCCACACATCTCTCTCTTCTCTCTTTCCCCTCCCCTTCCTTGGTCTCTTCTTTTCCTCTTTCTCGGTTTCTCTCTCCTCGCGTCTTTCACTCTGTCTCCCTCCCCTCTTGTTCCCCTCTCTGCTGGTCTCTCTCTCTCCCCTCATCCTTGGTTTCTCTCTCCTCCTTCCCCACACATCTCTCTCTTCTCTCTCTCTCTCCTCCCCCTCTCCTCCCCTCTCGGCTGGTTTTTGGCCGGGTGCTCGGAGCAGTTGTCGGGTGAACTCCAGGCGTCTGGCTGCCCACTGGTTCGGGTGACAAGCCAAGCTGTCGACTGACCGCTTCATTTGGGTCCCTGGCACCGCCCGGCTCCTCTCGGCTCCTCTCGGCTCCTCTCGGCTCCTCTCGGCTCCTCTCGGCTCCTCTCGGCTCCTCTCGGCTCCTCTCGGCTCCTCTCGGCTCCTCTCGGCTCCTCTCGGCTCCTCTCGGCTCCTCTCGGCTCCTCTCGGCTCCTCTCGGCTCCTCTCGGCTCCTCTCGGCTCCTCCCGGCTCCTCTCGGCTCCTCTCGGCTCCTCCCGGCTCCTCTCGGCTCCTCCCGGCTCCTCTCGGCTCGTGGAGTGAGGCGGGGCTGCCCACGCCGGCCAAAACAAACACTCCCCACTTGGAACGGACGACCCGCCGAGAGAACACGAGAGCGGACACTTCACCAGAGCCAAAGTGGTGCAGCTGGTTAGATCTGGCCCTCGCACCAGGAGGTTACAGGATCAGGCTTCACTGTCATCCACTTCAGCTGCAGTAATGTTACATCCAGCAGAAAACTACAGCAGAAATGTGATTTTTTTCCCTGTATTTTAAGCACTTTTAGATCGTTTGGTTCTGGTTCATCTCCACTATGACGGGACTTCACATGATCATCTTCACATTACGACCGGCGCTCGCTGAAAGAGGTCGAGAAATGCAAAACGCCAGGACGAATGTTTAAATCTGCTTGGTGGAACAGGCCAAAACATCAAACTTTAGTTAAATCCAGTTGAGAGAAAAGCTCAGATTCCCCTGTCCACAAATACACAAAGCTCTGACCTTCTGCACCTTTCAGAGTCGTATTTTCACATTTGAAAAACAAAAAGTCAGTATTTTAACATGCTTTTTTAGAATAGTCTAGTGTATTAGTCTGTAAAGTCGGCTGAAATACATCTGTTGGTGTCAGCCTGTTTATTTTGGTTTGTTTGGCTCTGACGGTCAGGCCCTATCACACAACAGGAAACGTTAGAAAACAACTTCATAAGCACCTCACACTTCCCTCTGTTGATTTCCCACTGCACAGGCCAAAGCCCAAAAGACTCGATCGTCGACTCCAGCGGCGGCGAGAGGCTCGAGCCTCCAGAAGCAACAAGTGAAGATCGACTACTGACGGTGAAGAAGAAGAGAAACTGAAAGTTGTTCAAGGAAAATGGTTCGGGAATGTATTTTTTAGTGTTTTTCAAAAAATATAATTCACTGGTAAATAAATGGGATTAGAAACGACATCGGTGATCGAGTCTTTTGGGCTTTGGCCTGTGCAGTGGGAAATCAGCAGAGGGAAGTGTAAGGCTGATTATAAAGTTGTTTTCTAACGTTTCCAGACACTAATGAGTGAACCAGGCAGAGCGTTTTGTTTGTTAGACTCGTGGCTGTTGTCAGATGGGTTAAAGTGGTGTTAAGCTTCTTCAGTGTGAAGCAAATTGGCGTTTTAAGAACTTGCCCCCATCACTACACTAGTTTGTTGCCTTGACAGACTCACTGCCACAGTGAGATCTCCGCCGAGAAAACACTGATCTTTTTTGGCTTCTGACAGAATTCCACCACCTCTAGCAACGGACTTTAGCTTCAAACGTGCCCGAGTTCAACTTTAACATCGATGAGACCAAACCTAGGAGGCCAAATGAATGCGGAGGCACCTTCAAACATCTCCAGAACTTCTCCGCATGCCGTCAGTGGGCCTCAGACTTCCGGAGTTGCGAGCGTCGTTTCTTCCATCTCCTCGTGTTTGCCTGTTTGCCTCTTCCTCCTCCTCTCTGTTGTATTTGGAGTCCTTCAGTTCACTCCGTGTGTATTTTTTATTAGTTTTAATCTGTCCGGTCCTTCTGCCGTCCCTTTTGTTCTCCCGTCTGCCCCCTCCCCCCCTCCCCGCACACAGCGCCGCCTTTAACTACCTTTAAATTTACCCTTAAGTCGTGTTTGCCGTAGACTTCCCTCGCGTTTGTCTTGAATCTTGGAACGGGGAACTTTTTTAATTAAGTCGCCCGTGGACTCTGTTTGCCGGATAAACCTGACCGTCTTGGAGCGGAGTGGACATAATTCTCGTCAGGTGACAGTTAAGACCGAGGCCTGGGCTTTGCAGATGGACGCGGGCGAAGTTAAACACCAGTTAATTTGGTTTGTAAGCGAGACGCGGCGTTTGGACCTTTTGTTGTCTGCCATTTTGTTGTCTCTCCTAACAATTAAAGGGCTGGTGCCGGCGGGAGGATTACGCCTCAGAGCCAAAATTATGTTCTTAAAGAGCCTGTTGTTTTTTCCCTTTGAGCAAAACTTGTCTTGATCCAGTGCAGATATCTCGTATAAGCCGCTCTCGAGGTTAAAATAAGTCAGATAATCAGGAAGTGCAATGTCAAACTGAATCATTAAGATGCTCAGAATGCAAAAAGCACGTGAGGAAGAACTTTAGACCAATGCAAATGTTTCAAATGAGAAATAGAGGTAAAATATTTGTTTGTTTTTTCATTTAAATGAAACTCGACTTGATCCGGTGCAGATATCTCATCATATAAGCCGCTCTCGAGGTTAAAATAAGTCAGATAATCAGGAAATGCAATGTTAGCATGCTAGTTACCCTGCAAAACTGAATCATTAGGACGGTGAGAATGCAAAAGGCACGTGAGGAAGAACTTTGGATCCCTGCAAACTGTTTTAAATGAACAAGTTATTTTTCTCACACTTTTAAAACAGTAAAAATCAGAGACAGCTCCTTTAAGGTTTTATTATTCATACATTTGTTTATAGGAAACTTAAAAAAGTAAGAAATTGGTTTTGTCCCAGCACAGATTTATTTTTATAAGCAGCTATTAAGGTTTTTTCATGTTTTTAAGCTTAAAAAAATGCAGAGTTTGTACTTTTTGTTGTCTGCCATTTTGTTCTCGCTTAAAGGGATTGTGTTTGTGGTTTTTTTTATTACTTATTTTTTTGTTTTATTTTGACTTGTATGACATACACAACAAAAAGTGAAGTGTTAAAAGTGACTCTCGCAGAATCAATTTGAACATTTTCTCAGGGTTCATATGAGTCCAATCTGTTCTAGAGTTAATTTAACATTTTTGGAAGTGTTAATGAAGTAACGCTGAACCAAAGTTCCTGTTTAACCCCGAAATCCAGACTTATATTCACGTTTTGAGAGTAAACGGAAAACACTTTTTAGAGTTATCCTGATTTAGCTGAACAACACACAGAGGTGTTTTATTTTTACACTTTATTTTAGATCATTTAAGATGAAATTCTGTATAAAACTGGTTCAAACTGGTCTTCTCTTGCAGGAGTTTGAAGTGGAGGGCGTGAAGTTGAATTAACACTAAAGGAAGTTGAATTAACACTAAGAGGGAGGTCAAGTTAACTTCAACAATATCAACTCTGGCAAATAACCCCAACTCAAATTGAATTAACACTAAAGGAATTTGAATTAACACTTTATGTGTTAAATTAACACAAACGTGCCTGAGTGGCTGAATGGCAACACTCAGGCCTCTCAGCAAGAAGGTTGCGGGTTCGATCCCCGGGTCACCCGGGCCTTTCTGTGTGGAGTTTGCATGTTTTACCCGTGTCTGGATGGGTTTCCTCCGGGTACTCCGGTTTCCCCCCATCAACCCAAAACATGCAGCACCCCTATGAACTAACATCAAGGACCATAATGTCCACCCTCCTGTGGGCTCACCACCTGCAGAGGGGTTCATAGGGGGGGTCAGGTGCTGTGGGTATTGGGCGGCATGCTGCCCCCGCGACCCAGCCGGATTGGGCGGGAGAAGATGGATGGATGGATGGTGTTAAAAACAACTTTATTTTACCCTGAAATTTTAGCCCTCCAGTTTTTGCTGTGTACATTTATATACAGCAATTATTCCTTATTTCACACCTGTTTCTTGCTCTTTTTTGCGAGTTATTTAGAATTTATTATGCCCATTTACAAATTTTACTCTTTGTCCAAATAATTTCCCTTATGGATCAATAAAATCTAAATCTAAGTGAAGTTAATCTTACTTGAACATTAGTTTTAACTCTTACTTTCTGTTAATCTTACTTGAGTGCAGTTTCTGGCGACTCTTCCACCTCAGAGTCCACAGATAAAGAGCTGGATTGGCGTTTCGTTTAATTACACTGCGTCATTTCCATATAAGGAGATGACGGGGGCGTGGGGGGAGGGGCCTGAACGAGCCTTCATCCGCCCGCACTAATTAAACCCGTCCTATAGAGTCACAGGCCGCTGCACACGTCCGATGCTCCGACGCTCCGACCCCGGGCTCATTACGGCCCCGCCCCCTTGTGTAACGGCCACGCCCACGGATGATGTAGCCACGCCCACGGATGATGTAGCCACGCCCACTCGCACTGTTTACAGACGGCGCCACTATTGACACATAAACAGGTTGTGTTGTCTTTGCATATATGATGAAAGACGATTCAGCTTCGACCAGTTCAGAGTCGTTTGGTGTCGTGAGAAGTCCGGCCTCAAAATCATAAAGTCGTTTTAGAGTTTTAATTTTATTTTCAGGATGTGGGCCTGGATACATTTGTTTGGAAGGCCAGGAACTAAAATAATCTATATTTACCGCTGCATTTGAAGGGTTAAAAGTGCTTTAACTTTTCTGCCGGAGGGTCCGTCATATGCTTTTCTTCATTTGAGATGCTGTTGCTTCGTCTGGAATGTTCCGCAGTACAGCATTAAACCTTTCTGTCTTTGTGGAGACCAAAGCGGACCGAGTTACAGGTCAGATCTGCGTAGAGGCGACCCCGCTCACAGTCAGAATGTCTGTTTTTCTTATTTATAACAATAGACGATTGTCACAACGGCAGGAAGTGTCGTGAGGTTGAGTCGCGCAGCTTCCGATCGATGCTTTTCTACGGCAAAATCCCTGTGGAAACGTGTCACATATTTTTGAGCAGCTTCATAAATCTGCCCCAACACCAAATCTTCATCCAACAAAGTCGACAAAGAACAGATTCTGTCCATGAAGAATTTATCCACAACGATCGAGGGAAGAAAGACAAAAACTTAAAGGAAACAACGACGAGCGTCAGTGAAACGACTGAGCAACACTAATGTTATGGTCCTGAAGAAAACAGAAGGAACTTGTTCACTCAGACTAATTCTACAATTAAAATTAAAAATCTATTTAGTGATGTCGATATTAGCACAGACTGAGAGATTTGTGCAGTTTAAATGCCGTAGATGTTCACAGATTAAATGTCGACCGTTTAAACTGCACAAATCTGTCTATGCTAATATTCATGTTTTCAGAGTAAGCTCAAACTTTGTAGGATTATCCTGATTTAGCGAAACAACACACAGAGATGCTTTATTTTTACACTTTATTTTAGTTAATTTAAGATGAAATTTTGTATTAAACTGGTTCAAACTGGTCTTCATTGGTGGGAGTTTGAAGTGGTGGGAGGTGCCAAATTAACACTAAAGGAAGTTGAATTAACACTAAGGGAAGTTAAATTAACACTAAAGGAAGTTGAATTAACACTAAGGGAAGTTAAATTAACATTAAGGGAAGTTAAATTAACACTAAAGGAAGTTGAACTAACACTAAAGGAAGTTGAATTAACACTAAAGGAAGTTGAATTAACACTAAGGGAAGTTAAATTAACACTAAAGGAAGTTGAATTAACACTAAGGGAAGTTAAATTAACATTAAGGGAAGTTAAATTAACACTAAAGGAAGTTGAATTAACACTAAGGGAAGTTAAATTAACATTAAGGGAAGTTAAATTAACACTAAAAGAAGTTGAACACTAAAGGAAGTTAACATGAATTAACACTAACACTAGGAAGTTAAATTAACAGGAAGTTGAATTAACACTAAGGAAGTTAAATTAACACTAAATGAAGTTGAATTAACACTAAGGAAGTTAATTAACACTAAAGTTGAATTAACACTAAGGAAGTTGAACTAACACTAAAGGAAGTTGAATTAACACTAAGGGAAGTTAAATTAACACTAAAGTTAAATTAACACTAAAGGAAGTTGAATTAACACTAAGGAAGTTGAACTAACACTAAAGGAAGTTGAATTAACACTAAAGGAAGTTGAATTAACACTAAGGGAAGTTGAACTAACACTAAAGGAAGTTGAATTAACACTAAGGGAAGTTAAATTAACACTAAAGGAAGTTGAATTAACACTAAGGGAAGTTAAATTAACATTAAGGGAAGTTAAATTAACACTAAAGGAAGTTGAATTAACACTAAGGGAAGTTAAATTAACATTAAGGGAAGTTAAATTAACACTGGGGGAGTCGAATTAGCTTAAACCATATTAACTCTGGCAAATCACCCCAACTCGAACCCCTATTTAACTTTTAAATAGTTAAAATAAGGGTTTTTGTGTTAAAAAACTATTTTACCCTGAAATTTTAACCATCCAGTTTTTGCTGTGTGCACTGAAATGGAGCAAAGGATCATGGTCTATGTAGTTCCCTCTTTTTTTTTTTTTTTTTTTAGCTATTTCTGCATCAGAACTATTCATTTAAGCAAAGAGACTTGAGACTCGATATATTGGGATGGTCCACGATATCACTGTGAGACCTTTGACGATACGATATCACTGTGAGACCTTTGACGATACGATATCACTGTGAGACCTTTGACGATACGATATCACCAGATTTACGTCATTGTCACATCCATAGTAACTACGCATAAGCATCATCATCGTATAGGCTCCACTCTGGTGTCAAAACCCAGACGCCGACACGCCATCGAGTCATGTGACAAAGTAATGAGCTCCTCCTGGCCCCACGCCAACCCCCCCCCCCCCTCCCACACACACACACGGAGCACGGGATTGTGGGTAATTGGACTCACTGTAGCAGCTAATGAAGAGATGCCGTAGAAGAGGCGAGATAGAGACGCTCTTAATTGTATCTTGTTTGGTCGTATTAAGGAGATAAGGAACAGTGAGGGAACAACACTGGATGATTGTTAAACGAGTGTGTGTAATCGATTTAATGTGGAATTAGCGGGACATGATGCTAATTAACGACTGGTGACCAATTAGCGCCGGTGTGGGGAGTTTCAGAGGTTTTCGGGTTTGTTGTGTTTACTGTTGTGTCACGATACTAAAATTTCAAACTTGATTTCGATACTACAGACTCAATACTCAATACTCTGAAAAAAAAACAAACACTTTCATAAGACAATAGAATGTGATTTTCAACAATAAATAATAGTACTTTCCTTTATATTACCATGTGGCCTAGTTTAAGTGGTCTTACACCGCATTTTGAGAGTTCACTTCTAATCACGCTTATTTTTTATTTTATTTTATTGTTATTTACTATGGAAACAGACCAGATTTCCCTAACCTGGCTCACTCCAGACTGTTATGTGTCTCATTCTGAATTGAGTTTTTCACATTATCAGTCTGGAGCAGCTCTCACTGAAAGAGATCGGGAAACACATCATGGAGACTGTTTGAATCTGATTGGTCGAAGCATCATAACAACAGAACAAGGCGGAAAATTAAACATAAGTTAAATCCAGTTGAGAGAAAAGCTCAGGCGTCTTCCCTGTCCACAAATGCACAAAGCTTTGACGTTGTTTTTCACAAACTAAATATTGACTAAAATAGTCTGAAGTACGTCTCTTTTGGTTCACTTGGACACAAATGAGCCGTGTCCATTAAAGCGCAAAGTCAGTGAAAGGAGAGAATCAGGGCAATTTTGCGGGTTGTTTTTGTTATTGTCACAGCGATATGGATTTTCCTGATGCAGACGTTTGCACAAATGTTTCAGCAGCAAGAGCGTTTGCCGTAACGTCAGGTTTATAATATGGGAGAAATAATTACTCGATGAAGCGATGAAGACGAAGAGCGAGACGCTCTGAAGGAGAGGCTCATGTGCACATCATGTTGTGGCAGTCGCTCTTCTTCATGCAGACGTAACAGGTCTGAAGATGGAGTTATATTAGTATAGATTATTTTAGTTGTATATTATATTAGTATATACTGCTCGGTGTTGTCACTGCACCTCCCTAAACCTACACCTCCCTAAACCTGCACCTCCCTAAACCTGCAGCTCCCTAAACCTGCAGCTCCCTAAACCTGCACCTCCCTAAACCTGCACCTCCCTAAACCTGCACCTCCCTAAACCTGCACCTCCCTAAACCTGCACCTCCCTAAACCTACACCTCCCTAAACCTGCACCTCCCTAAACCTACACCTCCCTAAACCTACACCTCCCTAAACCTGCACCTCCCTAAACCTACACCTCCCTAAACCTGCACCTCCCTAAACCTGCAGCTCCCTAAACCTGCAGCTCCCTAAACCTGCAGCTCCCTAAACCTGCACCTCCCTAAACCTGCACCTCCCTAAACCTGCACCTCCCTAAACCTGCACCTCCCTAAACCTACACCTCCCTAAACCTGCACCTCCCTAAACCTACACCTCCCTAAACCTACACCTCCCTAAACCTGCACCTCCCTAAAACTGATTCTTTGGTCTCAGGTAAACTCTGTTTCCCATAATGCTCGACATACGACGGCAGCTCGTTAGGTACAAAAAAACAACTGTGTGGGATCGGGTCCAGGCTGCACCAGGGTCCATATGGTACCGGGCCGAGACCACCTCTTCACCCTACTTGAGTCAGTTCTTTGTACTTCTACTTGTGTAATATTAATTTGAAGTAATGTTACTCTCACTTTGCTCCTCTACCACCTTTACCTCAACCTACTACAGCTGAAAAACAAAACCTCTATGACAATCTCCAGTAGTTTTCCCAAATACCTTTTCACTCTAACTTGAGTCATTTCTTGGACCACTACTACTCATAGAAGTTCACTTGTACTTGAGTAATGTTCATCTGAAGTAATGTTACTCTTATTTGAGCACAATTTTTCGATTCTTCCAAATCTCTATGAAAAACGTGATTCTCAGTTCGACTGGGCCGACCGCATCCGACAATATTTCGGAACATATTTTATTACCGCGACTTAGTTTCTCCAAATTCTACCTTTTACCTCGTACTTGAGTCATTTTGTGGATGACTATTTTGTACTTCTACTTTAGTATTGTTGTAGTAGTTTCTTCGTATACCGTTTAACTCTATTTTGAGTCATCTACTATAAACGTCTACTTGACTTGAACTGTTACTCTTACTTGAGCACGATTTTTGGCTTCTCCGCCGCCTCTGCCTTCTACAAAACCAAAACGAGCGTCAAATTCTTCCAAATCTCTCTGAAAATCTCCAGTTCGATTCGGCCGAGCGCATCCGACAATATTTCTCCACCATCAACAGTCGGAACATATTTTATTACCACGTCTTATCTCCATGGCGACACAGAACATTGGCCCCGTATTTGCCGATGCCCAGAGCCCCGTGCCGAGGTTAAAACGCCTCTAATGTGTTTCCAATGTCACCTCCTCCTCTCCCTCCGTCTATTACCCATCCACCCCCTCTTCACCTGCTCCTCCGCTCCATCCCGCCGTTTTATTACCCCCATAAAAGTTTACCTCTCCGTCGTTCTTTACAATCCGTATTGACAGGACAAAAAATCCGGCGAAAAAGACGCGAACGGTGATGTCTTTCGCTCCGGGTTCAACATCGGCGTAATCGGGAAATATGGGGGCCCGGAATGGGGACGGGGTGGAGCGTGAAGACAATTAGAGGCGGTGGAGAGGGGCCCGTTGGCGTTACACTATGGTTGAACTCTCCTTGAACTTAAAGGCGGTTGGAGGCGATCGGCGCATCCGCATCTGGTTATTTTAGCTCCGATTTGCGCTAATGCCACAGTTATGGGGCCTGATGGATGTCCGCGGTCACCCCTCGTAATGTCCGGACGGAGGAGAGGAGGAGGAGGGAGGAGGGAGGAAGGAAGAGCGGGATCAAGGAGGTTTAAAGGTGCATCGTTTAACTTTTCAGGTGGAGGGTCTATGGATACATTACTGCTCAACCTGGAATGTCCCACAGTGTGACATTAAAGAGCTTTACTTTACGTTTATTCAATCACAGGTGGTTTTAAAGCTCAAAAACACCTAGAAAAACAGGCGTTCTGACTGTGAGCGGGGTCGCCTCTCCACAGATCTGACCTGTAACTTGCTCTGGCTTGGTCTCCGTGATGATAGAAAGGTTTAATGCCACACTGGGGAACATTCCAGACACAGCAATAGCATCTCCATGGAAAAAAAGCGTCTAAACCAGCTGCTGTGCAAAACACCAAATGCACCAAAATCAATGTTGTTATAAATTACTGACACATCCATCCATTTTCTTCCTCTTATCCGGGGCCCGGTCGCAGGGGCAGCAGCTTAAGCAGGGACTCCCCGACTTCCTTCACCCCAGACACTTCCTCCAGCCCCTCCAGAGGGACCCCAAGGCGTTCCCAGGCCCAGAAACACAGTCCCTGGGTCTTGGGTCTTCCCCGGGGCCTCCTTCCAGAAGGACATGCCCAGAACACATCCAGGGGTCCAGGAGGGATCGGCACAGATGCCCTCCCCTCAGCTGCTCCTCTCCACGTGGAGGCGCAGCGGCTCTACTCCGAGCTCTTCCTGCGTGACCGAGCTCCTCCCCCTCTCTCTAAGGGAGCGCCCGGCCACTCTGCAGAGGAAACTCATTTCTTTGCTTGTATCTCAATCTCGTCCTTTCAGTCATTCCCCAGAGCTCATGACCACAGGTGAGGGGAGGAACGTGACTGAGCTGTTTATTACTGAAAACGCAAACAACTCAAACAATCCACTTTAGGCTTTTATTTTTGAATTAAAAAAAAAGTTTTTGCTATCTAAAAAAATGGTGACGATACGATATCACCATAGTTCGGTTATTGTTACATCTCTACAAAATCCCACAGTTTTTGTGTTGGTCGTTTCATTTTATTTTGTCATATTTATCCACCACACCTTAAAGGCTCCTCCGTGAAAATACAGACAAAATAAAGACATTAAACCGGTCCGTGGCGCAAAAAAGGTTGGGGAGCTTTTGTTTTCTTTTACCTTGTTCAGGGTCTTCAAAGTCTTAAGAAGGTCTTAAATTTCATGTTACTAAATTAAGGCCTTAAAAAGTCTTATTTTTTTCACAAAGGTCTTAAATTTCATGATGCTATTTTTTGTATACTCACCCGGGCTGCAGTGCAAAGCGAGACAAGACAAAGCTTAATTTGTTTTATTAAAATGTTATAATTGAATTTTTAGCCATTTTACAGCAATGCACACGACTATAAATGAGTTCTGAATGAGATTTTATAGCAAAAGTATTTTTTGTTATTTAAAGCAGTGAGGAATGGTCATTATTAAAATTGGATCTGGTGTTTTTCGCCCACATAATGGCGACAATGTTGGTCTAAATTTTCATTTAAGTGCTCTTAAAAAGGTCTTTAACCCTATAACGCCAAACGTATCATATTTGATACATGCCCTCCACATGAGCAGTGTGACATTTTTTTCCCTGAAAAACCTGATGTGTACAATCAGATACATGCAGTGCACAAATAATCCAAGAGGGTGCTCCAGTGACAATACAAGATTGCCATAAATAATAATATATGGAAAATGATATTTGAATTTTTTTGTTTGTTTGTTTAGAGGGACCAATAAAGGCTCCAAGTTGAAAGAATTGGAATTTTCTGCCAATTATTTAATGGTGTGGGCTTTACAGGGTTAAAAGTCTTAAATTTGTGGGAGTCAAACCTGGGGATTTCCTGTTGTTGGTAGAGTCAAAATTTGCGTTATTAACTTGAGTTTTCAGACAGTCTAAAACCTCATCGGGCTCTGTTCGCTAATGTGTGTCACCGTGGCAACTGCTGAACATTCCTCCATAGATACAAATGCGTTGCCCCCCTCGTCCCCCAGCACGATGTCACCGCAGAGTCTCTAAACCGTGAAACGAGCAGGATTCATTCGCCGCCACATTCGGCCGCGTCGTTCGTCTCAGATTCACTTTTCAGGCACCGGCCGTGTTTGTTTCCTCGAATATTCCGCGAACGTCCCTCCCCGGCCCCGAACAGACTCTTTAGCACAGACACAGCTGCTCCGCTCGTCTTCTGGTCGCCCTCTTCCTCCTCCCTCTCCCCCCATCATCTCTCCATCCTGTGCCACACGACTTTCAAGATGTTTTCCCCTCTCCTGTGCTCGCGCCCGAGTGAGGAGGCCATCTGCTTTTGGGCCGGCCCGTCACGGCTCCTCTTACGGGGGCCACGGAGGCGCTGAAATGATGATGCGATTTCGGAGGAGGAAGAGGAGGGAGGAAGATGGGGTGGCGTGTCCTCTGCTGTCAGTCACGCCGGGAGGAGGGAGGAGGGAGGTGATGGAAGAGGCCGGGGAGAGCGCCGGGCGGGGACCGAGGGCCAGAGCCGAGGTGCTTAAGACGGGAGCGGGTTTATGTTGCACGGAAAAGTCGTAAGCAGGAGGATTCTGGGTAATATGGTTTTGTCCCTTAATAGAAAATTAGGAGAGACTTTATAATTTACTCTAATCAGTCTTAAACACTTCTGTGGAGTATTAACTGTAACACTTCACACATTCAGAGCACCGTGTTTCCTTTTATTGTTTTGGAAAATGCTGCAGATACAGAACAGCAGATCTCGCTTGAACTACCGCTGTGTGTTGCAGCGAATGCGTCAACAAAACCGCCATCTTGGTACAGTAACAATGCTTTAAAAGAATGAAATTCGTTCGTTGGTCTTGGTTCGTTACAAATGTCAAACGTGCATTCACAACTGAGCCGCAAATAAAGTGATAAAGAAAAGGTTTATATCGATGAATTGTGCTCGCGTCGCTCCAGGGCTGCAGCGGCCGAATAAGTCCATGATTAGTCCTGGTTTAGTCCTAGTTTAGTCCTGGTTTAGTCCTGGGTTCAGTCCTGTTTAGACCTGGTTTAGTCTTGGGTTCAGTTCTGGTTTAGTCCTAGTTTAGCCTTGTTTTAGTGCTGTTTTAGTCATAATTTAGTTCTGGTTTAGTCCCATTTTAGTGCTGCTTTATTTCTAGTTTAGTCCTGGTTTAGTCCTGGGTTCAGTCCTGGTTTAGTCCTTGTTCAGTCTTGCTTAGTCCTGGTTTAGTCCTCTTTTAGTCCTTGTTTAGTCCTGGTTCAGTCCTGGTCTAGTCCTTTTAGACCTGGTTTAATCCTGGTTCGGTCCTGGCTTCAGTCCTGTTTTAGTCCTGTTTAGACCTGGTTTAGTCCTGTTTTAGTCCTGGTTTAGTCTTGGGTTCAGTTCTGGTTTAGTCCTAGTCTAGTCTTCTTTTAGTGCTGTTTTCGTCATAATTTAGTTCTGGTTTAGTCCCATTTTAGTGCTGCTTTATTTCTAGTTTAGTCCTGGTTTAGTCCTGGGTTCAGTCCTGGTTTACTCCTTGTTCAGTCTTGCTTAGTCCTGGTTTAGTCCTCTTTTAGTCCTTGTTTAGTCCTGGTTCAGTCATGTTTTAGTCCTGGTTCAGTCCTGGTCTAGTCCTTTTTAGACCTGGTTTAATCCTGGTTCGGTCCTGGCTTCAGTCCTGTTTTAGTCCTGGTTTAGTCCTGGTTCAGCCCTGTTTCGTAAGCAGGAGGATTCTGGGTAATATGGTTTTGTCCCTTAATAGAAAATTAGGAGAAAATTAAAAAATTTAAGACTCTAATCAGTCTTAAACACTTCTGTGGAGTATTAACTGTAACACTTCACACATTTAGAGCACCGTGTTTCCTTTTATTGTTTAAAAAATGCTGTACTTGCTGCAAATAATGTATTAACATGTTTAACTAGTTTTGTTTTTGTCACACAACACAATCAGTGTTGTATCCACTAATGAAACTTCTGCACATCACAGGTTATGTACAGTTTTGTGTCCTGTTTTTGTATATTTCTGGAGAATTGTATATTTCTGGAGAACGCACGATGACTGAAACACATTACTGGATGACATCTAAAACCTTTTCACACATGTTTTTGATGAGGGGACATTAAAACATGATAGAAAACGTCAAAGTCGATCTTGCGTAACACCATAATCTTTGTATAAGTGTATAATATGTTATGCAGATTTAACTTTTCGGAGCTTTTAACCCTGATTAACATTGTCCTGTCTTCAAACACAGGCCTGGAGTTGTATTTTGCTTTATTCACACTTACACTTACTTCACACTTGGATCCTCCATAAAAACGATATTGGATTTTTCAGTTTTGTGGCGTCATAGGTAAAAGTCCTTGTATTGAAACTGTTTTATATTGTGTTCATCCAGCCTGCTAGAGGGCGCTAGTTGCAATAGTGGTAGTGTATTTAGCCAGTGGGTGGCCAGAGGAAGAAACAGCTAGCTTGATGATGAATGTCAACCAGTCCATGATGTGTTTTGTTGTTGAATCTAAAGCCGTCCTCTCATTTCCAGCCCTTTGAGTGGCAACATGAGTAAGATTTCATGTTAAATATGAATGTTGATAAGTATATTTCTAGCACTTTGTCCAAGTTTGCATAATTTTATAGGTGTTATTTAAGATGAACTAGTAGTGGTAATGGAGCCTATCATTGAGTTGTCTGTGTTACTGCTCAGCTAGTGTTAACCATTTATTGTTTATATAGTATATTTTAAAGGACATTGTTGATTTTTGCTGTTTACTGAATACTTCTTTGTATTTTGTATCGTTGCAGTTTCACACTTTTTTGCATTAAATCCTGGTCAAATACAACACCTGCCTGTTCCTTGGAGGAAATGATGCAAGAGAGAGTTTAGCTGGCTGTGAATCTCAATTAGGACACTGGGTCACGTTGGGTGCAACAGTACAGTTCTGTTGTTTTAACATCTTGAAAATCAGTATTAAATGTTCCACAGTGTGACAATAAACAACTGTACTTTTATTCAATTACAGGTGGTTTTAGAGCTCAGAAAAACACTGTGAATGGGGTCGCCTTTCCACAGATCTGACCTGTAACTCGGTCTGGGTCGGTCTCCGTGACGATAGGAAGGTTTAATGCCATACATGCCAACATCTCCACGGGAAAAAAAGCATTTGACGAACCCTCCACCAGAGAAGTTCCACAGTGCAGCTTCAGGTTTGAGTCGAGCTGTAAATCCTGTCGTTATTCATACAAATGAAATGAAATGAAAGACGAGCGACTTGTGGAGGATTTTCCGGAGGAGCGGTCTGAGCGTCCGTCTCAGACTCACACTTGTGTCTGACGGAGCGGAGAAATGACGCTGCTCGAGAATCCCATTTAAAGAGGAACATTTTTGCCAAAAGAGGAACAAAGCCAGAACAGAGAGAGTTCTGGATCTGACAGACGGACGGAGAGAGGTGCAGCTTCTCCACTACAAGTTACCACAAAGTAGCCAAAATGTAAGACCTAAACACAGAAAATGACTTAAAAGTAGTGAAATGATCTGTCCGTGCAGCAAGATCATTTTACAGGACAAGTTCTCTTAAAATAAACGACCTCTAGACAAGAATGAAGCGTCTCTGTGAGCGTTTATGGGCTGGAAATAAGTTTATAGACGCTAAATTTGAGATAAACATACTCGAGTATCAAATAAATCTGTGTCACTGAATCTAAAACAAGTGAAGTGTTGCAGGGAAAACTACGGTAAATGGGCTGTAGCTTCTTCTTTTAAACATTTATTGCCTAAATTTGAGATTTTCTGTCGAGTTGAGTCATGGAAGAAATATATGTAACAATTTTTAAAGGGGAACTCGAGCACATTTGAAGCAACAGTGTTTCTTCCATGACTCAACTCATCAGAAAATCTTAAATTTAGGCCATAAATGTTTGCAAAAAGCTGCAATCCATTTACCAGAGATTTCCCATGCAACACTTATTCAAGTACTTCTATCTAGAATTTGGCATCTTTGAATTTATTATCAGGCCATTTATACTCATCATAAGCTTGTTTAAGTCTGTTTATCGAGAATTTAACAGAATTTAAAGCATTTTATCTAGAATTTGGCATCAGAGAACTTATTATCAGGCCATGAACACTGATCATTAGGGATGTGACAATAACGTAAATCTGGTGATATCGTATCGTCAAAGGTCTCACAATAATATCGTGGAGCATCACAATATATCGAATCACAAGTGTCTTTGCTTAAATGAACAGTTCTGATGCAGAAACAGCTAAAAAAAAAACAGAGGGAACTACATAGACCATGATCCTTTGCTCCGTTTCAGTGCAGACGACATGAAGAAATAACTGTTCTAAGCACTTTTACATCTTCATTCTTTGGATTAAGTCTTGTGAAGCATTTTTAGAGGAAAAAGGAGCAGATTCACCACAAAATATTGCAATAAATCTGGTACGGTGAGATGTTTATGGTGAAAATATCGAACAGAGAGATTTGGATTTCGTTCCATCCCTAATGACAATAAATGTTGTACCAAATGACTGGTCAAAGCATTTTAGAGTCAGTCTGTTATTATGTAGAACACATGTGTCAAACATGGAGGTCTTGGAGGGCCAGATCCGGCCCTCCAAGACCTTTAATCTGGCCCTCAGCTGATTTTTCTATTAAAACACTTAAAATTTTCAGATTTTTCTGTTAATTTTCTGCACCGTTTAGCATAGCAGCGTCTCCGGTGTTTCTGTACGTTACGACTCCCACCAGAGCAGCACAAATGAAGACTTTCCTCTTTCCAAACGCTCTTAAAGGACGATCGTGTTGACTGTTGACCGTGACCCTCATCAGCAAAATGTCAAAAAATGAGAAAAGCAGATGCTGAGTTCAGGATTTCCCAAGAAAAATAGTCTAATTCTTATTTGTTGACAGAGGTGAATGGGAAATCTGTGCTCAGTGTGTTTGGAACAAGTGGCGTTGCTCGAGGAATATAATCTTAAACACCACTACGAGACACGGAGAAAAATACAATAACTTGAAGAGAGAACTGAGTTTTCTGATCCGGCCCTTTTGGGATCTAAGTAGGTTGCATACGGCCCCGGACCAAAGTGAGTTTGACACCCCTGCTGTAGAATATCATAATATCGTGAGCAATAAATATCAGACTGTGAGGTTCATACTGTGACCATATCGTATCGTGAGACTTGGATATTGTTAGACCTTTACTAATCCTAAACTGGTTTTATCCATAATCTTATTTCCAGCCCATAAACACTCACAGACGCTTCATTCTCATCTAGAGGTCGTTTATTTTCAGAGAACTTGTCCAGTAAAATGATGTTGCTGCACGGACAGATCATTTCACTCCTTTTAAGACATTTTCTGATAGATTTAAGTGTTTATATTTTGCTTTTGTGCAGTGTAGGAGCTTTATTAGCAGTAGTCCAGGTTGTTGCCCCTCTCTCCTCCCCTCCACCTGCCCCCTGCCCGGGCATCTCTCTTTCATCACCTGCCAGCGGGAGCGACGTCAGGGGGGGGTGAGGAGCGATCCGACCCCAGCGGGAGGCTCTGTCCCCCGGCTAAGGCGCTTCCCGCTGCCCCCCGAGAGGCCGTGTCCGCCGCGGAGGAGCGTGAACGGACCTGATCACGGAAAGCTCGAAGCTGCCGGCTCAGATCTGCGTCCAGGCGAGAGCGTGACCTACAAAAGAGAGCGGCGTGCTGCGCTGCTGTCGGCCACGCTGGACGGGTCTGCACGGACGACACCACCGGACAGGAATAGCCTCTGTGCAAACGTGTGCGGGGAACAGTGTGAAGAGTATTTTAAGGTTCAGCGTTTGCGGGAGCTCAGTTGGTGAAACGTTTGTCCACTGAGCTGAAGGTTGGCGGTTCAAATCCCATAAACATCTCGACTTAAACATCACTGGTTGAGTTAGGTTTGGTTTGGTTGCTTTATGCTTTTCCGTAGGTCAATTTGTTTTGCAGATTTGAGAGGCTGTCATTCATCCACACGATACAATAAACACAAATAAAGACACAATTACAAATAAAGTGTTAGAGTAGTGTGACCAGACGTCCCTGTTTACCCGGGACAGTCCCTGTTTTGAGCCCTGTGTCCCCTGTCCCAGGAGATTTATCCAAAACCACTCATTTGTCCCAGTTTTATACAAGAAATGTCCCAGATGTCACTATTTTTGACCAATTTGATCCCTGTGGCAGCCTTAAGTCTATGGTGACCATTCATCAGAATTCTGGCTGGACAGTCCGGTTTTAGAGCCTTCTGTCTGGACCTCTGTTATGTGTCCTCATTTCTGACATTTTGTCGTCATTTCGGACCCTCGGTCGCCACCCTTGCATCACCATAAATCCCCGTCCATAAGGCACCTGCGATTCTGCGGTACCAAACTGCTCTGCACATGTACAATCTCTGAAAACATGAACGTCTCCAAAGCAACACATGCACAGAACAGACTCACCATCAGCAGAACATCCTCTGTCACAGAAAGAACACTCATATTCCAATGAGTCATGTCCTTTAGTCCGACTGAAGCTGAACACATCAGGAGTAGGAAAGTTTATGCAAATTAACCTTGTGTTTTTAAGTTTTGTTTCTGTAAAACATAAACAAATGTGCCAAATCTGCATTAAACACATTCTGATCTCACACTGATGTGGCTCTATTGTGATTATTGTTTATATGTTGTAAAGTTGAGTTTATTTATGCAAATTAGTAATGACAGTAATAATAATAATGATGATAATTTTAATATAAAAACCTTAATGATTAATCGATAATAGATTGTTCTTCTGACAATGAATAATAATAATAACTGTGATAATTATAATCATAATACAAATAACATATAATAACATAATAATGATAATATGATGATTAAAAATAATAGTGATGAGTGGTTGTATAGCTCTGTTTTTTAGCCATTTTGTTGTGCTCTGTGGTTTCCCCCCGGTTCCGGTGGTGTCCTCACTTTCATTTTCTTTTCAGACTCACCCTACTGAAGTCTGAAGCTACATTCACACGGAAACGGTCTGAAGCAAAAACTCAAAAGTGTGTTTTCGTTCTCACTCTTATTCAGCGTGTACACGAGCGTTTTGGGGAATTCTGCTGCACACGGAGACACAAAACTTGCAGTTCGCCGATGTAGTGTGCATGCCCAGAGCGTAGGGGGCAGCACCACCAGGACCAAATGCTGCGTATAACTCTCATATATAACCCTTCTGCTTCTCTACTTCCTCTTCTCCAGCACGTCAATTCAAAACAACGTGGTGAAGCGTAATAACACCACCAATTTCGTGTGAACAGACGAGGAGGTGGCGCAATTACTCAACTTCATGTTAAATTAGAAAAGCAAGAAGACACTTGGAAATGTGGATTGTTGACAAGTTGAAGCTCTGCCATGTTTGTTTTTTCCTGAACTGACTCGGCCACATAATCTCTACGCCACGGGCCACGAAAACGCCGATCTCCGTTTTCAACCATTTACACGGCGACGTCAGGGTGGAACGTTTTCGAGATTTCCGCTCTGGAGGCGTTTTCGAACCCCTAAAACACCGTTGTGTCTGAACAATATGGACATCTGGAGAAATGTTTTGCGTTTTCCACCCGTCACCGTTAACCGTAAACTTCCCCTCAGTGTAATAAAGGTTCCGTAGTGCCCTGTAACTAAAGCACGTCGTCCAGGGGAAGAGTTCAGCGTGTGATTTGCTGCAGACCAAAAGCACCTGTCCTCGAATCAAACTCAAACTGGAGCTAATCACAAAAGTAGAATGGGCTGAACTGTAATGACTGAAATAAATGAGTGAAGCAACAGTGGAGCTCTTAGTGCCATAAAAGCGCTCCCTTATGGCCCATTAATTATACCGCCGTGAATCTCATCTCCACGGAGCTCCTACGGACTCCAAAACCCGACAAGCTGAGCAAAAGATGATGACCATGCTCAGAATTTAGTTTTATCTTTCAAATGTGAATCTACATTTCCACATCTTTATAAAATCCAAGTTCTATCTTTATAAAAAATAGAAGTAAAGCACCAATGGATGTAAAAGAAGACACAATTCCAGTGTCTAATGCTAATTCTATGGTTAAAACCTATATTTATTCATACTTAAACTTAAAAAATATAACTGGAATCTTGCTCAAAATTCCGGGTGCTCATCTGTGTTCCTCTGTTCATCACCAGATTCATTTTAAAATAAATAAAGTAAGTGAATAAATGGCTTCAAACAACTTCACGACAATAGAAAATTAATTGTGAGTAGCCGTTGTTTCCGTTCTATCAACATCACTTTATTTGTCCTTGAGGGTCAATTTAATTTAATTTAATTTGAACAGAAAAGCTCAGATTCTGTGTCAGGACAGTTTGAGGGGAGTAATCACCCTCAGGAGAAAAGTGCCCTTCGTCTTTGTCCTGCAGCTTCACGTCAGCCTCTAGGGGGCGCTAGGTGACCTCTGGACACACAACAGGACAATCGCTTCCAGGCTTCACTCCCTCTGTTATTATTATTACTGTAAAATACCAAATAAGAGCCAATTACTGTGGAATATTTTATTACTTGTACAGACACATTTATATAATTTTGCCTTATTTGACACCAGTCTTTTCTATTTTTGCTGCTTATTTAGAATTTATTATTATTATTATTATTATTAGTTATTATATTACCATTTGTCTTTTATTATAATGTGTCCATCAATGACATAATTTTTTTGGCAGTTCTTGTTGAAATAACTTCAGATTTTCACAGAATCTACAGAAACAGATTAAGATTTCATATGTAACATTTTATTTTTGTTCTGTTTTCAGGTGGAGCCGTTCACTCCCAAACAGAAGTCATTTTGCGTCTTGAATCTGCTCCACACACTCACCCAAGACTCTGCAGAATTCAGTGCAAAACTTAGAAAAACTGGCAAACAAAGTTGGACTTGGGACCAAAAATGTAAAGAGGAAGGTGCTTCTGCGGGACTAAAGGATCTGGACCAACGTGAACGTGAACGGCTCAACCTGAAAACAACAAAAATAAAACCTTAAATATAAAATCTTTGAATGTTTCTAAACATTCTGTGAAAATTTGAGGTTATTTCAACAAGAATCGCCAAACTTATTGCCCTATACACTGTAATTCCCCTTGTGGATCAGTAAAGTCTGTCTGAATCTTAAGTCTGAGTCTATTACAAATGTTCCGCAGTGCTCCTTTAGTGTTTGTTTACCGCTCTGCCGCAGTTTCCTTACTGTGATGTTGGTGGTGCTGTGCGGGAGGAGACAGGTCCCTGTCCCGGCGGGAGGCGTCTGGGTGTCGCCTCCGTCAAAACAAACGCTCCCAAACTGCGGAGGACAGGAGCGCTAAAGGTTACACCCGACACAGCCGACAGGTGCAGCGAGCCGGGCACCTGCCGGGACCCTGCCGCTCATGAGGCAGAGGGACAGGAGTGAAAGAGAAGAGATGGATTTATTATGGATTTGTTTAAAGCACATGTGTCAAACATGCGGCCCGGGGGCCAGATCCGGCCCTCCAAGACCTTTAATCTGGCCCTCGGCTGATTTTTCTATTAAAATACTTAAAATTTTCAGATTTTTCTGTTAATTTTCTGCACCGTTTAGCACAGCAGCATCTCCGGCGTTTCTGTACGTTGCGACTCCCACCAGAGCAGCACAAATGAAGACTTTCCTCTTTCCAAACGCTCTTAAAGGACGATCGTTTTGACTGTCGACCGTGACCCTCATCAGCAAAATGTCAAAAAATGAGAAAAGCAGATGCTGAGTTCAGGATTTCCCAAGAAAAATAGTCTAATTCTTATTTGTTGACAGAGGTGAATGGGAAATCTGTGCTCAGTGTGTTTGGAACAAGTGGCGTTGCTCGAGGAATATAATCTTAAACACCACTACGAGACACGGAGAAAAATACGATAACTTGAAGAGAGAACTGAGTTTTCTGATCCGGCCCTTTTGGGATCAAAGTAGGTTGCATACGGCCCCCGGACCAAAATGAGTTTGACACCCCTGGTTTAAAGGATCAGTGTGTTCACATAATAGAAACAACAATATAAAAGCATCTGGAAGTTCTAGTGTCTTGGAGTAGAGTTTTCTTTTAAAGACCCCCACACACTACAGGATTTTTCAGTCTTAAACAATTTTTAAATGTGCGATAAAAAGTGCAAACACCACAGACAGGAGGAGAATCATATGAGACTCAAAACACTGCAGCGGGATCTGTGTGGACCACAGGATATAAAGCTGTGAGGCTGTTTCCTGTCTACAGTAAAACCAGTCGCTCTGAGACTCTGAAGTGTTCAAAGATCAGACTCTGCACTTCCAGTTTAGACACAAGTCCAAACTGTGTTATTATTATTTGTGAAATGTGGAGCGAGACTTCAGATACAGGATTTTTAAAGCAGAAAAAAGGCGATAAAGTCCACAGGAAGTAGAGACACTGTCGCTGATCTGCATCTTTTTTTCCGACACAAATGAGGAATTATCTCCACTTTTTACTTTTAAAGAACGCTTCAAACTGGATTAATAGCGCAGTTTTCTATATTGGATAATGTGGATAATGTGGATGAGATGCCGAAGTTTAAATTTACCACTTTATGGGAGGTGAGTAATAAAGTCGCCTCATTAATTTCACTATATTCTGTTTGTATCTTGTGTCTCTGTGTCCGTCGCTCCTGTTGTGGATTTTTAAATCTGAGAAAAATAAAACTGGAGAAAAGTTGTCTTCAATCAAAGAGTCTGGATTTATTAAAGGAATTGTGAGCACAGTTCCAGAGAAAGATGGAAAGCCAAAACTGTCTGTCCCTGGACCTGCACGTCAACACCAAAACCAGCTTCTTATACTGTACCATGAGTAGAGAGATACTTTAGCACTTTGTGAGTCACTAGTTATCGAAACCCAAACGATATATTCTTTAGCTCGACAAGTAAGAAATCTCCATCACAGCTCCTCTGCGCCTGACGCTCTGTTTTATCGTCTGTTTCCGTCGCGTTGTTGACGTTTGGCTCCGCGCACGAGGAGCAGCGGCTTCAAAATCGCACACGGAGACGAAAAGTCGGGTCACGCCTCCTCGAACTCGGGGAGAAGAAATCGCAGCCAAAATCGGGTAAATTCTCCTGCAGTGAGTGGCGGCCTCAACATACAAAAAAGACATAGAAACAATTGAAAATGTCCAGAGAAGAGGAACTCGGCAAATACCATCTCTAAAAGGACTTTCCTATGAACAGCGGCTAAGAAGACTAGACCTACCTACTCTACGCTTCCGCAGACTAAGGGGAGATATGATTGAGGTATTCAAACTCTTCAATGGATATGACGACCAACTAGACCCTCTCCTCAGCGTTGCTGCTGGGACATCCACCCGTGGCCACTGTTTCAAACTAGAGAAGAAGTATGCTCGAAAATCAGCACGACATCACTCGTTTACGTATCGAGTGGTAACCCCTTGGAACAGTCTCCCGGAAGAAGTCGTAACAGCACCCAGCCTAAATGCCTTCAAAAATAGATTGGACAAGTTCTGGAAGAACCACCCTATGCGATACGATTGGGAAGCAGAAGGATGAGGGGTCTGCACGACTAAGAAGATCTGGGCATTGAGGCTTGACCTGCGCCCAGAATCGTCATAAGGAATGATAAGGAAGGAAACATAAAGCCCCAGTATGTAACTTTTTAGACTAAAATAACAGCATCTTTTTTTCCCCTTTTGGTTCTGTTCACGCGTACGTCACAAAACCGGAAGACGTTTGGAAACATGCAGACAGCGACTTCCTTTGGGCTTTGCGCCGATAAGAGCTCTGACATATCTGGGAAAACTGAGAAAATGGCCCCGTTGTCATTGTATTTTTTCCTTTAATTGCCTTTTAATTTGTCTATTATAATTTGTTCAACTTAATAAAAAATGTCTAAAATGGTAGCGTTCCGTTCTGTTAGTGACATTGAAGACGAGACTCGAGTCCCGTCCCACATGGAAATCCTCGACAGGTTGTGAAGACGCTGCAGCTGAATCCACGGTTTGATCACGTCATGTCGGGAACTACACCGGAAGTCGTCACCGTTGTGTTTCTGAATGTCTTCCCGTAACCTCGAGTAGCGCCTGTTGTCCTGAACGTGCCCGTGTGAGCAGGTCTTCGGTGAAAGGAGGATCCGCGGAGGTGTCGTCCTCGGATGTTCTCGCGCAGCCGGAGTCTGGACGAGCTGCACGACCGACTCATCCCAAATAAACCAGATTCCGGCGTTCCCGCTGAGCCGAGGGGTCAGGAGGTGCTTTTTTTTTGGCTCCGTGCTGCAGGTGGAAGAAACTGGAGCTGACACGCGAGCAGATCTGGCCCAGGCTGGAAACAACTGGCATGCTAACAGCGCACCGGACTAACTCGCTGGTTTGGAGATGTTACAAATCTGTATTAATTCTAATGAGATGCAGCCAGTACACAGTGTCTCATTTTGAACCTATAAACGGATGAAATTACTGCTGGAAAACGGACTTTTCTGAGTTTTTACGCATGTTCTAGTCATTTCCTCCTGTTTTGTTTTCTTAATCTGTGACACGTGTCGGATTCGGCAGCGTCTTGAAATCACTGTTTGAGTTTTGTTTTGGTCTTTGCGTCTCAAATAAATGAACCAAAACAGTAAAAAAACACCAAATATGTCAAATTAAAGACATTTCTGTGCTATAACGGCCTGTTCTGGTCTCTCTCTCTTCTGGTGTCTCTCCTCTCTCACCCTCTTTCTTCACCGCTCTCTTTCTTCACTTTGTCTCTTCGCCCTCACACCATCTCCTCTTCTCACTCTCTTTCTTCACTCCTTTCTCTCCACTCACCCCCTCTCTATGCCCTCACACCATCTCCTCATCTTTCCTCACCACCTTTCTCTCTCTCTTCGCCCCGTCTCTCCTCACACCCTCCTCTCCTCACAGACCCTCCTTTACTTTCTTTCTTCCCACACGCTTCTCTCCCCCTCTCTTCACCCCTCTCCTCTCTCTCTCTCCTTTCTCTCCTCTGTCTCCTCTCCCCACACCAGTTTCTCTTCACCCCTCTCTCCACTCACCCCCTCTCTCCATCTTCACCCCTCTCTCCTTTCTCTCTCTCTTCACCCCCTCTTTCCCCACACCCCTCTCTCCTTTCTCTCCTCTCCTCCCTATCTCCTCTAACCCCCTCGCTCCACTCTCTCTTCACCCCTCTCTCCTTTCATTCTCTCCTCACCCCCTCTCCTCACACCCCTCTCACCCCTGTTTCCTGTTTCTCTTCTCTGTTATGGTTTAGTTTGCGTTGTGTTTCCCCCTCCCTCCTTTGTGTTTTCCCAGAGTGCAGTGTGTGGCAGGGGGCGTGGCTTCTGGTGCTGCAGATGACGGACACCTGCTGCTCATCTCCTCGTCAGTATTTAGCCTGTTCCGTCGTGCTAACTTATGTTCTCCGTGGATCACTTACCTGCAGTTTTGTTTACCTGCTTCTCCTCTCCTGCCCAGTTTCCCTCCGTGCCTGGATCCTTCTGGTGACCCGTCCTTGTGCCCCGGGATCGTCAGCAGTTGGACAGCTCCCCGCCTCCTCTGCCTGCCTGGGTTTTGTACTAATAAACTTTGTTAATACTGCTCCTGCCTTCTGCCTCTGCTGTGGGGCTCCTCTAGTAACCGTAACATTCTCACCCCTTTCTTTCTCCTCTCTCTCTGTCCACAGTCCTTTCTCTCCTCGCCCCTCTCTCCTCTCCATCCTCTCTCCTTCCTATCTTCACCCCCCTCGCCATCGTCTGTCCTCTTTCTCTCTTCACCCCCTCTCTATCCTCTCTCCTCTCTCTTCACCCCTCTCTCCATCCTCTCTCCTCCTTCTCTCTTCACCCCCTCTCTATCCTCTCTCCTCCCTCTCTCTTCACCCCCTCTTCACCTCCTCACCTTATGCTCTCTTCACCTCCTCTCCTTCCTCTCTTCACCCCCTCTCCATCCTCTCTCTTCATTCCCTCTCTCCTCTTTCTCTTCACCCCCTCTCTTCTCTCTCTCTTCACCTCTGTCAATCCTCTCCTCTCTCCTCTTTATCTTCACCCCTCTCTCTTCACCCCCTCTCATCCTTGCTCCTTCTTCTCTCTTCATCCCTCTCTCCTCTTTCTCCTCCCTCTCTCTTCACCCCCTCTCATCCTCTCTCCTCTTTCTCTTCATCCCCTCTCCGTCCTCTCTCCTCTTTCTCTTCACCCGCTCTCTTCTCTCTCTCTTCACCTCTGTCAATCCTTTCCTCTTTATCTTCACCCCTCTCTCTTCACCCCCTCTCATCCTCTCTCCTTCTTCTCTCTTCATTTCTCTCTCCTCTTTCTCCTCCCTCTCTCTTCACCCCCTCTCATCCTCTCTCCTCTTCCTCTTCACCTCCTCTCCTCTCTCTTCACCCCCTCTCCTCTCTCTTTCCTCTATTTACCCTCTCTTCATCCTCTCTCCTTTCTCTCTTCACCCATCTCCTCTTTCTCTTCACCCCTCTCATCTCTTCTTCCTCTTTTCACCTCTTCTTCATCCTCTCTCCTTTCTGTCTTCACCCCTCTCCTCTTTCTCTTCACCCCTCTCTCCTCCCACTCTCTTCACCCCTCTCTCCTTCTTCCCTCTTCACCCCCCTCCATCCTCTCTCCTTCTTCTCTCTTCACCCCCTCTCCTCTCTCCTCCCTCTCTCTTCACCCCTTTCTCCTCCCTCTTTCTCTCCTCCCTCTCTCCTCACCCCCTCTCTCCTCCCTCTCTCTTCACCCCTCTCACCTTCCCCTCTCCTCCCTCTCTTCACCCCCTCTCTCCTTCCTCTCTTCACCCCTCTCTCTCTCCTCCCTCTCTCCTCACCCCCTCTCTCCTCCCTCTCTTCACCCCCTCTCTCCTTCCTCTCTTCACCCCTCACCCCTCTCCTCCCTCTCTTCACCCCCTCTCCAGCCTTTTGCCTGCCAGCGACTCAAGCTGGCCCTTGAGCCTGGAGCCAGTCAAACAGCTTGGATCGCGGTGGAGTTCGCGGGCCAGCTGATCCCCTCCACGCCGCCTCCTTCCCCCGCTCTTCAGGACAACATTTCACTTTCTTTTGGGGCTGAGCTGCCAAAAATCACTGCTCCAAGAAACACAAAAACAAGACACGGCGACCACAACAGGCCCAGTATTATATGAACGCTTCTGAAAACACTTTTGGACACACTTTGGTCAATCGCTCAATGAATAAATAATGTTAATGGAGAAAAGAAATAACTTAATTTAACCAAAATGCCAATCATATGAGATTATTTTACTGAAGCGAGGCCTGGTCCAAGAGTCGCACTGAACCGGACAGGCTCATTGTTCATATAAACCTCGCTCAAAACTGTCTTGATTAATTTCTAGTCTTAAAGGGATAGTTTGGGTTTTTTGACATGAATCGTGTCGTGCATCAACACTGACTTACCTCCCGACAGCGTCCGGTGAGCCGAGTTCTTCCCCGGTTTTGGTGCTGACGAAAGTGTCTGGCAAATTGGCTGGAGTCACGAAAACAAAGCATTTTCTTCTCAAAACAATCGGCTATTATCACAACAGCAGGAAGTGTTGCCATGTTGAGTTGCACACCTTCCGGTCAGTGCTTTTCTACGACAAAATACCCGTGGAAAAGTGTCGCATATTTTTGAGCAGCTTCATAAATCTGCCCCAACACCAAATCTTCATCCAACAAAGTCGACAAAGGACATATTCTGTCCGAACAGATTCTGTCCATGAAGAATTTATCCACAACGATCAAGGGAAGAAAGACGAAAACTTAAAGGAAACGACGACGAGCATCAGTGAAACGACTGAGCAACACTAACGTTATGGTCCTGAAGAAAACAGAAATAACTTTTCCACTCCGACTGATTCTACAATTAAAATTAAAAATCAATTTTGTGATATCAATATGTTCGCCTAAACTGAGAGATTTGGGCAGTTTAAAAACTATAGATGTTCACAGATTAAATGTTGACCATTTAAACTGCACAAATCATATCGACAGAACAAAATATTTAATTTAATTTAATTTTATTGTAGAATCAGTCTGAGTGAACAAGTTATTTATGTTGTATTCATGACCATAACGTTAGTGTTGCTCAGTAGTTTCACTGATGCTCATCATTGTGTCCTTTAAGTTTTCATCTATGCTAATGCAATGAATTTACCAATTCCATTCACTTTCACATAATGCACAGCCTGTTTGAGGCACTTCGGTGCTGGTAATCGCACTTTGTCAGGGTGAAATAGCCATAAACAAAGTCAGAAACGTACTTGCAAACAATGTTCACCTGCCCGTCTCTCGCAGTTACCAGAGCTTCCAGGTTTGCAGTAATAAAGTTTTATTAAAGGCGGCTAATTGGCTGATCACGGTCACATGTCTGAACACGTAGGGGCACACAAAATCAAAGATAATCAGCGCGTGTTATAAGTAGTTCTGGTTTATATGTTGTAAAGTTGAGTTTATTTATTTGCAGAAGATTTTAATGAAGAATCTGCTGCAGTGTAGAACTTGTACAATTGTGTTTGGAAACGTTCGGTTTGATCTGTGCAGAGGATTCACAAAGAATTGTTCCAAAGATGTATAAAAGTCTATTTCATTTGGACTTAATGTAAAGACACTGATGTAACTGTAAAGGACATTTGTGTATATTTAATGCAGGTTGTGTCACAGTTTCAGAGGTGTGTCATGTTCCTCTGTCTTTGCCTCCTGAGGAAGTCAGTGTTGAGCTCAGAGACTTTATTGCTGATCGGATTTATGTTTCTGTTCAGCTGTGTTCTTTTCTCGCCCAGACAGTTAAAATGAAAAATAATAACACAATCCCAGTTCTAAACCTGTTGTTAAACACACACGCCAAACGAAAGTTGATAAATATAAAAAAAATACATATTCATGACGTGATTATGAGCATGATGATCAGTTACTGTCCATGGTGCTGATCTCTGTACAGTGCTGAAGCTGCTCAAAGTGCTGAGGCTCAGACACATTTCAATTTGTTCAGTGCTGAAAAAAATTCAAGGGAACATTGACCACAGACATGGCCTGTTATTTTTACGCCAAGTGTTGTCCCTCTTCTTAGTTTTGTAGTTTTAAAACGATTATGGACACTGAATGTGAGCAATATAAAACAGCTGGGTGTTAGATGCATGGCAGGAGCAGCTCTGTTTCCTCTGGGGTAAACTAAAGGTTTTAAATATGGCAGATCGACACGCGCCACTGTACCTCCAGGTGTAAAGTCCAGGATACTGTGTGGCTGCGTTTAGTCGACGTCATGAGCAGGGGGTGGGACTGGAGACACCACTTCCTTCCCGATCCACAGTTGTCCCTCTGAAATAACCCGATTACTGCTGAACACAAACACGAGCGCGGCCTAGTCACACCGGGCGCTCGCTCTGAAACGCCTCTGATTCCTCTGATTCTGTCAACTCTTTTGCATAATTTCCAAACTTTTCTTTTCAGATTGCCCTCGCACATCACAGAGCGGTGACAGTCGTGTTTGCAGCGTGGTTTTCTCCTCTCTCATCTCCACTCCATCCCTCTCTCTCATCTCCCCATCGCTCTGTTTGTGTCTACGGCAGCCATCTGCATCTCCACACATCCTGGTGGTGATTATGATGAAGCGCGCCGTCGTAATTGAGCCAGGCGCGCGCTGGGAATTGCACCAGCAGCCTGTTTGGGCGCACAGCTGGGCCGCCTCTAATGGACTAATTGATAGACTCTGCCAGTCACTAGTGGGTTCAGAATTAAAACTCAAATTATCATCATTAGGACGGCCGCTAATTGCCGCGTGGAACGTGCGAACACTGTTTTTGTTTTTCATTATAAAATTACACCAGTTATATTTCCTCTCATCAGCTGCACACAAGAGGACGTGATTTGAGGAGCGCTGATTGTTTCGTTTTTCTCAAATTTGGATTTTCGTTAGAGAAACTAAATCTGCAGAACTCACTGAAACAGAGAGTTGTCAGTGTTTTGATGACTTATACACTTCTTTAGAGTTTGTGATTGTAGAATTTGCCTGTGACCCAGAATATGAGTTCAGATGGGCGTGACTGGCAGGTGGATTAGCCAACCAGGGAAACACACGGTTTGTTCGTATCAAAACAAATACGTCTGCTTAAAATTGAACTCTGGCACATGTGAAGCTAAAGTCCGTGTCTAGAGGTGGTTGAATTCTGTCAGAAGCCAAAAAACGGCACAGATCAGTGTTTCCTCAGCGGAGATCTCACTGTGGCAGTGAGTCTGTCAAGGCAACAAACTAGTGTAGTGATGGGGGCAAGTTCTGAACTAGTGTAGTGATGGGGGCAAGTTCTGAACTTCCACGTAAAACACCAATTTGCTTCACACTGAAGAAGCTTAACACCACTTTAACCCATCTGACAACAGCCACGAGTCTAACAAACAAAACGCTCTGCCTGGTTCACTCATTAGTGTCTGGAAACGTTAAAAAACAACTTTATAATCAGCCTTACACTTCCCTCTGTTGATTTCCCACTGCACATGTGAAAGGCCAAAAGACTCGATCGCCGATGTCGTTTCTAATCCCATTTATTTACGAGTGAATTATATTTTTTTTAAAAACTCTTAAAAAAAAAAACATTCCCGAACCATTTTCTTTCAACACTTTCAGTTTCTCTTCTTCACCATCAATAGTCGATCTTCACTTGTTGCTTCTGGCGGCTTTGGCCTCTCGCCGCCGCTGGAGTCGACAATTGAGTCTTTTGGGTTTTGGCCTGTGCAGTGGGAAATCAAATCGGTAATAATAAGGCTGCATAAAGTTGTTTTCTAACGTTTTTTGGCTTCTGACAGAATTTAACCACCTCGAGCAACGGACTTTAGCTTCAAATGTGCCGGAGTTCAACTTTTAAGTCTTGTGAAGGCATTTTTAGAGGAAAAAGTAACATATTCACAGTTTTGTGAGCCTCCACAAAATATCGCAATAAATCTGGTACGGTGAGATGTTTATGGTGAAAATATCGTACAGAGAGATTTGGATATCGTTCCATCCCTAATGACAATAAATGTACCAAATGACTGGTCAAAGCATTTTAGAGTCAGTCTTGTTGTTCTGTAGAATATCGTAATATCCTGAGCCTCCCACCATATCGTGAGCTTTCCCACGATATCACAATAAACATTGTACCATGAGGTTCAGACCGTGACGATATCGTATCATGAGACTTGGATATCCTTACACCCCTACAAAATTATAATACACAAATGAATAGGCAATTTATAAAAGGGAAAAAGAAAGAGTACAATGACGTCTAGATGAAGGAAACTGGGACATTTTTTCAGTTTTCCCAGATTTTTGCAGAGCCAAATGAGGCCAAAGGAAGTCGTCATCCGCATGTTTCCAAACGACTTCTAGATATTGTTACAAAACAGCAGCTCTAGTGTCAAAGGTGCTTATACTCTCGTGCGCTCTAGTGCCACCTACTGGCCTGACCAAACTGTTTAATACCAGATTCATTCGGTTAATCCAAACTATAGTCGACTACACTCCCCTGACCCGTTACTCCCCCGAACCCCTGAAGCCTCCAGACCTCCACATGAACAGAGCCGACAGCTGTGAGGTGCCGGCTCTTCTGATACTGAACCTTCACCAACAAACTCCACACAATCTGTCGCTGGAGCCGACAGCGACGTGTCCCCAGAACCGCGTGGACACGACTCGCCGCCGCTCCGGTCCAAACCTGAAAGAACGTGTCACTTATGGGCCGCCGTGGCACAGGCAGCGTGACATGTGAAGGGTGAAGGCTGCACAGATCTGGAGCGGTCAGGACTGGACTCTCCTCCCCTCCGGCGCTCTCCCTCTCGCTCTGTTTGGAACAATAAGCATCTTTTGTGCCGGGTGACAGACTGCAGTGTGGACATGTACAACAACACGAGGGACCTTGTCATGTCCTTCAGATCTGCTGCTTTCATTTTAAACGCCCGGCACTGGATTTATTACTGTGGAGTCGAGAAACACACACTCTGCTCAAATACTATTATTATTGTAGAAGCAGCTCCGAATACGTCTGATTTGTACTGTCTGCATTTAATTTTATATACCAAATATCACGATACGATATGGTCACGGTATGAACCTCATGGTACGATATTTATTGCGATATCGTAGGAAAGCTCATGATATGGTGGGGAGGCTCAGGATATTACGATATTCTACATAATAACAAGACTGACATTCTAAAATGCTTTGACCAGTCATTTGGTACATTTATTGTAATTTTATTCCAGGTACACAGTGACTTTACTTTTTTAAATATTTGGGGTTTTATGATGGGAAATGATGGTAAGTGGAGGGTCCGTCAAATGCTTTTCTCTGCGAAGATGTTGTTTTGTCTGGAATGTTTCACAGTCTGGCTTTAAACCTTTCTATCATCAGGGACAATAAACCAGACCAAGGTCCAGGTCAGGTCTGTGGAGAGGCGACCCCGTTCACAGTCAGAACGGGTGTTTTTCTTGGTATTTTTGAGCTATAAAACCACCCGTGATCGAACAAGTGTAAAGCAGAGCTGTTTAATGTCACACTGTGGGACATTCCAGGCAGAGCAATGACGTATCCATAGAAACAAGTTGGTGACAGACCCTTAATCAATAGGTCACATGGTGCAAAGACTTTATATACACTGTAAATCCCTTCTTGACTGAAAGATTATTTACCATCCCTGATTGTTAGATGATTTAGTAAAATGATGTAAATGTAAATAATGTAAATAATGCTCACTTGTATGTATAGGCCCTCCCCGGGTATATACAGCCAAAAATAAGAAGAAAAAAATAAGAGGCAGCTGCAAAATGATCAGTTTCTCTGCTTTTACTAATTATAGGTTTGTGTTTGAGTCAAATGAACATTTCTGTTTCATTCTATAAACTACTGACAACATTTCTCCCAAATTCCGAATAAAAATATTGTAATTTATTTGCAGAAAATGACAAACGGTCAAAATAACAAAAAAAGATTAAATGTTTCAGACCTCAAATAATGCGAAGAAAACAAAATCATATTCATTTGAAAACAACACAGTACTATGTTTAACTTAGGAAGAGTTCAGAAATCAATATTTGGTGGAATAATACGTGTTTTTTCTCCTTTTCCTCCTTAAATCAGGTGTGGTTCAGGTGATCTCCTCATCAGAGCCTCATGAAGCAGAATGAGGTGTGTTTGTGTTGAATTCAACAGACGCTGGAACAGAACGGCCGTCACACATGTAGAGACGCTGATTTCAGAACAAAACGTTCACATGGACAGTCTGGAGTTCTAATAGTTTTGCCTCGGGTCTGTGGAGTGGGTCAGACTGTTTTTAGTGGCAGGACGACTATGGCCATTGACATGCACTAGCCTAGCACCAGCAACCTCTGCAAATACAAGGACTGGGCATAGACCGTATATATGAGTGGACAAAGCTAAAGCGTTAGCCACCGCGTGCCAAACAGGAAGTGCTCCAGGAGGCTCTTCCGGCTCCTTCTCTCCCTTTTTCCCGTTGACTCACACTGGGATCTTCTGGCTCCTCTCTACCTGCTGCTGTGGCCTCGTCATTTTGGTATTAAATGTTCGTATGAACCCGCAACACATGACCATGTTTTAATTTCTATATCTTGTTCCTAAATCAAGTTTGAACATAAATAATGGACCAATCAGACGCCTTCATTCCCCGAGGTCCCTCCCCCTAGTGTTAGTAACAGGTTTGATTGACAGCTCGCTCGTTGCTAAGTAAGTTCCCTTCTCGCTTTCCTGCCCCGATTGGCGATTTTTGAAATAAAATGACAAAATATCTCAAACAATTACAATAGCTAACGTTACTAGAATCTTAACTAGCATAACTTAACTAGCATAAAGTAAAGTGAATTTCGTTAAATTGCGACTCTATTGTTGTTCGCACGTAACAGAACATACAACATAAATCAATGACTTAAACTTACTATTTAAAGTTTGACGATAAAAGCTAAAAGTTTCCTCATTATTCTCAAGAATCAGTGAAATCCAGCGGTTCGTGCAGGTGCAGAGTATCACCGCTCTGAGGAGGGCGGCGCATTTAACCTCCTCACTCATGACTGGCTCTTGTGGTTGCTATGATACTCGCGGTCGGATTTCCAAATATGGAGACTAAGACCAAAATGGGGCTCACAGCAGCAGGTACAGAGAGACGGATGGCGATATTCCAACGTAAAGTCAACAGATACAGAGAGCAGAGTCGACGGAGCCTCCACGAACGCTTCTTGTTTGAATCATAGCGGATACCGGGTTATTCTCTGCTCAGAACACAGGCGCAGTTTCTATAATTTCTCTGGACCCGACCTATTAGCCGCCTCGCCCGTGTTACGAGGTGTGAGTGATGCTTGTTGTGAGCGGATAGGTGCACGGTCCCATTCATCAGAGATCGTTTATCTCTCCCTCGGCGGTGGCAGCTTTACAGTAAATACCTTCTGTCCCCTAATTTCCTAATGATGTGGATAATGGCGGAGAATGGAGTGTCATTAGCATCAGTCTGTCTGCGCGGGCCCCGATGAGAAGTGATGGGCCCCAGCTGTTCCTCCTCCGGACCCCCGCCGCACCCCAAAAAAACAGGCACCAAGAACCCGCCCCGCCCGCAACTACCTAAAAACAACCGAGATCGCAGCCAGTTCTGGACAGCTGATTTGGCAAATAACCAAACCTGTGTGGAAGGAGGTTTTTGTGCTCTAAAAAACGTTGATAATGTTGTGAACACTAGGGGGCAGCATGTGAAGTTGATACTAGTGTTGTAATCATATCCAAGTCTCACGATATGGTCACGGTATGAGCCTCACGGTACGATATTTATTGCGATATCGTGGGAAAGTTCACGATATTACGATATTCTACATAATAACAAGACTGAAATTATAAAACGCTTTGACCAGTCATTTGCTGCAACATTTATTGTCATTAGGGATGGAAGGAAATCCAAATCTCTCGATATTTTCACCATAAACATCTCACTGTACCAGATTTATTACAATATTTTGTGGTGAATTTGCTCCTTTTTCCTCTAAAAATGCTTCACAAGACTTAATCCAAAGAATGAAGATGTAAAAGTGCTTAGAACAGTTATTTCTTCATGTCGTCTGCACTGAAACGGAGCAAAGGATCATGGTCTATGTAGTTCCCTCTGTTTTTTAAGCTATTTCTGCATCAGAACTGTTCATTTAAGCAAAACGTCTTGGGATTTGATATATTGTGATGCTCCACGGTATTATTGTGAGACCTTTGACGATACGATATCACCAGATTTACGTTATTGTTACATCCCTAATTGATAGCCTACTTTACAGTGACATACAGTGGGTTCGCCGTCCACCAGGCCTAAACCAGGACTAAACCAGGACTAAACCAGGAGGTGTGTGGGTCGGGTGAGTGCAGGTGAAAGGTCCGGCACAGAGCTCCGCCCCCACAGGGCTAAAGTGCAGCCGTTGCCCGATGACACTTTGTGGACACCCTGCTCCCCAAACTCGGGTTCTGTCTCTCGCTCTCAAGTCCAAGATTAGTCCTGGTTTAGACCTGGTTTAGTTCTGGTTTAGTCCTGGTTTATTCCTGGTTTAATCCTGGTTTAGACCTGGTTTAATCCTGGTTTAGTCCTTGTTTAGTCCTGGTTTAGTCCTGGTTTAGACCTGGTTTACACCTGTTTTAGTCCTGGTTTAGTCATAGTTTAGTCCTGGTTTAGTCCTGGTTTAGACCTGGTTTACACCTGTTTTAGTCCTGGTTTAGTCCTTGTTTAGTCCTGGTTTAGTCCTGGTTTAGACCTGGTTTACACCTGTTTTGGTCCTGGGTCAGTCATAGTTTAGTCCTGGTTCAGTCCTGGTTCAGTCCTGGTTTAGTCAGTTCGATGTTTCTTCTGGGACAAACTGAAGTTCTCACAGCTTCAGCAGCGAGGAGCTGGTGGAGGTGATTCATGATTTAAGTTCTGTAGGTGATTATGAATATAATAATTCTGCATAAATTTGAGTAAAGAAACATCAGATATTACAGATTTTTACTGGGCTGGAGCCTTTATCAATCACAACAATCTATATGAGTCCTGTGTAGATTTTAGCAGGTCCAGTTGAGTATATGGCACTTAAAGTTGTATAAATGGCAGATTCATAGGGCGATCTTCTTACACCTATTTAATGTTGGCTGAACAATAACTGTTACCCAGTTGCCACTTAAGGAATTATGTACATGCGTGTTTTTTTTCCTCCTGGCCAATGAAACAGCCTCCCGTCCCCATCTTGAGGGATTTGTGGGCGGGAGCGGGAAAAACATTACAGATGCGGGCGGGAGCAGGACTGAAAAATCACAGTCCTTCGCGGGAGTGGTACTGAAGAATGCGGGAGCGGGACTGAAAATTCTGTCCCGCGCAGACCTCGAGCTCGTCACCGGCCGGGCGGGGCTGGAGAACACAGCGTCACAGCAGAGCACAGGCCAATGAAACACTGCGTGGATCCGCCAACTGAGGACCTCTGCTCTAGATAGAAGGCTCATCTTGGGCTTAAATTGAAGCTTAGACATTTGGATTTCCAGTGGAATTTTATGTACATTTGAGGCACTGACACATGTAAGAAAATGCTTGAAAATGATCACTTTTGATGATAATTTGTCAGGTGGACAGACATTTTTTTTTTGTCTTTTGGGGTATGTTGAGGGTGATATTTGACAGTAAAAATGCAAAAAATCCCCAAATATTTTTCTACTAGTTTCTGCTATGTGTCAGGATGCACCATGCAAAATTTTAGGGTTATCTGACCATTTATGCAGTTACAGCACCTTAATATTTACAATTATATAATTCCACCAGTAGCTTTTTCTAAACAGGGTTTTTTCGGACCCTCAGACCAAACTGGGCCGAGTTGGGGTTGGTCCCTATCAACTCGTGATGGCCCAACATATAAGATAACAGGAAATAATAGCGAAAAAAAGGTAGCAAAAACATCCTGAGGAGAGGACCTGGCTCCCGGCCTATCATAATATTTACTGCGACATCAGCTTTCATTGGTTTTCTAATGTCATCCCCTCAAACGGGGGCAAGAGAGTGATTTCCTTATTAAATAAAATCACTGTACTTGTCATGAAATTTCCAAAAAGTTTATTGACAAATATTTAATGTTATAATTTCTATTGGTGACTAAACCCATTCACTTGTTATATTACAACAAAAACTTACATTTTAACTGCATTTACTTCACCTCACACATCTGTATTAACTATTATTGACCCATAGAAAGCTGTGGTGTCATCTGAAACTCAGCAATTAAAGGGTTTAAATGACTTCTCTTTGGGAGTGAACGGAATGAGTCAACTTGAAAACCTGAAAACAGAACAAAAATAGACATTAAATATAACATCTTGATCTGTTTCTACACATTCTGTGAAAATTTGAGGTTATTTCAACAAGAACTGAAAAAGAAATGCAAAATTTTTTGGGACACCCTGTATAATGACTATAGCAGCGCTCCTGTTTAACACACAAACCCTGCATATTTAGGTTTTCTCTCAAACAGAAAACACTCTCTTCCACATTGTGATGTCATGTAGTTATATACATGCTCCACTGTGTTTTTAAACTCTATACACAGGGTTCCTACAGGTTTCGTCAAGTTAAATTCAAGCCTTTTTGAGACCATTTATGTAAAAACGTAATACCTCATAGACTTACCGGCAAAGAAAAACTAAATTCTTCAATTTGTGTTAATTTATTTCTCAAACAAATGTGAAAATATGGAATGTCTAAAGGATGATGGAAGAATGATGTAACCTCATTGCAGCAGAGTAGCGAGTGCTCATGCAGCAACACCACAGCACAGACACAGACAAGCAGCCACACAGAGGTGTGAAAAATGAGTTCAGCAGACCACAAAAAAGTTTGACTAAAAGCCACCACACACAACAGGATTTCACGCTCTTAAACGATTTTTAAACATGCGACAAAAAGCGCAAGACACGAGGAGAATCTTATGAGACTTAAAATCGCTGATCTCACAGACTGCAGCGGGATACGTCTGTGTAACAAAGGCTATAAAGCTGTGAGCTGTTTCCTGTCTACAGTAAAACCACTCGCTCTGAGACTCTGAAGTGTTCAAAGATCAGACTCTGCACTTCTAGTTTAGATACAAGTCAAAACTGTGTTATTATTATTAGTGAAATGTGGCGCAATACTTCAGATACAGGATTTTTAATGCACAGAAGGTTGGTGACAAAGTCCACAGGAAGCAGAGACACTGTCACTAATCTGCAGCTTCACCTCGATCTGTGATCTGTGACACATGTGAGGAACTATCTCTCCTTTTTACTTTCAAAGAATGCCTCAAACTGGATTAATAGCGCAGTTTTGTTCACTGGAGGCCTTTATTTGTGGGGACAATTTCTATGGACCTGGACGCCTTCCTCGGGAGGTGTTCCGGACATGTCCCACCGGAAGGAGGGAAGACCCAGGACACACTGGAGGGACTATTTCTGTTGGCTGGCCTGGGAACGTCTGGCCCCTGCGACCCGGCCCCGGATAAGCAGAAGAAAAAGGATGAATGGATTAATTTCTATGGATAAATAAGTATTTATTTCTATGGCGCTTTTCACTGACATATGTCACAAAGACGCCTTGGGCTTTCACTCTACACCCGGAGGTGGTGAAGTACTGTTGTAGCCACAGCTGCCCTGAGGCCTTGGTCACCTTGTTCTCCAAATCCCCCTCCCCTGGTTTCTATCATTATTTAGGCCTATGTCTCCTAACATAGATCTAAATAAATAATTGTTTTTTCATCCCTCCCACTATTTTATTCTAGTATTAACCACCAGGGGGATCCAACAAAGTGACCACGCACAGACTGAATTGTGTTACCTTGGTCACTTTGTTCTCCAAATCCCCCTCCCCTGGTTTCAATCATTATTTAGGCCCGTGTCTCCTGACAGAAGCCTAAATAAATTTCACTCCCATTATTATTTATTGTATTAAAATCCAGGGGAATTCAACAAAGTGACCCCCCTCATGCCCCCTCAGCCGTGACACCTCCCTTTCCCCCACATCCAGAGATTCATCAAAAGGCAAACCCAGAATCACTTCAGGAGCCCTAAGGAAGGAACGAAAGACATGACATGGCATAAGATGGACTAGATCGATGTTATTAGGGCGAGACGCTGCGGGCGGTCAGGGAAAGAATGTGAAATTTGAAGATATCATTTGGAAACTTCTTCTGTATTCGGGATTCTGTATTATATAAGTGTTTAGAAAGACACCTCACCTGTAGCACACATTATGGATACTCATGGCCGAAGTCGATGAGTTTGACGTGTATCGGCCTTTCGGCGTGATTTGGGACCATCACGTTTTCCATTTTCAGGTCTGCGTGGATGATGGACATGTCCTTCAGCACCTCCAAAGCTATGGCCACCTGCACAACGTTACAACAGAAACACTTCGATAAAAAGTTTGTCATTTATCTATTTTTCCTGTAGACATTATTCTGGCAAAAGTAATCTGGGCTATTCAGCGATGTGGTAACTCATGACGACAAGACCTACTCGTATATTTTTATTGTATTTGCTTTTGAAAACTTGAAAACGCAAAATTATGAAAACAGTTTTGGACTTAAACAACCACATTCTGAGTATTATAGCACAGAGCTGCTTAGTCTCCATTGGATTTCAACTTTCAATACTTTTAAGTCACCACTATCACCATTTTTTATTTTACATTTTACCACGACACTACCAGTCAAAAGTTTATTATACTTTGAGGTATCTAAATCCAAAATATAATACAAATAAACTGTTATATATTTATATTAGTGCTGTCAAACGATTATTTTTTTAAAATCAGATTAATCACACTTTAGAATTTTGATTTATCACGATTAATCACAGTTAATTATTCTTCAAAAAAAGACCAAAATATTTTCACATCAAAAAGTTATATTATTGACATTTTGTCCATGCTGTGGCTCCATTTTGTAAAAGCATTGGTCAACCTGCTAGTTTTGTTGACAACACTGCTTTAAGATGGTATTTTAAACTTGTGCTTCTGTGGAAAGAGAGTTCATCTGCAAACGACCTTCGTTTGATCTAAAGTCCCGTGGGGCAGTTTTTTTGCAGAGAAATGTGCAGCTGAGCACCAGTCACAGTCTCATCTGTCGTCTTCACATCCACATAAAATAAATTGTGTGATTAATCTGCGTTAAAAAAACATTTGCGCGATATTTTTTTTGTGATTAATCACATGTGTTAACTTTGACAGTTGATGTATAGTTCATACTTTTTCCCGAATGAGAGTTTGTCTGTTTCCAAACTTTTGACTGGTCGTGTATTACATCAGAACATATATGACATAAATCGGTATAAAACCTGTGAAATCATTTGAACATTTTGTGTGTACTTAGACAGAAAAAACACTGTGTACCTGTTTGATAATTGTCCGGATGTCTGAAAGGGGCACCAATAGTCACTCAGATCCATGTCCAGCTTTTCAAAGATCATGCTTTGGCCAACCGGAGTATTAAAAGTCCCGAGAAACTTCACAATGTGTCTCTGGTCCGCTCCCCGGTCCATCAGGCACTGCAACAGACAAATCTGAACAGACAAGAATAGTAGTTACATGTTACAATTTGATTTACATTTTTACTAACATTCTTGACTACTTTTCTTCAATTATTCTATTTTCTAGTATTTCTGTTTTCGATTTGGTGACGTTTATAATTTCACTTCTTAGCTGGACAAGGGCAGATATCACATACTGTATTTTTCGGACTATGTCGCACTGTTTTTCATGGTTTGAGTGGTCCTGCAACTTCTACTCCTTTGCGACTTATATTCAAATGTTCACACTGACAGCCATGAGAGGGCGCTCTACGCTTGTGTGCCCATATCTGCTACTACGATTACTCCTGCGCCGCTGTCACTTCGCGCTCTACTACGCATTTCGGCCGTAGAAAGAGCGGCTGTCCCATCTGGTGTGAGTTGGTCGATCGCACTATTACTTCTGTACCACTGAAAACTGAAAATTTAAACACACTTTCAAGTCAGCTGAGAAGACTGGACAAGAATGCACCCAGAATGAAAGGTCGGAATAAGTGTATCTAATGCTGAGTCTGACGACAGCTACGCAGAAGAGGAAGAGGAAGCGGTGCTCTGATCACCTCCGGAGGTCCCCGAGTTACTCAGATGTGACAGAGGATGAGGAATGCACTGGATTTAGAGATTTGGAGTGAGATGGAGAGGTTGGTAAACTTGTTCTGTGATGTTTATGCTCTAGTTTTCTGAAGAACTGTTCATATGGTGTGACTTATACTCTGGACCAACTTAAAGTCCGAAAAATACAGTTTGGACAGGTCATTTCAGAACGGTTACCTATCAGTCATAATGTTAAGTCAATTTCTAAATTGCATAATAGTTACGAGTATTTCTGTACTTTTCTTCTCACCCTCTTCCCCACAAACTGCCCTTTAACTCACATGTGTCAAACATGCGGCCCGGGGGCCAGATCCGGCCCTCCAAGACCTTTAATCTGGCCCTCGGCTGATTTTTCTATTAAAATACTTAAAATTTTCAGATTTTTCTGTTAATTTTCTGCACCGTTTAGCATAGCAGCGTCTCCGGCGTTTCTGTACGTTGCGACTCCCACCAGAGCAGCACAAATGAAGACTTTCCTCTTTCCAAACGCTCTTAAAGGACGATCGTTTTGACTGTCGACCGTGACCCTCATCAGCAAAATGTCAAAAAATGAGAAAAGCAGATGCTGAGTTCAGGATTTCCCAAGAAAAATAGTCTAATTCTTATTTGTTGACAGAGGTGAATGGGAAATCTGTGCTCAGTGTGTTTGGAACAAGTGGCGTTGCTCGAGGAATATAATCTTAAACACCACTACGAGACACGGAGAAAAATACGATAACTTGAAAAGAGAACTGAGTTTTCTGATCCGGCCCTTTTGGGATCAAAGTAGGTTGCATACGGCCCCCGGACCAAAATGAGTTTGACACCCCTGGTTTAACTGATGTAAAACTATAAGAAATATTGATAACATGTACTATCCCACCAAACCAACAATCATTAGAACATCGTGAAAACCCGTCATATGCACTTAAACAGTATACAGACTGGGGCTTACCTCTTTCTCACTGTCTCGCTTTCTGATGGGAAGTTTAATCGCCACAACTTACCGAGTGTCGATCTTCTGACACTCCACCACTTTACCGTAGGATCCGCTCCTTAAGCATTTCATGAGCTGATAATTCTGCGGTATTGCCCTCTCGATGTCGCCCATGCTCATGGCGGGTTCCTCTTCTGCCGTCTTAACTGAAACACAGCACACACGTCATAAACGCGTGTTGTAGTCAAGTAAAGGTTGATTTATTTCATGTTGAATGAGAGTAGAAAGGGTTTTAAATGGGCTGCACTGACGATTCACGAGAGAACTCCAAGCTAACGTTAAATTAAACCTTATTATGCTACATGTGACCCTTTCTCAACGCTTCATGCTGCTTTGGCGTCTCCTCAGGCACCAGGGCGCAGTGTGGGGGGAGTGTGATTCTGTGTAAGCGAAAGGAGCTGGGGGATTTTGACTTGTCGTGCATGTTTTGGGTTAAATGGGAAGCTGTGGGAGTGTTCGAAGGAAACACAGACACAGGGAGAACATGTAAACCACACACTGCTGCCACAGTCTCCACCTAAACGCAATATTATTAGATTCCCAGAGGGGGCTCAAATGTTAAAGGTGAAAAATTATTGGATTTCTGTTTGTTTTTAGTCAAGTTTTCTGTGCATTTTTTAGTCAAAACACATGGAAATCTTGGTAGGACGTTACCTGTGCGATGTGTCGAAGAAAAATAGCAGGTTTTTTAGTTTTGTTCGTTGACTTGTGTCTCCCTCACAAAAGTGCATCTCTCCTCTCCGGTGTCGTCTGCTTAAATGAACAGCTGGAGTAGAAGAAACCCCTAAAATACATTTTTTAAATATGTCTTTAAATATACATGTAATGCTTTTGTTCTCACATTTATTGGAGTAAACTACAGAAGTTTCTGAATGACACCTCTAAATGTGAGAGACACTGCAGGTGAATAGGACAAAATCTTCAATTTAGAGATATCACTTTGGAACTTCTCCAAAATACACCCGTACTTTGAATTATTGTATATAGAATTAAGTTAGAATTTGTCAAACAGACGGACGGACAGATACCTGCTTAGACCTGCTTAGAGATGGAAGATAAAAAGACAGAGATGGAAACGATCACAGTTAGCAAGAGCGACGGGCAGGTTTTCGCAAAGGGTCGGGCCGTGACCTTGACCTTTGACCCTGTGACCTTGAAATCAATAGGGAACATCCTTGACCCATAGGGTGTCCAGCCATGAAGTTTGACATTCCTAGGTGAGACGGTTGTCGAGTTAGAGCGCGGACAAGAAATTGTCCACAGACGGACGGATGGACGGACGGACAGCGCCATACCATAATACGTCCCGTCTTACAACGGGCGTATAAAAATGTATGACTTTGTATGAAATGTATGAATTTGTCATCATATTATTTAAAAAGACTGGTATCAGCGAATATCCCCAAAAACACGACTTTAACTCACTAAATCAGCATAATAAACCCCCGGGTGTGTGGTGAACAGCTCCAGCTCGGCTTCTGTCTGGCTGCTCCTCATTAACAGTCTGCGGCGCTCTCCTGCCATCAGCCTCTGGAACATGTCACAATTAGCAGTGATCATCGCGCGCTCCTTTTTCCAACAGATTAATTTAAGCGCCGTCTTATCTCCGGGCCTCACTTGTCCCGGGCGCTCGCAGCTCGCAGTCGAGACGAGCTTTCCATAATCTATAAAATGGCCACCGGGATGGTTAGAATGGGAGTTAATCATTCGGAAAAATAGACAAGAATCAAACGGAATAACTTTTGGGCCATTCCCTCGTCGCCCCGTGCTCGGCCTTTTGGTTGGTTCGTTAGTCTGTTTGCAGTTTTACTTCCGATTAGCATAAAGTTCATTGGTCAGGTGAGGCGATTAAAGGTCCTGTACATGTGTTTGAGCAGGGATGAAGATCAGCTCCTCCATGGTTCTCGACTGGAAAAAGGCGGCGCCCTCAAGTCCCCGCTTCAAGTATGTCGGGGTCTTGCTCACAGTGAGGGGAGGATGGAGCGTGAGGTTGACAGGTGGATCGGTGCAGCGTCGGCAGTGATGCGGTCGCTGTATCGGGCCGTTGTGGTGAAGAAGATTTACCTCAGTCACGTTCCTCCACCCACCTGTGGTCATGAGCTCCGGGGAACGACCGAAAGGACGAAATCGCCGATACAAGCGAAAAAATGAGTTTCTCTGTCTCTGGAGGAAGTGTCTGTGGAGAGGGAAGTCTGGGAGTCCCTGCTTAGGCTGCTTTCCCCGCGACCCGGCCCCAGAAAAGAGGAAGAAAATGGCTGGATGGTATTTGAGCAAACCCAGTAAAGATATAAGGACTCTATTCAACCAGAAGTCGTTTGGAAACATGCGGATGAAGACTTCCTTTGGGCTCTGTCGGTGATAGTAACTGACAATATCAGGGAAAACAGCCTGATTTTCTTCATCTAGACGTCATATTTACGTCTATTTTTTTTTTTTTTTATAAATTGCCTTTTCATTTGTGCATTGCAATTTGTCTAAATTTAAAAAAAAAACGATTGTAGTGTTCTGTTGTGTTTGGCAGATTCCCAGTTCCGACCAGCTCCTGAGAGTGACACTGAAGACGCGATTAAAGTCCGGTCCCTTCTTTGACAGGTTGTGAAGACGCTGCTGAATCCACGGTTTTATCACATCATCGTCGGGAAACTACGCCGGAATTCATCATCCGCATGTTTCCAAACGTCTTCCAGTGAGTGTGAATAGAGCCTGTTGTAGAAGGAGCTTTGGAGGTCAAAATAAGCCTCCTGTGTACTGTTAGAATCTGATTATAAAGCGTTTGAGGGCGTGTCTCAGTGTCAGGAAGTGTGTGTTAGCATGCTAGTTGTTGTTAGCTTTATGGTATTGTCAAAACTAACTAACTAAGTAATAAAAATAACCTTGCATCGCATGAATCGTCGCATGTTGAGGGACTATTTTCTCATATATCAGTCCGCCGCTGCCGAGCTTCTATCAGGAAGTACAACTCGCTGCTGCAAGACTGTTTTTAGTGGCAGGACGACTACGGCCATTGACTTGCACTAGCCTAGCACCAGCAACCTCTGCAAATACAAGGACTGGAGGGAAGATTTAAAAAAGTGTCTCCACACGTCTCCAACACTCAGGAAATGAGGCCCTATGTCCAAAATTCACAACTGTCCCTTTAACCCACGATTCGATTCATTTAGAATTTAGACTCCCATTTTTCGATTAAAGAAGTTTTCCAAATCGAAGATAAAGGTGCACTAATGAACTTTGTTTTTTTACTTTATTGAATTTTTCTATAAATCAAGCATACATATAGATTATAAAACAAAACAAAAAGAGGAGAGTGAACAAGAGGATTCATCATAATGTCTTTTTCAGCTCAGTCAAGCTCAAGTTGTAGAAATCTATAAATGAAATATATGTTTCACAACGTCTTTGCACTATGTAACTTATTGGTTAAGGCTTTGTCACCTGCTTGTTTGCATGGATACGTCATTACTCTGCCTGGAATGTTCCACAGTGTGACATTAAACAGCCCTACTTTACATTTATTCAATCACAGGTGGTTTTATAGCTCAAAAATCCCTAGAAAAACAGGTGTTCTGGCTGTGAGCGGCGTCGCCTCTCCACAGATCTGAGCTGTATCTTGATCTGGTTTACTCTCCATGAAGATAGAAAGGTTTAAAGCCATACTGTGGAACATTCCAGACAAAGCAATAACCATAATCCATGAAGAAAAGCATTTGACAGACCCTTATTTACCTTTCTTATGGAGTTACTTACCATTATTTCTAACCCAACATTTAGCATTAACATTGATTTTAAAAATAAAGTCATTGTTGTTAATGCTTAGAACTTTTATTTCCCGATTTAATTTGGTTTTGACTCAATTTAGAACTGACTGGAACTTTATTCTGGTTCAAAAACAACAGAAACATCACCTCCAAAAGTACTTTTCTGTTGCAATCTGCTGTGTCACCACTAGATGCCACTGAAGACTCAACAAGAAAACATTTTGGATTGTAAGAATAGCCCCAGATCGACCAATCAGAGGCGAGCAGCTCTCCGATTGGCCAACCAAAATAACGGCGTGTCCAGTGTATTTACTGAAGAGTGTGGAGTTATATATACTCCGCTAACGTGTTCATTAGCGGCGGTGGGCTGGCACATGCTTTATTAACCGTACTGTGTCCCCGGGGCTCAAGTCCGTTCCTCAGTCCGTGACCTTTCCTTCCTCGCCTCCTAACTCCTCGTGTGACAGTCTGAACGAGGAGACACGGACTCCTCTCCCTCGCGACGCAACCAGGACTCGCTCACGACTCGCTGTGACAACTCGACACCTTCAGGGTCCGAGGGCGACAGAGGACGGCGCCGTCGCAAACGTTTACGTCTGAGTCTCGCTGAAACGAACGGACGTGCTTTTTGGTGTCCACTATGACACCAAATGACATGATTAACAAAAAAAAAAAGATGCTGCTGGTTGAATTGGTTTAAATTTTGGTTATAAAGTTGGCTCAAGGTTCCCCACAGTTCCCAAAATATTCAGGTTAATGTTTTAAGGTCCAATATTACGCGAGATTTAGCTTTTAGGCATGTTATAATGATGGTACCTCCTCAAAAACATCGAATGAAACAGAAAACACACACCAAAATTTCTGCACAGGTGCAAATGCAAGTGTGGCAGTGTGACCTGCGGACGGCTCTTGCCACTTTAAGCGACTGTTCCTATTGGCCAATCGCGATTCAATCAATAAATAGCGCTTCGTTTGTGTCACTCGCCCTCTGACCTGTGCACTTCCTGGGTCCCCCCGTTGCACCTCTGCGTCCTCCGCTCTCCAGGTCGTATTCTCACTCTTTACTGACTTCGCTTGTTCGGTTGTTCGATTTAGTGCTGTGGCCTGTGGTGGAAAACGTTTACTTTGTTTTCTGTTGGGAACTATTTAAGCTAAAGAATGTATTTTATGGGTTTAGATACTGTTAACTAACAACTTCTAAAGTGTTTCTCTGTTCCTGCCCCATGTGATGGTGTGATCTGCTGTTCCTGGGGTGTCTCAGGACAGGACACTCTGCTCTGTCTTTATCCAATGTTTTTAAAACAACGAGCTGTTGCTTTGTTCATTCTCATCATTTAGAACAGTGATTTCCTTGGGGGTAAATCTGCTCGACGCCTCAGCTGAACCAGATTGTTTAGATTCTGTAGTATGTTTTACCTCATGATGATGTTTATGATGTTTGTCGACTGTAGAAGAGCCTGTTTTTGTTTTGCCGTGGGTCAGATTAGGCAGAGACGGACCTTGCGTGAGGGACAGAAGGTTTCGTTTTCATTTTCTCTGTAATTGTGGCACAATTGCTTTAATAAATCCAGACTCTTTGATTTAAGACAACTTCTCTCCTGTTTTATTCTTCTGAGATTTAAAAATCCACAACAGGCCTGTTACCTGGCGCCGCAGGTTGTGCTCTGTATTTGTGATCGCTGGTCCAGGATAGTTGCAGTGTCGCGGTTAAAACCTCGCAGTGTGTGTCCCTGCGAGGCGAAAGTGGTATGTTGAAGCTATGGACCTTCGTTGGCAGTTTAGCTGTAGGATTAAAAGAGATTTTATTTCTAGATGTGACTCCTGGGAGTTGCGGTGTAGGTGCTGGAGCCACCGCCTTGCCCTTTTGAACATGTGTGATTCAGTGGATTGTGTTGTCCAGCCTGCTCAGTTCTGATGAATCTCAATGGTAATTAACTCCAACTTGATTTTCCAGACTGGGCTGAACAAATGAAATTCACAGAACTATTTTATGTACATGTCCTCTCACCTAAAGTATGTGTAAAATAAATGTAACACCTGATTTAGAAATGGAACCTTGCTTCTGTGTTATCAAGAACGAACCTGTGTGACCGTTTTAGTGGTTATAATTTTATTTAATTTCTTGACCATCATCGCTCCGTCTCTCCACATGGGGAACAGCAAATCAAAAGTGAAAAAATGCACCACACACTCAGGTGGCCGATGTCCAAAAGCTCCGTCTATTCCCAAATAACGGGAAAAAAGCCTTCGTCAGATCAGTTTTCTTGCTTTGGACCACAGTACCTCCACAAACAGGCCTGGAGTTGTGTTTTGTTTCATTCTCACATGTTGGAGTAACTCTTTATTATTAGTCTGTCTACATCTTCACAGCTCAAAACGCTCTGTTCCACCTTGTGATGTCATCAAGCTGTAGTTTTCAAGTGAACAAATGTCCTTTTATACCATTAGTTCAAGATTGAAATAATCCAAATGATTCTACTGAAGATGTGTGGAGTTTAAAAACAGAGTGGAGCACTTCCTGTATTAAACAAAACACAACTCTGGGTATGTTTTAGATGAGGGGACATTAAAACAGATCAGAAAATAGCCGAATGTGGGTCCTTTAATGAGCACTGTCCCTGTTAAATAAACTATAAGAAATTCCATAAAGAAATATATAAATATACAGGATGTCCCAAAAAAATCTGACATCATTTTAAAAACAGTTATCTTGATTACGGGACTTTGTTTGCAGTTGGTGAAGTGTCAAACAAAAAACAGATTTCGACCTCTATTTCCAATATTTAATCAAAAACAGTCTTAGAGCCTATTTGAATTTGGATATTTTATTCTCTCTGGTTTATATGAAGTTCTGCTGCTCAGAGCGTCTCTTGTGAATTCAGTGTGAACCATGAATCTACAATAAAAACTATTTTTATTCTCGTTCTGTGGAGTCGACTGAACAAAGGAGAGTTTATCGCTGCTTCCAGTTTCTCGTCCTGGAGTTCAACATTTACTTTCTAAGACGCCAAAGTAAACGCGTCGCTATAAAAGAAGACGACATGTTTGTCCACAAAACTGCAACGATTTTTCAGGTTAAGTCCTTCAGCAGCAGAACTTCAAATAAACCAGAGAGAATAAAATATCCAAATTAAAACAGGCACCGAGACTGTTTTTGGATTGATGTTATTTGAAATAAACTTAAATGAATGGAAATAGAGGTGGAAATCTTTTTTTTTTTTGTTCGACACTAAAACGGAATAATGAAATAAACTGTTTTCCCATTTTATTGTTTTTGTTCTTAATTGAAATAAAAAAGAACGAGGTACACGGACTGGATTTCCACACGGGGTTTTCCATTTAACACATTTGATTGACATCTGAAAAATGGAGGATGGAGAAGAAGCATCGAGGAGACGGAAGTGAGGAAAGACAAACGAGACGTGGCCAGAGACTCCACGCTGGCGCTGAAATCCCTCCTCCCCGTCAGCGCGACAGGACTCGCACACGCAGCAAAATGGCGACCGGCCCCGTGGCCCCCGGGTCCGTCACGGGCCCCGGCGCTGCATCGGGGCTGAAGTGTGTTCGCGTGATCGGAGAGACGACACCACGGAGCTGTCAGGACCATCACCTCCTCCTCCGTCTCCGCTCGTGTCAGCTCTCCACACCAGCCCCCCCCCTCCTCTTCCCCGCTCGCCCGCAGTACTGCACCTGAACCACCCGGGGGCACCGCGCTGGCCACACCTGCACTACAGAGCGAGGGGGAGGGTCCCGAGGGGGCAGGGGGTGAGATAAATATAGGACTTTTGGTCAGATAGATCGAAAAGCGTAAACATTAAGAAGAATAGAAGGAGAAGGTGCTGTAAAAGTGACCAGACGTCCCTATTTCCCCGGTACAGTCCCAGTTTTGAGCCCTGTGTCCCCTGTCCCAGCAGATTTATTTATCTAAAACCACACATTTGTCCCAGTTTTATACAAGAAATGTTCCAGTTGCCCCTATTTTGGACCAATTTATTACCCACCAACAGTAAAGAGATGAATAAATTGTCATTTGTTTAGGTAAAATACACAAAAACTGCTTAAAAATGATCAAAACACAAAGAAAATGTGACTATACTGACTCACATTAGTGCAGAACAACTTTCCTCAACCACACATTCCTTTCACAATTTAATGGGGGCAAGGGCCATTTTTTCATTTGATTACTTTGTATTTTGCCATCAAATATCTAAAAAATAAATGCACAAATGTTGCACCTGATAATTTCTATGACTGACTAGACCAAAAGCGTGTCCCCTGTCCCAGTGGATTTATACAAAACCACTGATTTATCCCAGTTTTATACAAGAAATGTTCCAGTTGCCTCTATTTTGGACCAATTTATTAGCCACCAATAGTAAAGTGAGGCAGAAACTGTCATTAGATTTGGTAAAACACAGAAAAGCTGCTTAAAAAAAACACAGAAAATGTGACTATACTGACTCACTTTAGTGCAGAACAACTTTACTTAATCACACGTTTGTTTCACAGTTTTATTATTACCAACCACCACAAACCAGGGATGTTCCAGTTTTTTATTTTGAAGACCTGCTTTATAGAAATTATTTGCAGTAGTTCACTCATCTAGGGTGACCAGACGTCTCTATTTACCCAGGACAGTCCCAGTTTTGAGCCCTGTGTCCCGTGTCCCAGCAGATTTATCCAAAACCACTGATTTGTCCCAGTTTTATACAAGAAATCTCCTTGGTGCTCCTATTTTGGACCAATTTGATCCCTGCCGACATTAAAGAGAGACATAAACTTTAATTTGTTGAGGTAAAACAGAAAAGCTTGTGCCTTTTTTGTCATTATTATTATAGTTTGAACAAACATAAACAAAACCCAAAAAATCCTTACATTTTTTCATTCTCATTATGGTTTATTTTGATACGATCATAAACGATAAACTTTTGTGCCTTTGTTTACGTTATTATTAGTTTGTACAATACATTTAAAAAAAAAATCATCACTTTTTGAGAAATGTGCTTTATTGTTATTTACAATGTGTTTCTACTATAACATAAGCTGTCCTTTATTTGTCCCACAATGGGGAAATTTCAGTGTTGCAACGCACAGTTAAGAGAACAGCAAGAAAATAATAGCAGCAATAGAAGTACAGACTTACTTAAAAATGGACAAACTCTATAAAGATCTATAAAGATAAAGGATTATAAAACTATATGTACAATAAAATGCTCTCAGTGATCCCAGTGCAGTTTAGACTGATACAGTGGCTACAGTTTGTGCAGTGCTATAAATAAAGTTCACTATATCTTTAAAGTGGCTACAGTATCTTACAGTAAATAAATACATTTGTAATGGATAAAGTGACTGCTGGACTGTTGCATATGTGTGTGATTGTTGTTTCTCTCTTAGCACAAACTCAAGGTAAAAGCTGCTTAAAAATGACCAAAACACAAAGAAAATGTGACTATTAGAGGTTCAATTCAATTTATTTTGTAGCGCCCAAAATCGCAACAACAGTAGCCTCTAAGGGCGTTCCAAGATATGGATGAGTAAAACATACACACAGACATATCAAAACAGGAATAAACAACATTCATGTAAAGCAGCAAATGAAACATTGTCCAGTCATCCCCTGTCCTTAGACCCTCCTTCTCAGCAAGGAAAAACTCCAAAAACCCAGGGTCCTGGGAAAAAGAAGAAACCTCGGGAGAACTACAGTGAAGGAGGGATCCACTCCCATGGACGGACAGGCTATAGATGTCCAGGCCCGTGGGCCAGTTCAGTATGACCACAGCTACCCAGGTGGGGAAGGAGCCGGGCGAGGAGGAGGAGAAGAGGGCGAGGAGGAGGAGGAGCCGGGCGAGGAGGAGGAGCCAGGCGAGGAGGAGGAGCCAGGCGAAGAGGAGGAGCCAGGCGAGGAGGAGAGGAGAGAGGTCCAGCTGCCATCAGGTGTCTGAAAGAGTTCCACTCCACAGGGGAGTGGGACAGGGGACAACATGTGAATAGCAATGAACAAACTACAGATGAGAACATAGTGAGTGATGCTGATGAGAAAATAGGAGGAAACAGAGGACAGTGCTCAGGTTGCCACACTTCCCCCAGCTTGTTATCTTCACCATGCGGCAGCTTATCTTAGTGACATCAACTAAGTAACCTGGTCATAAGCTATTCCGAAGAGGAAGGTTTTAAGCCTGGTCTTAAATAAAGAGACTGTGGAGCCTGTTTAACATCAACAGGGAGTTGATTCCATAACACAGGAGCTTGGTAACTGAAGGCTCTCCCCCCACTGTACTTTTAGACACTCTAGGAACCACTAATAATCCTGCATTCTGAGAGCGAAGTGCTCTATTTGGCTGATAGGGGACAATGGCATCCTGAAGATATGATGGGGCCATATTGTTTAAGGCTTTGTATGTCAGGAGGAGAACTTTGAATTTAATTCTAAACTCGACAGGAAGCCAGTGAAGTGATTTTAACACAGGACTGATGTGATCACGTCTTTTAGTTCCTGTTAGGACTCTGGCCGCTGCATTTTGGACCAACTGGAAGCTTCTTAAAGTACCTTTAGTGCAGACGGTGAGCAGAGAATTACAGTAATCTAGTCTGGATGTAACAAATGCATGGATAAGTTTTTCAGCATCATTTTTAGGCAAAATTTTTTCTGATTTTAGTTATGTCTAGGTGAAAATATGCAGTTTACAGGCTTGGTTTATATGAGCTGTGAATGAGAGATTTTGGTCAAATACGACTCCAAGGTTTTTTACAGTAGAGCTAGAGGCTATACTCACATTGTCAAGCGAGATTATCTGGTCTGACAGAGAATCTCTCTGACCTTTAGGACCGACAACAATGACCTCTGTTTTTTCAGGGTTTAAAAGGAGGTAATTCAGGGTCATCCAGGTTTTGATGTCCTTCACACAGGCACTGAGCTTATCGATTTGATCGGTCTGATTAGGTTTCATTGATAAGTACAGCTGAGTGTCATCAGCATAGCAGTGGAAATTAATGCCATGTTTTCTGATAATGTTACCTAATGGCAACATATACAGAGTAAACAGGATTGGACCAAGCACAGATCCTTGTGGAACACCACAAGCTACTTTAGAGCAGGGAGAGGTGCACTGGTTTACACTAACAAACTGGTACCTATCTGATAGATAGGATTTAAACCATTTGAGGGCGGTCCCTCTGACACCTATGTCACATTCTAACCTCTGCAGTAGAATGTTGTGATCAGTGGTGTCAAACGCTGCACTGAGGTCCAGTAGGACCAGGACTGAAGCCAGCCCGTTATCAGCAGCTAGCAAACCATTTGTCACTTTAAGCAGAGCAGTTTCTGTGCTGTGGTGAGCTCTGAAACCAGACTGAAATTTTTCATATAAATTATTGCCCTGCAGATGGTGACAAAGCTGTTTCACCACAACTCGTTCCAGAATCTTTGAGAGAAATGGAAGATTCGAGATAGGTCTGTAGTTGGCTAGTTCATCAGGATTTAAGATAGGTTTTTTCAAAAGCGGTTTAATTACAGCATATTTAAAGGACTGAGGAACAAAGCCATTTTCTAATGACATATTTATTATGTTATGGATGGAACCTATTATTAAGTGGAGAGCTTCTTTGAGGAGTTTGACTGGAATAGGGTCGAGCAAACAAGTTGATGGTTTGGACGACATGATGACTGAGGTAATCTCCGCCTCATCGACAGGAGTAAATTTGTCTAATTCTATTAGAGGATTTATGTGGGATATTGGTGTTACAAACTGGATTTGCTGAATTTGCTCGGGGCTGATTTTTGGAGTGGCTTCAGTTGATCTTGTCTCTAATGGTTATAATTTTGTAATCGAAGAATTCAAGAAAGTCATCACAACTGAACTTCAAGGGAGAAGAGACTCAGGGCAGTATAAGTAGTTTGTCAGCCTGGCTACAGTGCTGAACAGAAATCTGGGGTTGCTTTTGTTTACTTCTATTAGGTTAGAATAGTATCTGGTTTGTGCTTTTTCGCAGAGCGGCCTTATAAGAGAGCAGGCAGAGCTTCCATGCCTTCAGAGACTGCTCGAGCGCGAGCGGCGCCAGAGCTTCTCTGTGCGTCTTACGTGTTGTTTGAGTGATCACAGTTCTGGAGTATACCAAGGAGCCGGGGGTCTTGGTTTAATGCTTTTCTGTTTTAGCGGAGCTGCAACATCGAGAGCAGATTTTAAGGTGAGCATTGTCCTATCCACAAACTGATCCATGATAATTGGATTAAAGTTGTTCTCATTGTCACATGGCATATCATTTAATACTGGCTCGATTATTTCTTTGAACTCGGCTACCGATTTTTCTGATATTGTTCTTTTCATTATAGTTTTCTCCTGCTGAGCTGGATAGTCTTTTAGTACGAATTGAAAGGTTATTAAAAAATGGTCAGAGAGTATAGGGTTTTGAGGAATTACAAGTAAATCACTAATCTCAATACCATAAGTTAGGACGAGATCGAGAGTGTGATTGTGACAGTGAGTCGGCTTGTTCACACTCTGGGTAAAACCGATCCCATCCAGGAGAGCACCAAAAGCACTGCTGAGGCACTCACTGCTGTTATCAACATGAATGTTGAAATCTCCAACTATAACAATCCTTTCCCATTCCAAAACTAAACTTGAAATAAAGTCAGAAAACTCTGTCAGAAACTCGGCATAAGGACCAGGAGGTCGGTAGATTGTTATAAATATAACAGCTTTTTGGTTTTTCCAGTTGGTGCACGTAATCGAGAAAAGTGCGAGGCTTTCAAAGGAGCGGAATGTATAATTAGATTTGAGGCTGAGAATTAGGCTGGAGTGAGAAATGACGGCCACACCGCCACCTCGACCTGTGCTCCTGGCACTTTGAAAGTTCACGTGACTTGGAGGTGTAGATTCGTTTAGTCTAACATAATCATTTTCCTGAAGCCATGTTTCAGTTAAAGCTAGAAGGTCAATATTAAAGTCGCCAAATTAATTCATTTATTAAAAGAGATTTAGAAGAGAGGTGTAACGATATCCAAGTCTCACGATATGGTCTGAACCTCACGGTACGATATTTATTGCGATATCGTGGGAAAGCTCACGATATTACGATATTCTACATAATAACAAGACTGACTCTAAAATGCTTTGACCAGTCATTTGGTACAACATTTATTGTCATTAGGGATGGAACGAAATCCAAATCTCTCTGTACGATATTTTCACCATAAACATCTCACTGTACCAGATTTATTACAATATTTTGTGGTGAATCTGCTCCTTTTTCCTCTAAAAATGCTTCACAAGACTTAATCCAAAGAATGAAGATGTAAAAGTGCTTAGAACAGTTATTTCTTCATGTCGTCTGCACTGAAACGGAGCAAAGGATCATGGTCTATGTAGTTCCCTCTGTCTTTTTTTTTAGCTATTTCTGCATCAGAACTGTTCATTTAAGCAAAGAGACTTGGGATTCGATATATTGTGATGCTCCACGATATTATTGTGAGACCTTTGACGATACGATATCACCAGATTTTGGTTATTGTTACATCCGTATCAACCAGTTTTTCTATTTTGGAATTCTGGTCACTCTAGTTTTAGTATCGTGACATTAATATGCGTCGCTTGAGAGTTGAAGTTCGCCAAAATTTGCTTGTTCCCACGTCGAAACTCCCGCGTTCCCATTCACTCAGTCATTCCTCCCTCGTTTGTTTGTCTCGGCCTCTTCTTCTGCGGACTCCGTGTTCATCTGTTTGTTTTCCGTCTCCGTTGGGCTGTTTTCCTCTTGCGCTTCGGTCGGATCAACTCCACTGAAGTCAACTGTCACAAACAAAGTCCTTATGTGGCGAAATGTCCACGCCTCGCCCCCCCCCCTCACCCCCGCCCAGCGCCGACCGGGTTAGCCTCCGTTCCACTTGTCAACGGCGGTAACAAGATCCCGCTCGACTTGGCACCTCTGGAAATGTCAGGCTGAGCGAGGGGGCCCGGGCCTGGCTCAGCTGCTGCCTGTTTCAAACGCCACACGCCACGCCTCCCAGCGACACGATCCGCGAGCAGACAGGCGCCGAAGCCAACCCCCCGGTGCCGCGCCATACCGCCACATGTCTTCTCTTAAGCCATTTGTGCGCGCAGAGATGCTACAGTCCAGATGCTGCTCCATGCCCGATGTGCACTGGCCCCGTGTGATGTTGGGCCTGTGAGGGAGAGCGTGGGGGCTGGACCGAGAGCAGAGGAATGTGCTTTGTGATCGTTTCTATAGGCGCTTCACTGTGCTAATATATGCTAATAATAATAATGCATTCTGAGGCTTTTCCACATTCTGCTGGTCCAGGCCTCAGGGAGCGCTGGGGACGGACTGGAGAATTAGATGATTTCCCATTGTGCAGGTTTTACATTTGTGTTTGTAAAAAATGAAATACAGTGAACTCTCACTATAATGCAGTTCACCTTTCGTGGCTTCGCTGTTTCGCATATTTTTTTATGCTTTATTTTTATAGTTCTGAATCCTGATTGGCTGAGGGACATCGTCTAGAAGTGTAAAAAGTCACATTGGTCTTTCACTTAGACCAATGTCAACAGTTTCTGTGCCTCGTCTCTGTTCAGCCCGACAAATTTACCTTTGCAAATTTTCTCCACGACAAAACCCACAATGTGGAGGAAACGTTCTGCACGACAAAGGCAAAAGGCCGAGGAAGATGAAACTATCGCAGAAAAAGTGAAACTTCTGGACCTGCTGAAGGAAGGTAGAAGCTCTGCGGCTGTAGGCGCCTTTACGGAATAAATGAATCTTCGGTTCGTTCTGGGAAAAAGACGCCTGCACCACAGCTTCAGTAGAAAAAGACGCTACAGGAGTCAGGACGAAGAGGCTCAGTCAGAGGGACTGAGAAATACGCCTGAGGCACAATGTCCAACCTCCTATTCATTATTAAAATGATTATTTTACAGTATTTTTAAAAACTATCATAGTTATTTGTAAGAAAACGTTTATATTTTTATTCTTAAACAAAAATTTGGACCTGAAAACAGGTTTTGATCTTTGGTTTCATTCTATAGTTCAGTATTGGATTGTATAATAACTGTAAAAAATAAAGCTGATACTTCACGGATTTCGCCTGTCGCGGGTTCTTTTTGGAACGTGACCCCGCGATAAACCAGGCTTCACTGTATTTGAGTGAATGAGAAGTTTGCACGTCAGTTTCTTGAAGCTGGTGCGTTGGAGCAGAGTCCTGCACATGTGAGGGTTTTCGTCTTGCTACTCCTGCCCCTCCCGTTCTGCTCCCTCTCCACTTACTTCCTCGTTTGGTTTTCCTGGGCGGATCCCAATCACTCACCTGCCGTGCTCCACTCCCGATCCTCATCATACAATCTGCTCCTGCCATAAAAGCTGCTCCTGCTCACCTTTTCTCCAGTGCCAGACATCCAAACACACAACAGCCACAACACACACACACACACACACACACACACACACACACTTACATGCAGACAATGGAAATAGAACAGGCACTTTAATAAAATGCACTTTATTCTGCAGACTGTGAGAAGCACTTTTCAAGCTGCATTTTAGGTCAAGCCCCTCAGCAGATGAACTGTATTATAAATCTACTGTGTCATGTATCACTATTGTATATTTATAATCATTTGTTTTATGTCTGTGACTGTAATATATTGTCTAATGATTGTTATATTTTAGGTGTGGGACAATGGATGGAAATTAGCACTGTGCTAAATCCGGCATATTTACGTCAATTTGTGTGATTTTGTACAAATTGTACGTTCATTAATATGCACTGTCCCATCCAAATAAACAAATAAATAAAATCTGTCACTACAGTGGTGAATCTACACTCTCCACTATTTTGTGAATGTTGAAGATATTTTGTCCGTTCTTCAGTTTCCCCGTTTGGAGCCAGTCTCGTCTCTTTTGCCTCTGGTACTGTAATCCTCCGGTCAGTCCGAGCCACCACCTGCCTCCCGTCTGACCTGGACCCGTCCTGCCGACCTGGAACCACTTCCTCCCCAAGTCTATTTCTGTTAACAAAGACTTTGTTTCTTTCTGCATATTTGGGTCGGCCAGTGGTCAATTCTTAACTTATCTGATTTTGATAAACCGCACCCGCCCGTACACGTCATACCTCAATCTACACCCGACCCATTTTCCCACAGAATTGAAATAAAATTCTGCACCTGATCCGACCTGCTATAAATACAAACCAACACCCAAACACCTGAATGAAAATGAGTCCGGGAGCCAAAAAAGAGCCACAACTTTATATTCTCCACTCGGTGATTTTCTTTTCAGCTCCTCAGAGTCATTTTGAACTGCAGGACGTCACATGAGAGGTTTGAAAATGAAAGTGGCAGAGATTTGTGGGAATGTGTGCAGCAAAAACACATTTTTTACAAGATTTAATCATCTTGTAAAAACAACGGCATTTTTGCATTTCACTGAAATACAGCCATATTTTTTGTTCGCACATGATGTTTTGTAAACTGCACATTAGACCTGTGCTCTCCTGCGTCCGACACAGCATAACATTTTTCACCCGTTTCATTCAAATGTGCAGTTCACCCGTTGGGAATCTGCAGACAAACTGTCACAGGGACTTTAACCCCTGAAGACCTAAGGGCAATTTTAGTACATTTCTTTTTTTTTTCTTAATTTTGCTTTTGAAACTGCGGATTTTACCCTATAATGAAGTGTTCTACATCAATTTTTTAGTCCAACCTGTTATTTCACAATCTGCTGCTGTAGTTGTGTCATGAGGCTGTGATAAAAGCTACAGGACCAGAAATAGAGATGGAAAAAAAAGCGGAAAGTCTGTAAGTAAATTAAAAATCTCCTTATTGCCCTAAAAACAAAACAAAAAGTGTAATCGATCCGTTACTTTCCTGGTCCAGTCCTGGAAACAGCTCCTGTCAGGTCCAGGGCCAGAGCCACAGCACTTCTGCATTTCCATGGTGGAAATTACATTTGGATTTGTTCATTTGGACTGAAATAAACCTTTAAATATAAATAGAAAGGGATGCACAATTGCGCACACCAAGATGTGGAATTTGCCATTTATTTGAGAATTAACTCCACTTAGAGCGACTTTTTCCCTTGTTATAAACACACACAGTCAGAGGAGTCGACCATCTTGACTCACTTCACTCTTTGGCAAAGTTTGGCTCGATCAAAATGGACGGAGCGCATGAGTTTGGGGAAAACAAAGTTCCTGTTGGACACTCGTTTTGCTCACGTCATCACACAGCGTGAGTGTGACGTAGGATAAAGCCGCAGAAATGTACGGAAACCTTTATGTCTGCACTTTCAGAGGGGAAAAGGAGGTTTCTGTCTTTTACGGTTAGAAAGTTCTGCGCGGTTATAGAAAACATATTCCTGGTATTCCTGGAGGGTTAAATGCTAACTTTTCTGGTGGAGAGTCCATCAAACACTTTTCTCCATGGAGATGTTACTGTTTTGTCTGGAATGTTTCTCAGTAGGGCATTAAACCTTTCAATCTTCACCAGCCCAAGTTACAGGTCAGATCTGTGGAGAGGCGACCCCGCTGACAGTCCGAATGTCTGTTTTTCTTTTTCTCGTCTTAAGACCGACTTTAACTCTCCGACTTTTAACACCGCATGAGTTGTGTGCTCTTCTGTTGTTTTTTATTTATTTTTAATTCATTTATTGTTTTTATTCTTTTGCTCCTGCCTTTATTATTGATTTTATTATTTGTATTTATTGATTTTTATTGTTATATCTGTTTTTTCTATTAGTTCCTTTTGTTTGGAACATAATTCTGCCAACCTTATAGAGTTTCTAGGTATTTTTGAGCTGTAAAACCACCTGTAATTGAATAAACGTGAGGTAGAGCTGTTTAATGTCACACTGCGGAACATTCCAGGCAGGAGCGATGACATCTCCATGGAAACAAGTTGCATCGCTTACCAGAATGTCACACAGTGCGTCTTTAAAGCGTTTGCACGATGAATGCGATGTTATTTTACCTGATTTGACCGACCGACGGCAAAAAAGATGCACCGCGATGCGTCCCACGAGCGTCACCGCGGCAACACAAACTCACTTCCAGTTCATCGGCGCCTCCGTCAAATGAGCCCCCGCCGCACCCGCCCTGCCCCTGCCGCACCCGCCACACGAGTAACCAACAAACATGACAAACGGCGCCCCCTTCGCCCTGATACGCGCCCCGTCCCTCCCGCTGATCCGATTTACAGATGTCTGGGTACGAGGCCATTTTCCGGATCCTCCTCGCACCCATCAGGCGCCGGGAGCACAGTCTGTCACCGGGCTGATTACGCCGGCCGTCTTAATGCGCTCGGTGGGGTAAAGAAGACGTGATGGATGGGAGTAATGCGGACGATACGCGGGACCTTGATTAAAACGCCTGGGAGCATCGGGGGAATATGGACGATGAGCGAGCGTGACTGAACCGGCCGCAGATCTGACTCTTCGCCGAGTTCGCTTTGGTACACGCTTCGGCGAACTCTTGGCTTTCTGCTTGAATTCTTCCAGACGAGCCAAATAAATACATTTTTTGGCACATTTTTAAACAAGTTATTGAAGTAGATCCAGCGCTGCTCCATTTGCAGCCCTGTGATTGTCCTCTCCTAAAAATAAATGACTTACATATTTTTCTATATCAATTTTCAGTGTTATTTTTGCACCATTTTTGCCACCAAAGACCTAAGGGCAATTTTAGTACATTTCTCCTCACCTGGATTTTTTTCTTAATTTTGCTTTTAAAACTGCCCCTTTTACCCTATAATGAAGTGTTCTACCTCCTTTTGTTCAGTCCAACCTGTTATTTCACAGTCTGCTGCTGTAGTTGTGTCATGAGGCTGTGATAAAAGCTACAGGACCAGAAATAGAGATGAAAAAAAAAACAGAAGATAAAATTCCCACTCTTTTATACAAAACACACAGCAAACATGTATAAACAACTTTTTGGACATAAAAAATGCTTAATTTAGGGCCTTAGCTACAAAAATGTAAAATTTCAAGTCTGTAAGTAAATTCAAAATCTCCTTATTGCCCTAAAAACAAAAAAAAGTGCAATCGCTCCATGACTTTCCTGGTCCAGTCCTGGAAACAGCTCCTGTCAGGTCCAGGGCCAGAGCCACAGCACTTCTGCATTTCCAGGGTGGAAATTACATTTGGATTTGTTCATTTTGAGTGAAATAAACCTTTAAATAAAAATAGAAAGAGATGCACAATTACACACACCAAGATGCGTAATTTGCCATTTATTTGAGAAAAAACTGCACTTAGAGCGACTTTTTCACTCGTTATAAACACACACAGTCAGAGGAGTCGACCATCTTGACTCACTTCACTCTTTGGCAAAGTTTGGCTCGATCAAAATGGACGGAGCGCATGAGTTTGGGGAAAACAAAGTTCCTGTTGGACACTCGTTTTGCTCACGTCATCACACAGCGTGAGTGTGACGTAGGATAAAGCTGCAGAAATGTACGGAAACCTCTATGTCTGCACTTTCAGAGGGGAAAAAGTAAGTTTCTGTCTTTTACGGTTAGAAAGTTCTGCGCGGTTATAGAAAACATATTCCTCTGTATCGTATACGATGTTGGAGGTCTTCGAGGGTTAAATTATAATCCCACAATTCAGTTCAAATTCAATCAAAAAAGTTTATTGTCCATTTTCTTATGAAACACATGAAGAAGTGAAATTGTGTTCCTCACTCTCAATCTTCTAAAACTAAATAAACTAAATAATAACTAATAACTAACTAAGTAAACTAATAAACTAAATAACAATAAATGGAAAAGTCCAAGTGTTCTTCTATGGGGAGACCCAGATTTTTGCTTCCTGCAGCCTGGTGGTTCGAGCGGGAAGAGAGTTCAGCATCCTAACAGGGTTCCCAAGGTCATGGAAATCCTGGAAAAGTCATGGAAATTTGTAAATTCAATGAAAGTTTTGGAAAAGTCGTGGAATTTTAGTGTCTATTTCATGCAACTACAGCATTTTGTTCAGTTCTCTTGAGGCTGTTGTGATTATTTCTGATTATTTTCACATGTCTCTGATACCGGCGAACCCACCAACCCACTAACAAACAACCTAAAAACGTTGTTGGTAGTTATTGCGAATGTGTGTCTCCATGGAAACTGCTGAAGATTCCACCAATAGAAATACATACAATAGAAATACACCTCCCAGCGTGATGTCACTGCAAAGTAGGCTATCGATTAGGGACGTAACAATAACCAAAATATCGTCAAAGGTCTCACAATAATATCGTGGAGCATCACAATACATCAAATCACAAGTCTCTTTTCTTAAATGAACAGTTCGGATGCAGAAATAGCTAAAAAACAGAGGGAACTACATAGACCATGATCCTTTGCTCCGTTTCAGTGCAGACGACATGAAGAAATAACTGTTCTAAGCACTTTTACATCTTCATTCTTTGGACTGAGTCTTATGAAGGCATTTTTAGAGGAAAAAGTAGCAAAATCCACAAAATATTGCAATAAATCTGGTTCGGTGAGATGTTTATGGTGAAAATATGGTACAGAGAGATTTGGATTTCGTTCCATCCCTAATGACAATAACTGTTGTACCAAATGACTGGTCGAAGCATTTTAGAGTCAGTCTTGTTATTATGTAGACTATCGTGATCCTCCCCACGATATCGCAATAAATATCGTACCGTGAGTTTCATACCGTGACGATATCGTACCGTGAGACTTGGATATCCTTAAACTTCTAATTATTATTATCTGGTGTAGAACATATCTGTTTTTTATGAGCCTAATGTCTCTGTTTTTTGTCCCTTTAAATAAACTAAACTATCTGTGTGTTACTGTAGCACACATGTGTCAAACATGCGGCCCGGGGCCAGATCCGGCCCTCCAAGACCTTTAATCTGGCCCTCGGCTGATTTTTTTATTAAAATACTTAAAATTTTCAGATTTTTCAGTTAATTTTCTGTACCGTTTAGCATAGCAGCGTCTCCGGTATTTCTGTATGTTGCGACTCCCACCAGAGCAGCACAAATGAAGACTTTCCTCTTTCCAAACGCTCTTAAAGGACGATCGTTTTGACTGTCGACCGTGACCCTCATCAGCAAAATGTCAAAAAATGAGAAAAGCAGATGCTGAGTTCAGGTGACAGAGGTGAATGGGAAATCTGCGCTCAGTGTGTTTGGAACAAGTGGCGTTGCTCGAGGAATATAATCTTAAACACCACTACGAGACACGGAGAAAAATACGATAACATGAAGAGAGAACGGAGTTTTCTGATCCGGCCCTTTTGGGATCAAAGTAGGTTGCATACGGCCCCGGACCAAAATGAGTTTGACACCCCTGCTGTAGGATATATTCAGTTTTAATGCAAACTAAAGTGGCATTTCTCTGGTTTTCCATAAAAAAGAAAAGAAGCCTTCTGATTCTCTACGTAGGTGATCTCAAATATGCTTGTCTGATGCCGTTACCTCCTGTTAGTTTGTTATTATCGTGATGCTTGAGCGGACTGACTGGCTCAGCGTCTGGTTTCCTGTGAGGGGAGAGGCTTTGACGGGGCGAGTTGCTGTTGTTGTTGTTGTTGTTGCCGTGTGCGTTGTCCAGTGCGTGTCTGGTTTAGCGTGACTCACCGCAGTAATGGGCCCGGGCGTTTGGGCATGCGATGATCCGCTTTGGACGCCACAGTGCACACGGGGCACCGGGGCGGCACTGAGAGCGGGCAGCAGCTGGACCCGAGCAGAGGCACTTCTCCAAAAGGCTTCAAGAGGCAGAGAGACGAGAGCCGGAGCCAGAGGAGACGGGGTGAGGAAGGGCACTGGCACTGGATGAAACTGGGTTATGATGACTACGGTTTTGTACAGCTGCATAAAAGGGTTCAGACCGTAACAGTGTCCAGTGTTTTTAGAGACTTTGGAATTCTTGCAGAGACTCACTGCACCTGACGTGAATTAGTAAACCTTCCAGAAAATTTGGACATGGTGTAATTATCTAGTCATCCATCCATTTTCTTCCACTTTATTCAGGGCTGGATCACAGACGCAGCAGACTAAGCACAGAGGCCCAAGCTCCAGCTCTTCCACAAGGATCTCCAGGCATTCCCAGTCCCTCCAGTGTGTCCTGGGTCTTCTCTGGAGGCCTCCACTTCTGGAAATGCCCGGAACACCTTTTTAGAGAGGAGTCCAGGGAGCAGGCGCCTGGGCCACATCAGCTGCTCCGGTCCGTGTCCATGTGGAGGATCAGTGTCTCTATTCTCTACTTCTGTCCTTTCAGTCACGATCCAAAGCTTGTGAACATACAACTCTGGAAAAACATAAGAGACCACTGCATTTTTTTCTGGAATCAGCGTCTCTACATGTGTGACGGACGTTTTATTCCAGCGCCTGTTGAATTCAGCACAAACGCACCTCATTCTGCTTCATGAGGCTCTGATGAGGAGATCACCTGAACCAAATCTGGAGGAAAAGGAGAAAAACCAACGCTGTGTTCATCACTAGAAGTTCAAACATTTGTATTGTGTTGTTTTAAAATGAATATGATCTTGTTTTCTGTGCATTATTTGAGGTCTGAAAACATTTAATCTTTTTTGTTATTTTGACCATTTGTCATTTTCTGCAAATAAATGCTCTAAATAAGAATATTTTTATTTGGAATTTGGGAGAAATGTTGTCAGTAGTTTGTAGAACAAAACAAAAAAGTTCATTTTTCTCAAACACAAACCTATTAAGTAGTAAAATTAGAGAAATTGATCATTTTGCAGTGCTCTCTTATTTATTTCCAGAGTAATACATTGAGAGCTTTAATTTTCGAATCAGCTTCTTCACCACAACAGTCCGATACAGCGACGGCATCACTGCAGAAACTGCCCTGATCCGCTTCAATCTCACGCTCCATCCTTCCCTCGTTCGTGGACAAGACCCCGAGATACTTGAACTCCTCCACCAGAGGCAGGACCCCGCACCACCTGGAGAGGGCGCCACCTTTTCCCAGTGGAGAACCGTGGCCTCGGATTTAAACTGAGCTGATTTTCATCCCAGTGCATGAACTTGTTAAAAAAAAAACACCTGTATCATTTTGTGATGTTCCAACAGTCATGATTTTAACAGAACTTTGAAGATGTAGTTACATTTATAGATTTTTCATTTTTCACGTATTGAAAACAAAAGGCAAATGGTTAAACTATGAGAACAATACAATTTATATTATCTTGTAACTCAACTCAATTTTATTTCTCAAGCACTTCAAAAACAACACAGTCGACCAAAGTGCTGCACACAAAACACATAAACAGTGACAAATACACTGACAGGCACTGGTAAAGATGATACAAGACAAATACAGGTGAAAAGTCAACCTCAAACTGAGTTAAAAGCCAAAGAGAAAAAGTGAGTTTTTAGGAGGGACTTAAAAACAGGCAGTGCATTCATCCAGAACCACCTGCTGACACGCTACAGACAACTATCGCCGATCAAACCCAAGAGAATAGACAAAAACACACATGGTAAAATCTCTATAACTCTCACAAAGATTATCTGTGTGTGTTTAAAGGTGCACTATGTAACTTTTGGTTGGAGATCCGTGTTTAGAGATGACATTAAACGGCTCTACTTTATATTAATTCAATCACAGGTGGTTTTATGGCTCAAAAACAGTCGTTCGCCACAGATCTGACCTGTAACGTGTTCTGCTTTGTTCTCCGTGTAGAAAGAAAGGTTTATGATTCCAGACAAAGCAATAACATCTCCATGGAGTTGGGCAGGGATCTCCAACCTTTTTCCTCTACTTGCATACCTACCTTTACAAAACAAAAATGCCAAAGCGCGACACGTTTTAGCTCCCGCAAGTAAGTGAGACGATTTTAAGAAAGAGGGCGAGCCTTTGGGTACAGGTAGATGCCACTAAAACATAAACCACTGACCATTTATTAGTGCACAAAGTTGGGCTTCAAAATTATACATTTACAATAGTTAAAGGCATCCATCCATCTTCTCGCGCTTAATCCAGCTGGGTCGCGGGGGCAGTTTACTGCCCAATCCTCATAGCACCTGACTTCCCCTATGAACCCCTCTGCAGGTGGTGAGCCCACAGGAGGGTTAGTTAAAGGCAAGTAATTGTTATTCAGCACAATGGTATAATTCCTAAATCCCTTGGTGAGCTACTGAGGAAGGGGGTGGAGAGCTATTGGTAGCTCCCGAGCTACAGTAGGGTGACCAAATGTCCCTGTTTACCCAGGACAGTCTCAGGTTTGCGCCCTGTGTCCCCTGTCCCAGCACATTTATCCAAAACTAATGATTTGTCCCAGTTTTTTACAAGAAATGTTCCAGGTGTCCCTATTTTTGACCAATTTGATGTTTGCCGACAGTAAAAAGAGGCCTAAACTGTCATTTGTTTTGTTAAAATGCAGAAAAGCTGCTTAAAAATGACCAAAATTCTAAGAAAATGAGACTATATTGACTCATGTTCATCAGAAACGGTCTCTGCATGACATTTTACCTTAATCACGCACTCGTTTCACAATTTTATTAGTACCAACAACCAAAAAAACACGGGGATCCTCCACCTGAAAAGTTACACAACGCACCTTTCTTTGACAGTTTCAACAATGAAAAGAAAACCGACGCTACAACTATTGGATCTTCTAATTAGTTCCCGCAGATCCAAAGTTGCGCTGAGACGTGTCGCTGTCTGTGATGTCTCGGCGGTCACTGCCGGGCCTCGCCGCACAGGTTCTGTAGATTAACACTGGGGATTTCTCTTGACCTTTGCGCCAAATGCCAGGCTGTTTGAGGTGCCCGCTCGTAATTAGCTCCGATCATTCCGGAGCTTTCTAATCTTCCGGCCTGGACATTTCCCGTGCCCACCTCACGCCACGCCAGCGATTCGTTAGCGCCGCTCAGATCTGGAGGTTACGGGCTAATGATGAACGCGAGCGAGGTCAAAATTACCCGCTTGTTTCTCGACGTTTACGCGCTCAAAACTGTTGCTCCGGGTTTCTTTTGGTTTTTTTAAGCAAGACTCCAATTAGCAAGTATAGACTTTACATATATTTTTGGTTTTAAACAAACGTAAACAAGACGGCGGTCGATTCGGAGTGACATTTGCCATTAGCGCCGCGCCGACTTGAACCGGCAACAAAAGCACAAACGTTCCCAATTAACGGAGGCATCAAACGGTGAGGATTCCGACACGGAGGTGGGAGGCGCGGAGAAAGGTCAGACTCGCCGCAACCAGAAAAATTCGCCGGGTTTCTTTCAGCTAATGGGAGCTTCGTTAGACCAAATTAACTCCGAAAACAGGCGCCGGCGAGAAGGAAATGCATTTGTTTTGGGAATTAAGAGAGATGGGAGAGGATTTTGGAATAATAATGCGGGGGAAATGAGTGGAAGTGAAATGTTACGGAGGGAAACTGATTCTTTGGAGCGTAAATATTTGTAATTTCATACAGTACAGCGGAGTTGAGCTCAGATGATTGATGTGATGGTGCTGACAGTGTTTGACTCAATGCGGCATAAATAATACGTGTAATTGGCAATTTAAAGTCACGTCTTTATTGAGACAAGTAAGTTATACTCTCCTTGCGTGTCGAAGGTTCTGTATTACACAAAACTGACGTGTCGTGTTATGATGTTGTTACCGCTTCAAAAACAGACCAGGAGTTGTTTTGTTTCATTCACACATGTTTGAGTAATTAGATCAGAAGACAGAAGTTCTCAATTGGCAGACTCCGGCCCAAATCCGGACACTGAGACAAAAATCTCTCTCTTTATCCTTTTTTTTCATAGTGTTCCGGATCCACGCAGTATTTCGTTGGCCTGTGCTTCGCCGTGAAGCTGTGTTCTCCAGCTCCGCCTTTCTCCAGTCCCTCACAAGTTTCTAGCTCACTCCAAAGTTCTTTCTGCTGCTCGATTCCCTTTTTTTTTTTAGTGTTACCGAAGTATTGGTGCGATTGACTGATACCAGACAGAACAGCAGCTCTTTCTGCAGGAGACACGTGCAGTAGAGCGACAGTGACAGCGGTGCAGGAGGAATGGGAGCAGCAGATACTGACACGCACGAGCCTAGAGCGCCCTCTCGCCACTTATGCAAATGAGCCATGCGGTTTCAAGTTTCGTTTCTGTAAAACGTAAACAAATGTGCCAAAGCTGCATTAAACGCATTATTACGCAAAGTCTATAATGAGCGGAGCAGCGGAAATGTAGAGCGGTGGAGAGGACCGATCACAGCCCTTATTGTCTGCGTCGTTTTGAGGCGTGGTTAGAAAGTTTGGGAGGTGCACGGCGACGCAGACGTTTTGACGCAGAAGCGCAAATTGGCCTTTAGCGTTTCACACCGATTCAGACAGAACACACAATAGTTTGTTTGTCCATGTGGATTTACTACATTTTTTTATTAGGCGTTTGGAAAAACACAGTCACTTTTTCAAACCCTGGAAACACTGTACATTTGGTAAGTGGACCTTTTGATGTCGTGAAGCGGTAGTTCATGACATCCCCCCCTTGTTTTTAGTACACATAATCAAGGGCATTTCTCAGATGTCATTTGTTCAGTGTTATCATGAATATTATTGTTGCTATTATGAAATTAGTGCTAACGACAAGTTGTGTTTCAAGTGAGTAACATACAAATGTACAAAAAATACATTTAAAGTTTGTGTCATGTGGTACCCCCCCACAGGGAGTATTATCTGTTACATAAAGGTGAGTTTTACAGTTGTAGGGAGTATTATCTGTTACATAAAGGTGAGTTTTACAGTTGTAGGGAGTATTATCTGTTACATAAGGGTGAGTTGTTGCACAGTTGTAGGGAGTATTATCTGTTACATAAGGGTGAGTTTTACAGTTGTAGGGAGTATTATCTGTTACATAAGGTGAGTTGTTGCACAGTTGTAGGGAGTATTATCTGTTACATAAGGGTGAGTTTTACAGTTGTAGGGAGTATTATCTGTTACATAAGGGTGAGTTTTACAGTTGTAGGGAGTATTATCTGTTACATAAGGGTGAGTTGTTGTACAGTTGTAGGGAGTATTATCTGTTACATAAGGGTGAGTTGCACAGTTGTAGGGAGTATTATCTGTTACATAAGGTGAGTTGTTGCACAGTTGTAGGGAGTATTATCTGTTACATAAGGGTGACTTGTTGCACAGTTGTAGGGAGTATTATCTGTTACATAAGGGTGAGTTGTTGCACAGTTGTAGGGAGTATTATCTGTTACATAAGGGTGAGTTGTTGCACAGTTGTAGGGAGTATTATCTGTTACATAAGGGTGAGTTGTTGCACAGTTGTAGGGAGTATTATCTGTTACATAAGGGTGAGTTTTACAGTTGTAGGGAGTATTATCTGTTACATAAGGGTGAGTTGTTGCACAGTTGTAGGGAGTATTATCTGTTACATAAGGGTGAGTTGTTGCACAGTTGTAGGGAGTATTATCTGTTACATAAGGGTGAGTTTTACAGTTGTTTGGAGTATTTTCTGTTACATTTGGTTGAGTTTTACAGTTGTAGGGAGTATTATCTGTTACATAAGGGTGAGTTGTTGCACAGTTGTAGGGAGTATTATCTGTTACATAAGGTGAGTTGTTGCACAGTTGTAGGGAGTATTATCTGTTACATAAAGGTGAGTTGTTGCACAGTTGTAGGGAGTATTATCTGTTACATAAGGTGAGTTGTTGCACAGTTGTAGGGAGTATTATCTGCTACATAAGGGTGAGTTGTTGCACAGTTGTAGGGAGTATTATCTGTTACATAAGGGTGACTTGTTGCACAGTTGTAGGGAGTATTATCTGTTACATAAGGGTGAGTTGTTGCACAGTTGTAGGGAGTATTATCTGTTACATAAGGGTGAGTTTTACAGTTGTAGGGAGTATTATCTGTTACATAAGGGTGAGTTTTACAGTTGTAGGGAGTATTATCTGTTACATAAAGGTGAGTTGTTGCACAGTTGTAGGGAGTATTATCTGTTACATAAGGTGAGTTGTGCAGTTGTAGGGAGTATTATCTGTTACATAAAGGTGAGTTTTACAGTTGTAGGGAGTATTATCTGTTACATAAGGGTGAGTTTTACAGTTGTAGGGAGTATTATCTGTTACATAAGGGTGAGTTGTTGTACAGTTGTAGGGAGTATTATCTGTTACATAAGGGTGAGTTGTTGTACAGTTGTAGGGAGTATTATCTGTTACATAAGGGTGAGTTGTTGCACAGTTGTAGGGAGTATTATCTGTTACATAAGGGTGAGTTGTTGCACAGTTGTAGGGAGTATTATCTGTTAACTTTGACTAAATGAGTTAACACAAAAGCGATTACATTTAGGTTTTTGACAGATAAGAAAACACATTTGCCAGTTGTTCATCTGGAAAACTGGGGAAAAAAAATAGGCTCCAGGTTGCAGCAGTGTTGAGAAAACTCACCCACCAACCCAAAGGTTGCTGGTTCAAACCCCGCTCAAGTGTGTGTACTTGGGCCTGATAGTTAAACCACCACACACATGCATAAAGACAGACTGGTGTGTGCGATTAGTGGTCATTTAAAGTGCATTATTATTATTAAAGGAAGTGCACCTGGGTTTAAAAATGTAGAAAACTAGCATGCAAACGTACACTACCTGATTATTGGACAATAAAATGCTTTCTAATTAGGTGCAATCAGGACACAGCGTATACAACACATCTGTACTGAGGCAAGACACTTTTTGCTTAAATACATGGGACAATAGTGGGTTTAAGACCAAATAATCACAGATATTCACTGTAAACCGGCCCTACATGTACATTTTTGTATTTTAATTCGCACGTACTTCAGCTCACAGAATGAACACGAATGCAAACTCTTTAGAAATGCTCCACCAACCAAAGCAAACAATCCCCGCGTCAAAACCTGCTCTATTTTTAGACGAAACTGGGTTATTAGCGGTTTGCCGAACGCTACGAAGAAGCTTTTTTGTTGAGTAGTTTTGTTCTGTCAATTTGCAGGACGTTTCCCCGCGCTGGTCCGCCCACCTGCGCCCACGTGGACCTGCGAGGGCCTGCGAGGACCTCCACCACGTGAGTAATGAGTTCCTCTGGCCGCTCGTCTGTGAGGAGATCAAGGTCCGCGGAGCCGGGCTAGCGCAGATTAGCTTTGACAGCGCTAAAATGAGGCTAACTGAGACGCTAATGAAGAGGTGCCAGCCGCCTTCTCCCCCAGCTGCAGCACCAGACAGGCTTTAATCCAGCCGCCCACGTGTGATACACTCAGATTTAAAGCTGTATTCTGTAACTTTTCTAAGATGGAGAGTCAAGTCTGTCAAATCTGAGAGTCTGTCAAATCTTTTTAACCCATGGACATGTTTTTGCTTTGTCTGGGATAGTTATTAAACCTTTATTTTCTGATATTAAACCTTTATTTTATGTTATTAAACCTTTATTTTATGTTATTAAACCTTTCTGTCTTCATGGAGACCAAACCAGACCGAGTTAAAGGTCAGATCTGTGGAGAGGCGAGCTGGTTGGTTTTATTTGTTCAATTATTTATTCGTTTTTTTTCATATTTAAAGGTTCTGTATTAGGCAAAATTGTCTCTTGTGAGCTTTAAGTCGTGTTATAATGTTGTTACCTTCTCAAAAACAGACCTGGAGCTGTGTTTTGTTTCATTCATTATTCATCATTATTAATCTATTTATTTCCTAAAATCACAACGCTCTGTTCCACCGTGTGATGTCATGAAGCAGTAGTTTTCACGTGAACAGCTCCTTTTACCTTTAGTTCAATAGAGAACTTTAAAAACACAGTGGAGCACTTCCTGCGTTTTCAGAGTGTTTCAGTCCACACCCCCTGGATACCACAGTGTATTTCACAGGACTGAAGCTCGAGCACACGGGCCCACAGGAGAAACTATAAAACCCCCACGTATGGCTCCTACTCTGCTCTTTTAAATCATTTCTAATTTGATCCTCAGGTTTGTATTTCTCGAGTCCAGTCTGACGTCACTTGTTTTGTTCCTCACGACGCTCGCGGCCTCCTCCTCCTCGTTCTCCTCATGGTGACAGCTCTCTGCACACTCAGGCCTCTCTGTGACGAGTGCCAACGCTTCAGTCACAGTCACATCCCATTAGAGCTCCACCGGGACGTCCCACTGGTCCCTAACGCCAGCCCGTCCTCCTTTAGACCACCTCAGCCCCTCCAGTCCTGCTCCGGTCCTCCTGTAGACCACCTCACCTCCTCCAGTCCTGCTCCAGTCCTCCTTTAGACCACCTCAGTCCTGCTCCAGTCCTCCTTTAGACCACCTCACCTCCTCCAGTCCTGCTCCAGTCCTCCTTTAGACCTCCTCCAGTCCTGCTCCAGTCCTCCTTTAGACCACCTCAGCCCCTCCAGTCCTGCTCCAGTCCTCCTTTAGACCACCTCTAGACCACCTCAGCCCCTCCAGTCCTGCTCCGGTCCTCCTTTAGACCACCTCAGCCCCTCCAGTCCTGCTCCAGTCCTCCTTTAGACCACCTCACCTCCTCCAGTCCTCCTTTAGACCACCTCACCTCCTCCAGTCCTCCTTTAGACCACCTCAGCCCCTCCAGTCCTGCTCCAGTCCTCCTTTAGACCACCTCACCTCCTCCAGTCCTCCTTTAGACCACCTCATCTCCTCCAGTCCTCCTCCAGTCCTCCTATAGACCACCTCACCTACTCCAGTCCTCCTATAGACCACCTCAGCCCCTCCAGTCCTGCTCCGGTCCTCCTTTAGACCCCCCATCTTTAAGGTCTGGACCAAATGTCATGTTCTCAAAACTAAAAAATCTCGTCACACTCGTGCGTAAAACTGTTTGAATATTCTGACACTGGTTTGCGCACTGGAAGTGATCTGAATTCTTTGTGAATGTAGTTTACTCTCTCCATCTGTTCTCGTCCATGTCGGGGCGGAGGGGGGCTGCGTGTTCGCTCGCGTGCGGCCGCGGTGGAGGGTGACGCGCCTGTTGGACGGGCGGCGGGGAGGGGGTGACATATGGTGACACGAGAAGCCCGATCACGGAAGGAGAGTCGCACCGAACGACTCCAGGCTCAGCTCAGATGTTTGCACCAACCCAACTCTGCAGATGAATGGGAGCAGAGGTGGAGGAATCCGTGTCTCGTTCGTTCATTCGTTCACAAACAACTCTTTTCTTCATGATCAAAACCAAAATGAAAAAGTAGATAAAGGTTTGTTTTTTTCAGTTTTTATGTTTGTGTTTAAATGAATAATGGAAAAATCGGAGAACGGATAATGACAGTTTCCCGTTTCCTGAACCAAACTCCTGGTCCTGATATCCAGTGTGAAGCATCTGCGGCTAAACCAGGACTGAACCAGATCTAAACCAGGTCTACACCAGGACTGAACCAGATCTAAACCAGGACTGAACCAGGACTGAACCAGGTCTAAACCAGGACTGAACCAGGTCTAAACCAGGTCTAAACCAGGACTGAACCAGGTCTACACCAGGTCTAAACCAGGACTGAACCAGATCTAAACCAGGACTGAACCAGGACTGAACCAGATCTAAACCAGGACTGAACCAGATCTAAACCAGGTCTACACCAGGACTGAACCAAATCTAAACCAGGACTGAACCAGATCTAAACCAGGTTCACACCAGGACTGAACCAGATCTAAACCAGGACTGAACCAGGACTAAACCAGGTCTAAACCAGGACTGAACCAGATCTAAACCAGGTCTGAACCAGGTCTAAACCAGGTCTAAACCAGGGCAGAACCAGGTCTACACCAGGACAGAACCAGGACTGAACCAGGACTAAACCAGGTCTAAACCAGGACTGAACCAGATCTAAACCAGGACTGAACCAGGTCTAAACCAGGTCTAAACCAGGACTGAACCAGATCTAAACCAGGTCTAAACCAGGGCAGAACCAGGACTGAACCAGGACTGCACTAAGACTAAAGCAGGACTGAATCAGGTCTAAACCAGGTCTAAACTAGGTCTAAACCAGGTCTAAACCAGGATTGAACCAGGTCTAAACCAGGAATGGACCAGGATTCATAGAATAGAATAGAAATAATATTAAATATAATACTATAAAGTGAATGAAATGAATGAAAGTATATGTACAAAATTTAATAAATAATAATAATAATGCATCAGTTTTATACAGCGCTTTTCAGGACACTCAAAGACGCTTTACAGAGCATTATTCATTCACTCCAGACCTGGTGGTGGTAAACTACTATCGTAGCTACAGCTGCCCTGGGGCAGACTGACGGAAGCGAGGCTCCAATCTGCGCCATCGGCCCCTCCGACCACCACCTACACTCACGCGCACACCACTTTCATACGAGGCAGTGTGGGTGATGTGCCTTGCCTAAGGACACAATGACAGTTTTTGCCCCTGGCGCCCCCCTGTGGCACCTGGAATTCCCAGTGTCTCCCATCCAAGTACTAACCAGGCCCTGCTGAGCTCCTGAGATCTGAGGGATCAGGCTTTGACGAGCTGATATGGCCACAAAGAGTAACACAGTTTAAGACCAGACTGAAAACTCCCGTCTTTTCCCTGCATTTAGTACGAGCGAGTCAGATTATCTTGTTTTTTATTCTAGTTTTCACATTGTGTTATTTGTAGGTATATGTAGCAGATTTTATTGCATTTTATCATCTATTGTTTACAACTACTGCACTTTATCCTCTTAAACTGTTACAGCTGCTGCACGTTTCAAATATTTTCTACATTCATTGCACTTTACCTTCATAACTGATGTTTGTCTTCATCGATTGTTGTTGTTTATCTTAATTGCTGTTTTCTGCTTTCTCTCACGCTTGTAAATTAAATCTGGATCTCAGTGGGTCTTTACCTGGTTAAATAAAGGTTAAATAGAATGAAATAAAATAAAATAAATGTGCCATATAAATAAACTTGAATCGATTCATTGTCAAGTAATTTTTTTTGGAAAAGTTTTATGCTTAAAGAATATATCCTTGTGTTTCCTCATACGGAACTGGCTCCAAATTCCCTCCTATAACTGCTGGCCTCTGTGAGCTTCATTTGACTGGAGCTGAACGCTGTGGCTGACGTAGCGCTCGCTCAGTCCACTCATTTACACAGTCTACGGTCAAGATTCAGAGCGTCAAAATCGAAAATGCAACTTAAAAACCACATCAAATGTTTTTTTTTGGAGAATTTTATCATTTTCAGAACAATAAAAACAGCGCGGTGACCTAAAAATGTGACGTTTTTGCATTGATACCTTTATTCTATGGTTTTCAGACTGGATTAGCCTGTTTGCTAATGCGCTTGCCGTGTCGCTATGGCAACTGCCGAACATTCCGCCGTAGACATACACGCGGCACCTCCTCCCCAAAGCGAAAAAGCGGGGAAAAAAAAAAAAATCGACCCGGATGGCGCGCCGGCGAAGGTCTGAGCGTGTGGGTGGATGGAAGCGGCGACGTGGCACCTTTTTGGTTTTTTTTCCCCCCCCTTCTTTTGGCCGGTGGCTGGCAGGCGGGTGCGCGGACAGACGGGGGGGCGGAGTCTGCGGATAATGACAACAGAAGGAGAGGGGTGAGACAGCTGGCGAATTCTGCCCCAATATGCTTCCATGAAAGAGGAGAGGAAATGTCTGAAGACGCCACGGCTCGGCTGCAAAAAGGGAAGATTAAAAATAAAATGAGTTAACATCTTGCCCGCTTCAACCCCGCGATGCACATTTGAGCAGTGACGGGGGGGCGGGAGGACGGGGCTGGTATGACAACACCAACACACGATGTCACGGTTAATTAAAAGTCTGTCAATAAAAAGGACGGAGATAATAAAACAGAGCCCCGATGTGGCGGCGGGGGCAGTTCGGTCGCGGGCGTGTAGGGGGCGCTCACGGCGAGGTGGAGTTTGGATAAGTTTCTGTAAACGAATAAAAAAAACTAAACATTCAAAGGTGATGTTCTGCACAAAATGGATTCTGATCTGTGTTATTGTCTAGTTTAAATTATATTTCTGAGTTTAAAGTGCTTAGAACAGTTATTTCTTCATGTCGTCTGCACTGAAATGGAGCAAAGGATCATGGTCTATGTAGTTCCCTCTGTTTTTTAGCTATTCCTGCATCAGAACTATTCATTTAAGCCAGGGGTGTCAAACTCATTTTGGTCCGGGGGCCGTATGCAACCTACTTTGATCCCAAAAGGGCCGGATCAGAAAACTCAGTTCTCTCTTCAAGTTATTGTATTTTTCTCCGTGTCTCGTAGTGGTGTTTATGATTATATTCCTCGAGCAACGCCACTTGTTCCAAACACACTGAGCACAGATTTCCCATTCACCTCTGTCAACAAATAAGAATTAGACTATTTTTCTTGGGAAATCCTGAACTCAGCATCTGCTTTTCTCATTTTTTGACATTTTGCTGATGAGGGTCACGGTCGACAGTCAAAACGATCGTCCTTTAAGAGCGTTTGGAAAGAGGAAAGTCTTCATTTGTGCTGCTCTGGTGGGAGTCGCAACGTACAGAAACGCCGGAGACGCTGCTATGCTAAACGGTGCAGAAAATTAACAGAAAAATCTGAAAATTGTAAGTATTTTAATAGAAAATCAGCCGAGGGCCAGATTAAAGGTCTTGGAGGGCCGGATCTGGCCCCGGCCGCATGTTTGACACATGTGATTTAAGCAAAGAGACTTGGGATTTGATATATTGTGATGCTCCACGATATATTTTCTAAAACTGAAGATATTATATTTCTGGTTTACAGTGAATATCTGTGATTATTTGGTCTTAAATCCAATATTGTCCCATGTATTTAAGCAAAATGTGTCTTTCCTCGGTACAGATGTACAGTATATGCAGAAAATACATCTGCTGTGTCCTGCTTGCATCTAATTAGAAAGCATTTTATTGTCCGATAACCAGGTAGTGTGTGTTTGCATGCTAGTTTTCCACATTTTTAAAACCAGGTGCACTTCCTTTAATAATAATAATAATGCAGTTTAAATGACCTGTAATCGCACACACCAGTCTATTCACTGGGGAAAAAAAACAATATCTCGGTAAATTAAAATGACTTAAATTAAGAACATTTGACTTTATTTGAGTCGATTCAACTTGACGAGTAAAATGATCTGCAGTGGAACAAGTGTTTTTTTTCTTAATTCAAGCAACATTTGATTTTGTTGAAGTGCAAAAGTTGTTTTTTTTAAGTGTAGCCAGATGTATTTTCATATTTTAAGTACACAAATCTTTCTGCACTGGCCGATCATTTTACTTGTCAAGTGAAATTTCCTCAAACTTTCTTAATCCAAGTCATTTTCGCTTGACTAGATTTGGCTTTTTGCAGTTTTTACGCATGTGCACGGTGGTTTAAGTGTCAGGCCCAAGTACACACACTTGAGCTATCACGCAGGAGCACAGGACTCAAATGCAACACAAAGAATGCTGTCCAACACAAAGTATATTTCAGTACAACAGAAAGTGTCCTACAAAAGGTAAGGCCTAAATGGCAAGGCAGGTAGATAACAACAAAGGAATTATATGATTTGTAAAGTGAACTAAAATATCCTCCAAAACTGGGAAACACGAAAACAGGCAGGGAAAGAACTCAGATTCAGGGACTTCAATCAGAGTTGCTCAAATGCAAACAACAGATACAGGGTTTCAGATACAGAGCTTGAAAATGGGTGTTCACAGGTCAACAATCCAGCAAAGACTGAGTGAAGACCAGGAGCTTATATAGGCTCCCTAGGGATAATTAGGGAATGAGAGACAGGTGTCGGAGAACAGGGAGGGAGCAAAAGGAGGACTGGAACAGACCTGGAGCTGGACTGGGGAAGAACATTTAGACAATAGGCAGAACTGTGACATGAGCGGGGTTTGAACCGGTGACCTTTGGGTCGGTGGGTGAGTTTTCTCAACACTGCTGCAACCCGGAGCCTATTCTCACAGTTTTCCACATGAACAACTGGCAAAAGTGTTTTCTTACCTGTCAAAAAACAAAATGTAACAGCTTTTGTACTAACAGGCTCATTTGGTCAAAGTTAATACCAAATAGTTTTACATTCACAACTCTCATAATTAATTAAAAATAATAGTTTTACTAAATTTATCAACAAATACACAGGCTCATATGACACTATTTTCTTATCTATGGCATAACAGACCTGGAGTTGTGTTTTTTTGTTTAATTGCACATGTTTAACGCACAAACCCTGCAGATTTAGGCTCAGGCTTCTTCTCTCAAACAGAAAACACTCCACCTTGTGATGTCACGTGGTGAAACGGGAAGTGCTCCACTGTGTTTTTAAACTCCACACATCTTCACCAGAATCATTTGGATGATTTTAGCTCTGAAATCTCTACTGAACAAAAGGGGTAAAAGGAGCTGTTCACTTGAAAACTACCGCTTCATGACATCACAAGGTGGAACAGAGCGTTTGGAGGTTTGGAGACGTAGACGAACTAATAATAAAGAGTTATAAAGAGTTACTCAAACATGTGAATGAAACGAAACCACAAAACAACTTAATTTGATTTCAGTAAAAAAAAAGCGCTATTGTCTTGGTAAACTTCATACACACTCCTTAAATTTTCATGAGACAATCTAACAAAAGAGAAACACACAGGAGTGACTTTTAGACCATAATAAGATCTCAATGTTGAGGCAACAGAACATATAAAACCCTATTCGCACAGGATAAGTACAACCTGAGGACGTTTGGTCATTTGCAAATTCCCGCCCCACCTCTGTGTTACTCGCAGCACATTCACACGGTTTAAGCGAAGTCTGTAAATGACTCTATTTCACTGAAATTACGACTGGATATGTCAGGGGTGTCAAACTCATTTTGGTCCGGGGGCCGTATGCAGCCTACTTTGATCCCAAAAGGGCCGGATCAGAAAACTCAGTTCTCTCTTCAAGTTATTGTATTTTTCTCCGTGTCTCGTAGTGGTGTTTAAGATTATATTCCTCGAGCAACGCCACTTGTTCCAAACACACTGAGCACAGATTTCCCATTCACCTCTGTCAACAAATAAGAATTAGACTATTTTTCTTGGGAAATCCTGAACTCAGCATCTGCTTTTCTCATTTTTTGACATTTTGCTGATGAGGGTCACGGTCGACAGTCAAAACGATCGTCCTTTAAGAGCGTTTGGAAAGAGGAAAGTCTTCATTTGTGCTGCTCTGGTGGGAGTCGCAACGTACAGAAACGCCGGAGAAGCTGCTGTGCTGAACGGTGCAGAAAATTAACAGAAAAATCTGAAAATTTTAAGTATTTTAATAGAAAAATCAGCCGAGGGCCAGATTAAAGGTCTTGGAGGGCCGGATCTGGCCCCCGGGCCGCATGTTCGACACATGTAAAGTATGCTAAAAAATAATAATAATAAATGTTTCTTACCGCTGCTACACATCATCCAGGTCAACATCCTGCGAGAATTGTTTCTCCTCTTGGAATTTTTGCCCTTTTTGCGGATCGGTTTCCATGTAGAGGCTCTGAGGCTGTGTTATAATTTTCCCCTGAAAAGCTCAAAACTGCTGATCAAAATTTCTACCGCAGCCTCCGTTACTCAAGACGGAAAGAGATATAAAAGGCGCAAAAAGCGATATAAAATGCACGCAGTATATAGAGAAAAGCCCGCGGAAATAAAAGGAATAGACAGAAAAGGCAAACGCAACAACAAACACTGAGCTGCAGATTCGCACGGGTTGAGTATTATCACCGGACGTCTGTGTTTGGTGAAATATCGTAGGTAATTTGCGGCAGAATTTTTACTTACGTGGAGCATTCGCACGGGATTAAGATCTCAGACGTCCCCCGCAGTTATCACAAATCACCAAAGGTCCACAGGTAAAACTAATCCTGACTTTTGTATGGACTGATGCAGGGCCCACAGAAAGCTTCTACAGAGTTTCTACAGTGTCTTAAAAAGTCTTAAAAGCATTGAATTTATGAATTTGGAAGTAATACCTTAAAAAGACTTGAATTTTTACAGTACTGTGCAAAAGTTTTAGGCACATGTGAAAAAATACTTCAAAAATAGAAGATCGTTCTGAATGACTTTGGTCCCTTCGCATTTTGTAAACTGATAAAAACAGTCATTATTTATATTTTTTGAAAGCGTCTACAGCATTTTTTCACACCAGCCTAAAACTTTTCCACTCTACTGTACATCTGGGTCTTTAAATTTGTCCAGTCTGTAACTACTGCTTTTTGCATTTCTCCTCAAAAGTCGCTGAAGATCACGTACAACAGCACCACAAGCTACAAGCTGAGCACAAGTGTAAAATCAGAGCGAACACAACAATGGATCAACTCCGTTATGTTGTTTTTAACGTTGGTTTTCCGTTCCCGAGCGACACATTTCATGCTGGAGTTATGGGGAAGAGGCTTTTCTCTCTATATTCCTTTGTTTGAGAAGTGAATGAACAGAAATTCAAGAATTTAGTTTTTCTTTGCCGGTAGGTCTATGAAATAAGTATTACGTTTTTATATCACACTCAAAGGAAATGTTGGCGACTTAAACTGCAGAGTGTTATTTCATCAAACTGAACTCACTCTATGATAATCTCCATAACAATATTCATTTGAGTCGCCTCCATCTGTTCTAAACATTATTGTTTTGTAAAATGTTGAGATGTTTTTGCAGAGAACTCTCCGGATCTGTGGGAGTCTGTGGGAGTGGGTGTTTGGTATTAAATTTTTACATAAATAGTCATAAAAAGGTCTTAAAAATACCTGTAGGAGCCCTGTTGAAAGATGATGATGCCAACAGACGTATTTCAGCCTATTTAGTCGGTGTGTAACGATATCCAAGTCTCACGATACGATATCGTCACGGTCTGAACCTCATGGTACGATATTTATTGCGATATCATGGGAAAGATCACGATATTACGATATTCTACAGAATAACAAGACTGACTCTAAAATGCTTTGACCAGTCATTTGGTACAACATTTATTGTCATTAGGGATGAAACGAAATCCAAAACTCTGTACGATATTTTCACCATAAACATCTCACCGTACCAGATTTATTGCAATATTTTGTGGTGAATCTGCTCCTTTTTCCTCTAAAAATGCTTCACAAGACTTAATCCAAAGAATGAAGATGTAAAAGTGCTTAGAACAGTTATTTCTTCATGTCGTCTGCACTGAAACGGAGCAAAGGATCATGGTCTATGTAGTTCCCTCTGTTTTTTTTTTTTTAGCTATTTCTGCATCAGAACTGTTCATTTAAGCAAAGAGACTTGGGATTCGATATATTGTGATGCTCCACGATGTTATTGTGAGACCTTTGACGATACGATATCACCACATTTACATTATTGTTACATCCTTAGTGTTCTGTGCTTTTCTCTCAACTGGATTCAACCAAAGTTTGAAGTGATTTTTCATCTTGTTCCGTAGTCGCCACGTTCTGCGTTTCCCGATCTCTTTCAGCGAGTCGCTCCAGATTGCTAATGTGTAAAAGTGTCCTACAGATGAGCCACATTACCTATAAGAGCTCATAAGTGGATTTTACATAATACGTGCTTCGTTTCCAGATGATGATTGCAGCTTGTACACAGAACTGACGGGAGGACGGTAAAACGCAGAGACCAAAAGACCTGACGGGGCGATAATCCCGCACATACTCGTGGTTTTCATTGTCTTGACCTGAGCTCCCACGGCGGGCAGGAGGTGCGCCGGCATTTGGATCCAGCCACTGTTAACAATGAGCCTAACGAGTTCCATGATGAAGCCCCTCTCCAGCAGATGGATGCGGACTGCCACCGCCGCCAATTAACTCAGCGCCCATCTAAATAACTTTGTGCCATTAGCGGCCGTATTTCACAGCTCATTACGGGCGGGCTGATTGGAGGTGGAGGCAAAACGAGGAAAAACGATGAAAAGAGGGCGGCCATTTGCATTTTAGATTTACAATATGCTCGCGAACGTGCGGCAGGAGACGGGCGCGCTGAGGAACGGCGGGAAAACACTCGAGGCCACATCTGCCAGCGAGCCGCGCACATCCGTAATGAGTGATTAACACGGAGTGGACGCAATCTGGGCTCAGACACGGGACGACTTCAAATGAACGCGCCGGGTTTGTTTTCTTCAAGTCAATACAAAAATGACATGAATTAAGGATTTCAAAGGGACGGTGGTCGTTTTATTACCTCAAATTATCGATTTTGTCGCAATTCTCGACTGTAGTTTGTTATTAAAGGTCTGATATTGCGCAAATTGGACTCTTGAGAGGTTTAAGTTGTGTTATAATCTTGTTACGTCCTCAAAAACAGACCTGGAGTGGTGTTTTGTTTCATTCACATGTTTGAGTAACACTTTATTATTAGTCCGTTTACATTTCCAAAGCTGAAAACACTCTATTCCACTGTGATGTCATGAAGTGGTAGTTTTCACGTTAACATCTACATTTTTAAACGTGAAAAAACGCATTGCACACTCAGATGGCCGACGTCCAGAAGCTTTGGTCAGATCATTTTCACAGTATTACTTTCTGTGGTCCAAAAAAACCACCACATGATGACATCACAAGGTGGAACAGAGTGTGCTGTATTGCTTTTCTTTGCATTTGCACCTCTACAAGAGCTTGGTGTGTGTTTTAACTATATAAATTTAAAGTAAATAAATAAATACTTCTTTTCTATAACAATAAACAAAGAAATGCCACACAGATTTTGCATGAAAGTTCAGTAGAGATCAGCAATTCCAGGACCAGGATTTGTGTGTTAAACGTGTGTGAATGAAACAAAACACAACTCCAGGTCTGTTTGTGAGGAGGAAACTACATTAATACTTGAGGTACTTTTATTTGAGTTTTTTATATATTTTTTTTACGTAGCAAGACCAGATTTTCAAAGTCAAAAACTGGTTTGTGGTGGTTTGTAATAATAAAATTGTGAAATGAGAGGGTAATTAAGGGCAATTGTTCTGCACTTGACTCATTCATGACTAATGGTGCAGTGGATTTTTATCATGTTTTGTGTGTCCGACACAGACAAAAACATGGACACTAACCGGAAAGTTGTTGTAGCTTTAGCCAAGTACCAGACACTCCAAAATAAGTCTGTGCTTCAACCACACGACCTCGAGGAAGAATTCAGTATCAATAATAATTCAGTTCATTAGTGAAGTGAAAGTGTTGGTGTCGCCTGATAGTCGATCATTTTAGCACGTTAGCTAACGGGAAATGTCTGTAACACCGACTACCAAACCCACAGGCAGTGACACGGACGCAGTAGTATTAAAGTAATACGAGTGACTGAAATTGCCATTTAAATCACCAAAACTGCCCAAACACAATGAAAACAGTTCATACAAGTGACTCTGGGCGCAGCCGTCCTGGATTTTATCTCGGAAACTTTGCTCGGTCTCCTCCAGGTTTCTACATCCGTTTTTAAGCAGATTTTCTGTATTTTACCTAAACAAGTGATAGTTTTTGCCTCTCTTTACTGTCGGCAGGGATCAGATTGGTCCAAAATAGGGACACTGGGACATTTCTTTTATAAAACTAGGGCAAATCAATGGTTTTGTATAAATCTGCTGGGACAGGGGGCACAGGGCTCAAAACTGGGACTGTCCCGGGTAAATAGGGACGTCTAGACACTAAATTCATGTGATACTTTTAGTTTTACTTGAGTATTTTATTACTGTGGTATCTGTACTTTTACTTAAGCAGCAAAATTCAGTACTTCATCCACCACTGTTACACAATACAGTTTTTTCCATTCTTTTTTTTGAATCACTTTTGCTGATTTTCCGACTCCTGCCTCCCGTTTGTTTACATCCAGGTCTAAATGGCGCCACAGGGACCTTCACAACAGTAACTGGCCGTAATCTCAATTTGCAATGCATATGCTTCAGAACCGCACCCCCAGTCGCCTCCCGCCCGTCCCCTCGCCCCTCGTTTTCCACAAGCAGCGGCCCATTAATATGCACACTCCCTCCTCTGTGACCTTAATGACGGGCCCGGGCGTACGCTGAGGCTTGCGGGACACACGGAGCGCCTGGTTAATTAGCGGCTTCGTGCTACACGTTGGCGTTTACGGGGGAGAGCGGCGAACTTCGTGCCCTCGGCGGTCCCGGGGGTCGAAGGTGGAACTTAACGCGTGGGCCTGACAACAAAACAAAGTGTCGGCGATTAGAGGACAGGTGTTAATGGCCGTGTACTTGTACATAATGAGACTTCATACTTCAGAGCCAGTGGTACGCTGAAGGTTTAGAACGGCTAATGCAGTCGTCCCACAGTTTACAGGTTTGTTTAGAATCTGTCTAATGTAAAACAGAAACGTTGGTCAAAAATTCTTGCATAAACTGTGCGTAAGATTTAGATTTTATTTTCCATAAACATGACCTTACAGGGCCTCCAGATGAAGCTGCGTGAAGTCGCCCCATCAAACACAAACCTACACAAAAACTATGTCAGTCGTTTGTGCTGTTTTGTGCTGCAAAAAGTTTAGTTTGTGCAATTCTGGTTCTTAAGATATTTGTAGTTTTATTTTTGGCCGATGACGTCATCCAGCCCCTCAGAATGTAGTTAAATGTAATTATAGTAAACGTTTGTATTTAATTTGTGCTGTGACAATTTTTCATTTGTGCGAGTATATTTCTAAAATGATTAATTATTATTTCTGCGGTAATTATAGGACGTCATTTCCGCTCAGCTGACGGTGGCAAACTCTGCAAAACTAGTGACTATAAACGATCTAAGGCCGCCGTCTGCTGAATGGAAATGTCTGTAATTACCGCAGAAATAATAATTAATCATTTTAGAAATGTACTCGCACAAATGAAAATTGTCACAGCACAAAACAGCACAAATGAAATACAAACGTTTACTATCATTTTCTGCTGTTTTGAGCTCCACATTCTAAGGGGCTGGACGACGTCATCGGCCGAAAATAAAACTACAAATATCTTCAGAACCAGAATCGCACAAACGAAACTTTTTGCAGCACAAACGAAGCACAAACTATTGACATAGTTTTTGTGTAGGTTTGCGTTTGATGGGGACCAACGTCACAGAGGTTCCAGATGAGAAGTAAACGCACATACCACATGCAGCTTTTACTCATTACAATTTTAAAACGAATGAACTTAAAATTTGGTTTAGCTGGATTTTTTGACATGAATCTGTACGTCCCCATCAGCAGTGTCGTCCATCATCACTGACTTACCTCCCGACGGCGTCCAGTGAGCCGAGTTCTTCCCCGGTTTTGGTGCTGATGAAAGTGTCTGGGCAAGTGGGTTCATCCCCTATTCCGACACCGCCACTCCGACATCCCCCCCATTCCGAGTCTTTTTGACACCTTTTATGTTGCCATTCCGACAATTTACTCATGAGACAGCGGCGAGAGGAGGTGAGTTGGTTTAGACCTGCGTTTAGTCCTTGTTTAGACCTGGTTTAGACCTGGTTTAGTTCTGCTTTAGACCTGCTTTGAGTCGTGATTTAGACCTGTTTTAGTCCTGGCATAGACCTGCTTTTAAACCAGGTCTAAACCAGGTCTAAATCAGGACTAAATCAGGACTAAACCAGGTCTATACCGGGACTAAACCAGGTCTGAAACTAAATCGGGACTAAAATCAGGACTCAAACCAGGTCTAAACCAGGTCTAAACCAGGACTAAACCAGGACTAAACCAGATCTAAACCAGGACTAAACCAAGTCTATAACAGGACTAAATCAGAACTAAACCAGGTCTATACTGGGACTAAACCAGGTCTGAAACTAAATCAGGACTAAAATCAGGACTCAAACCAGCTCTAAACCAGCTCTAAACCAGGTCTAAACCAGGACTAAACCAAATCTAAACCAGGACTAAACCAGGTCTGAAACAGGACTACAACATGATTTAAACCAGGACTAAACCAGGCCGCGCCTCCTCTGGCCGCCCTCAGCGTCCCTACACCACCAGTCCGTGAAAATATCCTGAAATGAGGCAGTCCAAACTTAATAATCACATGTCGGAATGGCGGGATGTTGATAAAAAAGCGAATGTGCAGCCGCTCCGATCACGGGGGGAAAAAAATGTCGGAGTGCAGGACGTTTGATAACAAATGGACACACCGCCACTCTGACAATTAGACGTCAATGTCGGAGTGGCGGTGAGTCGGAATGGCGGCCTGTAACCCCGGCAAGTTGGCTGGGGTCACGAAAATAAAGCGTTTTCCTTCTCAAAACAATGTGTTCAAATGAGTGACACATTCGCACCACAAAACCATGAAAAAGTCAGACCTCATAATCTCTTGGTACTATTTTCTCTCACTGCGCTGCCGTCAGGTGAAGCCGCGCACGAATCCAACACTTTTTTCAGTAGTTCAGAGTTTATGCTCAGACCGATGACCACCACAATGTGATAGAGCACTGCCGAACTGCTGAAAAAACTGTTGGATGAACGGTTTTCTGATGCAAATGTCTCTCTTTTGAACACAGATTATATTGAGAAGAAAAATGTTTTATTTTTATGGCCCCAGCCAACTTCTCGGACTACTTTTGTCAGCACCGACACTGGGGAAGAACTCGGCTCACCGGACGCTGATGCACGACACTGCAGACAGGGACATACAGATTCATGTCCAAAAACACAAACTATCCCTTTAATGACATCACAAGGTGGAATACAGTGCGCTATATTACTGTTCTTTGCATTTGCACCTCAACAAGAACTCTGGTGTGCGTTTTCTGTTTCATTTAAAGCAGGTTTAGTTTGGTAGAGATCAAAATCAAAGGCTGAAATTATTGAAATGATTCTAGCACGTCCTGTATCACCACATGACATCACAAGGATGAACAAAGTGTTATTACCAACTTGTTATTACCAACCAACCCAAACCGAGGATGTCCCAGTTTTTTTTATTTTGAAAATCTGGTCACCCTAGCAGTGCCTCCAGTTAGCATCACACTCAAAGGAAATGTTGGTGACTTCAGCTGCTGCGTATCATTTGATCAAACTGAACTCACTATATGACAATCTCCATAACAATATTCATTTGAGTCGCCTCCATCTGTTGTAAACATTATTGGTCTGTAAACTGTTGAGATGTTTTTGCAGATGTCTCTCCTGTTCGTCGCTCCGAGCTCTCCGGGTCTGTGGGAGTCTGTGGGAGTGGGTGTTTGGTACTTAGCGCAGGTCCTCCCCTCTCAGGTACCTCCTCTGTGCCCTCGGAGCGCCTCGGCTGCTCCCCCGGGCGCTCGCTGACAGCATGTGGCGATTAGCGCGCGTGTTAGCGTAGCTCTCGCGCTGCCTCATTAGCATAGCAGCCGGCTAACAGCGGTTCAAGAGCGTCGTTGACACAGTTTGAGCCGCGCTAAAGCAGGTAACAATGGGGCAACATTAGCATATGCGCCGCTATCACTGCACCGGTGGCACTCTGCCCGCCACACGAGCGCGACAACAGTGTGAAGCACGAGGCCTCACAATACGCACAATGTGAGGCACTTAAAGGGACACTGCGGAACTTTTCCACTGGGGTTTTGCCACCTGCTTGTGTCCATGAAGAGGTTATTGTTTTGCGTGTTATGCTTAACACTATGGAAAATAAACTCCACTGGCTTAAACCCTATTCACACAGGATTCATTTTTACCTGTGGACCTTTGGTGATTTGTAATAATTGCGAAGGACGTCTGAGATCTTAATCCTGTATGAATGCTCCATATCTGTAAAGTTGAACTCCGGCACATTTGAAGCTAAAGTCCGTTGCTAGAGGTGGTGGAATTCTGTCAGAAGCCAAAAAATGGCACAGATCAGTGTTTCCTCGGCGGAGATCTCACTGTGACAGTGAGTCTGTCAAGGCAACAAACTAGTGTAGTGATGGGGGCAAGTTCTTAAAATGCCAATTTGCTTCAGACTGAAGAAGCTTAACACCACTTTAACCCATCTGACAACAGCCACGAGTCTAACAAACCAAACGCTCTGCCTGGTTCACTCATTAGTGTCTGGAAACGTTAGAAAACAACTTTACAGCCTTACACTTGTCCATGGCAAAGCCCAAAAGACTTGATCTCCGATGTCATTTCTAATCCTATTTATTTACGAGTGAAGTATATTTTTTGAAAAACGCTAAGAAAATACATTCCCGTACCATTTTCTTTCAACAACTTTCAGTTTCTCTTCTTCACCGTCTTTACTTGTTGCTTCTGGCGGCTTGAGCCTCTCGCCGCCGCTAGAGTCGACAATCGAGTCTTTTGGGGGGCTGCCTGCAGATAAAGAACACTTTTTCTCAAAATAATTGGAACCCACAGGACCCCACATTGCCCCTTCATGCATCAGGGCAGAGCAAAGGCAACAGTCTCAGACCAGTCACACCTGCCCACCATGTTGTGTCTTTCATTTGTAGCATAATGTGTAATTGCTTCACTGTGGTGTCTTGTGTTTGTACATCAGAGGGAAGTGCTAATTGTTATTTAATTGTTTTCTCATTCACTGATAATCAATCATTCATTCTCAGTTTATGCACAAGCCTCATGTGAAGCTCAGAAGCTCAGGACTGGTGCAGGTTCTGGGGTTTTGGGAGTGACCGTTCAGCTCAGAGAGGGGTTTTAGGTTTAAACACACTGGATTTAAATGAGTTAGATGACCATAGTTTTCATTTTCTCAGATTAACCATGTTACAGTTTTATTGAGTTTAGTTTAATTCATGCGTAACAGTTTTTTATTCTCTGTTCATGTTTAGAGTGACCAGACGTCCCTATTTACTGGGACAGTCCCAGTTTTGAGCCCTGTGTCCCCTGTCCCAGCAGATTTATCCAAAACCAGTGATTTGTCCCAGTTTTATACAAATATAATATGTATATATATATATATATATATATATATATATATATATATATATATATATATATATATATATATGTATATATATGTCCCAGGTGTCGATAGCAAATGAGAAATTCAATTTGTCAAATGGACAGGTTGAAAATGTCCCTATTTCTGATTAATTTGGTTCCTGCCAACAATAAAGAGTGACATAAATCGGTAAAATACAGAAAAGCTGCTTAAAAATTACCAAAACACAAAGAAAATGTGATTATACTGACTCCGAGTGCAGAACAATTTTCCTTAATTACGCACTCGATTCACAATTTTATTATGACCAACCACAAACCACGGATGTCCCAGTGTTTTATTTTGAAAATCTGGTCAGTGTACATATGTTATTTCTGTATTTAAAAGCCACATTAGTGCCACACAATGTAGGACAGCAGTGTACAGTTGAATCATTGTGAAATCTCAAAAAATACTGCTCCTTTATTTATTTTGCATTACCCGTTTATCTGCCAGATGCCGTTCCAATCACAACCATGTGGCATCCGGGTGACGTGTCTTGCCAAAGGGCACATCTCTGGCAACATATATTCATCATGGACATAAGCACAGGCAGTGTAACGTCTGAAAACACCTGATTAAACAGCAAAAAAAAGAAAAACCCTCTGAGCCTGTGAAAGCCCCAGAGCGCTGAGCCCCGTCTCGCACACAGCGCAGTGCAGTTCTGTTAGCGTTAGTGCTGTTGACACCCGCTCCCTTTCGCTCTGCGTCAAAGCGGCGGCAGAAATGGCGATGCTAAAAGACAGGGTGCTCCAGCGGCGGCGTGGAGGGGCCCCTGGGTGCTCGCTGGAGGCGGGACGTGTCAGAGCGGAGCAGGGTGAACGCTGGACTCTGAGCACGACACGAGTGGAAGTGCAGAGTTCACGCTCACGGCTCTGGGCTCTATTATTTAATCTGGTCTCTGGTCACTAGTCTGGTCTCTGATCCCTGGTCCCTGGGCTTGAGGTTCTGGACTCTGGAATCAGGGCTCTGGTCTGATGTCTGGTTTCTAGTCTGGTCTCTAGTCTGGTCTCTAGTCTGGTCTCTAGTCTGGTCTCTAGTCTGGTCTCTAGTCTGGTCTCTAGTCTGGTCTCTAGTCTGGTCTCTAGTCTGGTCTCTAGGCTGGTCTCTAGTCTGGTCTCTAGTCTGGTCTCTAGGCTGGTCTCTAGTCTGGTCTCTAGTCTGGTCTCTAGGCTGGGGTCTAGTCTGGTCTCTAGGCTGGTCTGTAGTCTGGTCTCTAGTCTGGTCTCTAGTCTGGTCTCTAGGCTGGTTTCTAGTCTGGTCTCTAGGCTGGTCTCTAGTCTGGTCTCTAGTCTGGTCTCTAGGCTGGTCTCTAGTCTGGTCTGTAGTCTGGTCTCTAGTCTGGTCTGTAGGCTGGTCTCTAGTCTGGTCTCTAGTCTGGTCTCTAGGCTGGTTTCTAGTCTGGTCTCTAGGCTGGTCTCTAGTCTGGTCTCTAGGCTGGTTTCTAGTCTGGTCTCTAGGCTGGTCTCTAGGCTGGTGTCTGTGTCTGTCTGGTCTGTGATCCCTGGTCCCTGGTCTCTGGGCTCTGAACTCTAGACCCTGGACTCTGGGCTTTGGGCTCTAAACTCTGGACCCTGGGTTCTAGACTCTGGGCTCTGGACTCTAGACTCTGGGCTCTAAACTCTGGACTCTGGAGACTCTAGACTCTGGGTTCTAGACTCTGGGCTCTAGACTCTGGGTCTTAGACTCTGGGTTCTAGACTCTCGGCTCTAGATTATGGTCTCTGGGTTCTAGACTCTGGGCTCTAGACTCTGGACTTTCACTGTTAATGTCCTTTTATACTTTATAAATAAAAACGGCGATGCATTGAGTCGATCATGAGACATTGTGCTGAGGAAAACAGAAAAACAGAGAAGCTTCTTCTGACAAGGTCATGGGAGAAGATTCATGTAATAATTTTGACTTACTCGATAAAATAATTGACTTTTAAAGGTGCATTGAGGAACTTTCCTGGTGGAGCGTCCACCAAACTCTTTCCTCCATGGAGATGTTATTGCTTTGTCAAACTAGACAAAGTTACACAGCCCGCTCTCAGTCAGAATGTTATTTTTCTAGATATTTCTGAGCTATAAAACCACCTGTAATTGAATAAATGTAAAGTAGCACTGCTTAAAGTCATACTGTGGAACATTCCAGGCAGAGCAATCACATTACAGTCTGTGTCTGTGCCTGAGCTGTCCCAAACCGCTGGTCTAAACATGTACTCGGTCCTGCTGTCTAATTGGCGTAAATATGCTAAGGTCTCGGTAATTACAGCATCTGCAATTAGCGTCGGTGTGTGCTCCGCTCGCCGCTGCATCCACAACTTTTCTTCTTCTCCTCTGATTTGAGTAATGAATGAGTATGTTTTTCTAATCAGACCCAATTTGAAGTGATTAGCAGCTACAACGCCACATTATCCAAAACAAACAAGTCTCTCTGTTGGTGTAGACGGCAGGACTAATCTGCAGCACAGAATATGATGTTATCCAGAGAGAGACTCCATTCAAATGTGAGCTGGAAGAAAACATGGATGTACTGCTATAAAAAACATGTTACGCTATTTTCTGATTTGTTCTAATGTCGTTTCCTCGTCACAAACAGACGTGGAGTTGTGTTTTGTTTCATTCACACATGTTTAATTAAAGCACATATTTAGGCTTTAGTTCTTCTCTCAAACTGAAAACACTCTTTTGCACCCTGTGATGTCATGAAAACTACAGGTTCATGACATCACAAGGTGGAACAGAGCATTTTGAGCTTTGGAGATGTAGACAGACTGATAATAAAGGGTCACTCAAAGCGCATTTGTCAGTGCAGTAAAAACATGATATATGGGCCTTTAACTGTGTTCTGCATTGCAACAGTAAAGAGCGTGTCCATCTGCCCCCTGCTGGTCAGGAATATGGTTTTTGGGTTATTAAAGACACACAGATTTATAGAGAAACTTCAAATATGACTGTATCATACAAACATATACATACACATGTATATGCTTACATGTACACATACATACATATAATACACATATACATCCATATACACATACAGACACATATACTGTACGTGTATACATACATACACATATACATACAGATACATTTACTACACATATACATACTCATACACATATACATATACTGTACATATGCAGTATGTATACATACACATACTGTACATATACATATACTGTACATATACATACACATATACTGTACATACACATATACTGCACATATACATACACATATACTGTACATATACATACACATATACTGTACATATACACATATACTGTACATATACATATACTGCACATATACATACACATATACTGTACATATACATACACATATACTGCACATATACATACACATATACTGTACATATACATATACTGTACATATACATACACATATACTGTACATATACATACACATATACTGTACATATACATACACATATACTGTACATATACATACACATATACTGTACATATACATATACTGTACATATACATACACATATACTGTACATATACATATACTGTACATATACATACACATATACTGTACATATACATATACTGTACATATACATATACTGTACATATACATACACATATACTGTACATATACATACACATATACTGTACATATACATACACATATACTGTACATATACATATACTGTACATATACATACACATATACTGTACGTATACATACATATATACTGTACGTATACATACACATATACTGTACATATACATATACTGTACATATACATATACTGTACATATACATACACATATACTGTACATACACATATACTGTACATATACATATACTGTACATATACATACACATATACTGTACATATACATATACTGTACATATACATATACTGTACATATACATATACTGTACATATACATACACATATACTGTACATATACATATACTGTACATATACATATACTGTACATATACATACACATATACTGTACATATACATACACATATACTGTACATACACATATATTGTACAAATACATATACTGTACATATACATACATATATACTGTACATACATATATACTGTACATACACATATACTGTACATATACATACACATATACTGTACATATACATATACTGTACATATACATACACATACACTGTACACATACATACACATATACTGTACGTATACATATACTGTACATATACATACACATATACTGTACATATACATACATATATACTGTACGTATACATACACATATACTGTACATATACATATACTGTACATACACATATACTGTACATATACATACACATATATTGTACATACACATATACTGTACATATACATACACATATACTGTACATATACTGTACATATACATACACATATACTTTACATATACATACACATATACTGTACGTATACATACACATATACTGTACATATACATACACATATACTGTCACATACATACATATATACTGTACATATACATACACATATACTGTACGTATACATACACATATACTGTATACATATACTGTACACATATACTGTACACATACATACACATATACTGTACGTATACATACACATACACATACACATATACATATACATATACATACACGCCCCCGGTATAAAGTCACCATCACCACATCATTAGACTAAACACTGCACTTTTCCAGTGCTTCTATTTTCTATTGCAAATTTCTAAAATCCATATACACACACACACATATACAGATGCTCACACACACATACACACCATAGACTGTATAAAAAAGTGGACTAAGTGAGTGTGACGTCACCACAGCGTTCATCTCAAATGAAGCTCCCGTTGCTACGGTTACAGGAGCGAATCTGGAGCCTAGGTCCATATTTGGAAATCCTACCGCGAGTATCATAGCAACCACAAGAGCCAATCACGACTGAGGTTATTAGATGTGAATGAATGACTGAATGAATGCTTTTATTTGTCAATTTCCTCACATGTACAAGACTTACAAAAGGACTTAGCAACTTAGCAACAAAACGCACCAGCTGTCAATCAAACCTGTTGCTAACGTGAGTGGGAGGGACCTCAGGGAATGAAGGCGTCTGATTGGTCCGTTATTTATGTTCATATCTTAGTTTAGGAACAAAATAGAGAAATAAAACATTCAGGATAATATGAACATTTTAAAACCAAAGAGGGACCAGAATATCTCAGACAAGATCTCACTTCCTATTTGGCTCGGGGCGACTAGCGCGTTAGCTCTTTCTATTCATATATGCAGTCTATAATACACACACACACACACATATACACACACACACGCCGACACACATATAGAGGCTCTGATTAAGCCTTTAGTTTAAGTCGTCCCCGGGGCCCTCATGAGTCCGATGGGCCCTGGCTCCGTTCCCGGGAAATGTGCTTCTGTTGGTTTTTTCCGCCGTTGCCGCGCGGTTTGTGTTCCAGCCCGTAATCCGCACTGGAGCCGAGCAGGCGTCCTCTTCACACTGTCCATCGCCGTGACAACAAGCTGCTTTGGACAGGCCCGGGCAGGGACAGATGGACGGAGCGGAGACGCCAACATACTGCTCCACAGCGCCCCCCAGAGACGTCATTAGGATGTGTTTAACATGTCCGGTCAGAGCAAAGGCGTCTTGAGGAGACGTTTAATGGGAGCGGAGACATTTTGTGGTAATTATTTCAAATTGTGTTGATGAACAAATGTATCTGTGGGAAATATGTGAAAGCAGCAGGGCTCTGAAACTTCTGCTTTCATGGTTAAAGATCATTAAAGACCCTCCTGAAGCTTTACTCCACCCAAAAATATGCACTAAAATGCCAAAATAAGGCCAGGGAAAGGTACACATGTCTATTTTAGACCCATTTACACAGATAATCAGTGCAAAAAAGACGTTTTGGTGCTTAGTGTCCCTTTAATAATGGATTCTATCAGTCTGTGCTGTACTGTCAACCACCACAGGCCTGTCTGTGTGGAGTTTGCATGTTCTCCCTGTGTCTGACTATTTATTTCTGTATTGTTAATGGACACAACATGAATGTAAACACACTGGACTGTAGCAAGGCAAGGCAAGTGTATTTGTATAGTACAATTGGTACACAAGGTAATTCAAAGTGTTTTACAGAATAAGAAATACATTAAAATCACAATACAAACAAATCAAAATATAAATAATCATCATAAAATTTTAAAATAGAGATCGGACATTAAATTAGAGAGAATTAGAGAGAAGAGAAGAGTGCAGAATGAAAAAACGAAAAACCTAAGGCTCTTTTCCATCCGTTGTCGCAAAGGGCTGAGGTCACTAAAGGGCCAAACAATAAAATATTACACACTCCACTCATTGCACAGTCCAAAATATTGCACAGTCCAAAATATTGCACAGTCCAGTCATTGCACAGACACACATTCAATACATGCAAATACGTGTCCATAGAATATCAATTAAAATCACAATGCAGCTGTACATTAGTGCATGTTTGGTTTGACCATCACCAATTTTTAATCTGAGTTTTAAAAGAGCTGAACAGAAGACATTCTGTCAGTGTTAGTGGAAGATTTTTCCACAGATTCCCTGGGATAGATAATACTTTCTACCCAAAGGTGGTCCGTCCGTGGGGTACGACCAGGTTACACCCCGACTGTTCATCCCATCAGGTTTGTCAAGTTATAATGCACAGGTTTGTATCATGTTTTGTATATTTATGGGGAACTGTTGAGCATGAGGGACGTAGGCTTTTGGTTGGAGCCTTGTATAGAATCTCACAGCTGACTGTAGGGAGCCCGGGAGAGATCGCTAAATTACACAAACATGCATAATAATAATCATAACAATAATACATTATATTTATTAGGCGCCTTTCTGGACACCCGAGGTCGCCTTAGAACAACAGAAACAAATTAAATATGATTAAAACACACAGTTAAAGTGGGACAGTATTTAATTGACTGATTGTACTTAGTATTGTATTTTATTAGTATTTAGTATTTATTGTTTTAGTATTTAGCAATGTATTAGACAGCATTTTAATTGATTGATTGTATTTAACTGACCCACAATTAGCCATTTGCTAAAATCATCAGCAGGGACGACTCTAAAACAGGGAACTCCAACATTTTGCGTCCAACGAGCTCCTTTACGAAATGAAAAGAGGAGCTACTCATTTTAGTGGTCGCAAGAAATTGAACCGATATAAAAGGGCAAGTCTGAGATGTTGTACAATTAAACGATTGTTAAATTTATGGAGCAAAGGTGTTAAATTATGGAACAGCTGCTGCAATGAGATAAAACAAGCAACTTCTCTTTTTCAGTTTAAAATAACTTTTAAGTGAATAGTAATGGAAAAATAGTTGAAAGAATAATGATAGTAACAAGAATTGTGTTATAATTAGAATAATTGTTGATTTTTGTTTTATTATGATGTAGTAAAATGCATTAAAGTCTTATTAATTTTGTAGAAGAATGTGCATTAACGTGCTGTACCTGGAGATAAGATTCGGCACAATAAGCTTCAGCTTCTGCTACACCTAATAATAATAATAATAATAATAATAATACATCGGTTTTATATAGCGCTTTTCACGGTAACACAAAGACGCTTCACAATGAGGTAACAATAAAGCAAGGGCAGAACAGACAACACAGTAATGAGGAGCGGTCATGTGTGGGGACTGTAGCTCTGAGGAAAAGGTGAGTTTTGAGCAGTTTTTTGAAGGTGTTGAGTGAGTCTGAGTTTCTGATGTGAAGGGGGAGAGAATTCCCCCCAAGGTCCGGTGTTTTGATTTGACTTTGGGAGTGAGGAGGTTGGAGTCGGCTGATCGGAGGCGGCGGAAGGGACGGTGGGGCTGGACCAGGTCTGTGAGGTATGGAGGGGCCTGGTTGTGGAGAGCTTTGTAGGTGATCAAGAGGATCTTGAAATTGATGCGCTGTTGGAGGGGGAGCCAGTGGAGTTATTGCAGAACTGGGGTGATGTGGTCTCGTGAGCGGGTGTGGGTGAGGAGGCGGGCGGCAGAGTAACACCTGGTCAAAGACTTACTTAGAGTTTGATTATTCTACATGACTGAATATGCTTTATTTTATGGACACCAGACTGAATGTATTGTATGTAGACTGTAATGAGTTAAACATTGTCCCAAATAAAAAATCATGAACATGAAATACCTATTAAACGTAAAACATTTATCCATTTATTAGTGCACAAAGTTCAAAATAACATCAAATTTGAGTTATTCAGTACAGTATGAATAGCTACAGGTTGGAGACCACTGCTTGGAGACCACCAGGCAGGTTTCTGAAAAGAGAATAATGTGACAACGTGGTAAAAAGCTCCAAAAAAAATGATTTTCAGGCAACATCAGGCCAATAATACTTAATCCAGATGGGAATAGGTCAAATGTGTGTTGTTAAAATGCAGCTCTTTGTTGTAATTTAGCGAATTCTAGGTTCAAATCCCCAATAGAAACGATCAGGTTCAACTTTAAATCCAGCGTTGTCAAAAAGCGTCGAGTCTGAGTCTTCGGCGCGGTGACAGCAGCAGTTTCGGAGGCGGCAGAAGAACATATGTTATGAGCCCATCTGCTGCAGTGCGCTGGAGCCGTTTGTGTGCTCACAGCGTGGGTTTTACCTGCGCAGGTGCCTGAGCAGACCACAGCTCCGTCTGCTCGTCTTCGCTCAGGATTACGGGAACGCTGTCGAACTCTTTTATGGATCATGTACGACAAAAGACGAGGACCGCCGGGAATCGAACTGCAGCGAGGAAAACGCGCTTCAGCCAGATCCACGTGAGGAGGAAGAAAATACAGCCGAATACCCAAAGTTTGGACTCATCTCTCGTTTTTTTCTATTTTGTTACTCAAGTAAACGTAAAAAGAATCACATGAAAAAGTAAAAGTATTAAAGCACCTGTTTAAAAATGTGCTTAAAGAGTAAAAAGTCCAAGTATTTTGCATAAATTGAAGTCTGATAAAGCTTCATGTGGTGATTTTAATAAAGATTTGTGCTGAATTTTGTTCAAAAGGAACAACTGAAGTCATCGTTTTGTCCAGGCTATTTTTATTTTTCTATATTTTTGTTCATTAAAACTACAAATATGTTAAAAATAAATATATTAAATAAAATGAGCTTCAGCCAGATCCACGTGAGGAGAAAATACACTACCAGCTGAAAGTCTGGACTTATCTCTCATTTTCTCAGTTTTGTTACTCAAGGAAAAGGAAAAGTATCACATGAAAAAGTAAAAGTATTAAAGCACCTGTTTAAAAATGTACTTAAAGAGTAAAAAGTCCGTGTATTTCTCAGATTTTTAGACTGAATAAAGCTTCAAATGTGGTGATTTTGATACAGATTTGTGCTGAATTTTGTCCAAAAGAAACAACTGAATCAATAATTTTGTCTAGGCTATTTTTATTTTTCTATATTTTTGTTCTCTAAAACTACAAATGTGTTAAAAATAAACCCTCAGTGTTTTAACGGTCCACGTAAAGAGGGAGAAAATACATTACCAGTCAACACTTTGGACTCCTCTTTTGTTTTTTTCAATTTTGTTACTCGAGGAAAAGTAAAAGAATCACATAAAAAGTAAAACAATTAAAGCACCTGTTTAAAAATGTGCTTAAAGAGCAAAAAGTCCAAGTACTTTGCACAGATTTTGAGATCTAATAAAGCTTCAAATGTGGCGATTTTGACACAGATTTGTGCTGAATTATTTCAAAAGAAACGCCTGAATCGATTGTTTTGTCTGGGCTAGCAAAACTAACGTTACGGTCCTGAAGAAAACAGAAGGAACTTGTTCACTCAGACTGATCCTACAGTTAAAATAAAAATCTATTTCATGATGTCGATATTATCATAGACAGATTTGTGCAGTTTGAATGTGACACGTCTCTAGGACCAGAACGTTAGTGTTGCTCAGTCGTTTCACTGATGCTCGTCGTCGTTTCCTTTAAGTTTTCGTCTTTCTTCCCTTGATCGTTGTGGATAAATTCTTCATGAAGAACGTTTCTCCTTTGTGGACATTTTTGGTTGAAGATTTGGTGATGGGGCAGATTTATGAAGCTGCTGCAGAATACGCCACATTTACACACACGTTTACCACAGAAAAACATTAACCGGACGTTCCGCAAACCTACAACGGGCGGGACTTCCAACCGTTGTGGAAAAGGTCTATCACACTTCTCTGGGGTATTAACTGCTAACACATAACATTTAGATCACCTTTTATTCTTTCAAAAATGCCATATTTGCCAAAAACAACGTATTAACTTGATTTATAACATTACTGATGCCTTGAGTCCTTGCTCCCTTTCCTCTCCGTGCTAAGTCACCCACCCTTCAGAGCGCTATCACATTACAATCGGTGTGAATCCCGCTAACGAAACTACTGCACGTCAAATCAGGACTGCGAAGTTGTGCACAGTTTTGTATCATGTTTTTGTAAACCGTAAAATACCTTGAAAAAACTATATAGATCGAGAAGAAAAAAATATTAATCGATTTTCAAAGCCTGATGAGTTTTTGGAATACAGACAAAGGTTTATTGTTGTTACGGCAGATGCGGACAGGGCCGAGGCCTGAGACCACAGCGTCTGAGCTCGGAGGGTTTATCCAGAAATACAAGTTACACACATATCAAAGCAGAGAGACTTTTGTTCACAGATTTGTGCAAACCTCATGAATCAACTAATCAACTTAACTTACACTTGAGGACAGCTAAGACAACAACCGCGGAGACAGTTGTGTCCGCTGAAGCTTTTACACATGTGAATGACTGTTCTGGTCTCAGGTACAAATCACAGTCATTTACACAAAGACGGACTGAGAGAAATCTTTCCACAATATAAATTTCCATCCATCCATCTTCTTCCGCTTATCCGGGGCCGGGTCGCGGGGGCAGCAGTCTAAGCAGGGGCTCCCAAGCTTCCTGCTCCCCAGCCACTTCCTCCAGCTCCTCCGGATGGACCCCGAGGCGTTCCCAGGCCAGCCGAGAGACATAGTCCCTCCAGCGTGTCCTGGGTCTTCCCCGGGGCCTCCTACAGGTGGGACATGCCCGGAACACCTCCCGAGGGAGGAGTCCAGGAGGCATCCGGACCAGATGCCCGAACCACCTCAGCTGGCTCCTCTCGACGTGGAGGAGCAGCGACTCTACTCCGAGCTCCTCCCGTGTGACCGAGCTCCTCACCCTATCTCTAAGGGAGCGCCCGGCCACTCTGCGGAGGAAACTCATTTCGGCCGCTTGTATCTGCGATCTTGTTCTTTCGGTCATTACCCAGAGCTCATGACCATAGGTGAGGGTAGGAACGTAAATAAATTTCCATCACATACCAAATAAGCCCCAGGTTTCAGTTAACCGCTGGGTCCCCTTTAAACGCGGGGTGCAGCTGTACATTTGGGTAAATAACCACTGGTTCCAATTAAACGCCGAGACTAATGTATTAAAAAAAATGTAAAAATTCAAGGAAGAAGACGTGACCACTGACGCGGCGCGTTTTTCTCCTTCGCCTGTTTTGTTTTGCTTTGCTTTCCTGCTGTAAAAACTGTAAATTATCGTCAAACTGATGAAAAGAATTTGAGGCTTTCCCAGTTTTGCCGAGCAAGATTTTTGTGAGGAATTAATCGCTTCCTAGTCTCAAATAAACGCCTGGTCTGTGAAGTGATAAACAAATAAACACGCCGGCTCTTATTTGGTATTTTACGGTATTTACGGAGAATTGCCGCGTGGGACTTGCAGCTAATTGTAAAGTGGGTTTGAACAGGCCCCAGGAAAGATCTCTAGATAACTCAAACACGCATGGATGACTCTAAAATCACTTCAGCCACATGTTTGATGAGGGAACATTATAACAAGCTCTAAAAAGCTGATTTTACTAATACCTCCTTTTAACCAATGTGAGTTTTTGAGGAGGAAAAACTAAATTCACACGACTACAGAAACACACGACTAAAACAAAACCCAACTCCAGGTCTGTTTTTGACCAGCGAACGACATTAGCTCAGTTAAAAGCTCCCAGCCGGTTCAGTGGGTCTCTTTAATTATCCGTTCCACCGTGGCGACTGGCTGTTTTCGCCGAACATGCCCCCTCACGCGCCGGTTTGATCCGACGCCAAATCACACGCCTTTGAAACTCGGAGCTTTAACGGGGTCTGTGTGTGTGTAAAAATCAGAACGAAACATCTTATTATCACTAGTGTCACTCCAGCAGCTCCAGTCGAGGCTTTTTCACTGACGGTTTTTCTCTCGGGCAAAGTTTGACAATTATTTTTGACTTGTCGCGTCCAAAAAATAAAGCGTATAAGGCTAATTATGGGTTATTAAAGATGGACTGTGTAACTTTTTGGTTGTTGCTTGCTTGTTTGTATGGATATGTCATTGCTCTGCCTGGAATGTTCCACAGTATGACATTAAACACAGCGTTCTCGCTCTTTTCCATGACTTTTCCATGACCTAAAGTGAATTTTCCGTGACTTTACGGCACCTGCATGTGTAGAATTTCTCAGACTTTTCGGGCTAAATCTGAAATGTGAACCCTTTAACTCACCTTCTGGTTTGGTTTGTAGTTTTGAACATTCTAAATCCTGTCGGTGCATTTATTGTGTCTCTCTTAAACACCTTATTGTGTATCGTTCTGCTGGAGCGACTGTGCAGACGTTCAGAAATAATCAGAACAGCCTCATGAGAACTTAACAGAACGCTGTAGATGCAGGAATGAGACACTAAAATTCCATGACTTTATCAAAACTTCCATTGAATTTACAGAATTAAATAACTTCTCCAGGCCTGGAAAATGACATTTCCAAATTTTAATGACTTTTCCAGGATTTCCATGACCATGGGAACCCTGTAAACAGCTCTACTTTACATTCAGTCAAACAATGGAAAAAAAACAATATCTAAGTTAAAATTACTTAAATTAAGAACATTTTACTTTATTTAGTATTTAAGTAAAATAATCTGCCAGTGGAATAAGTGCAAAACGTTGTAGCCAGATGTATTTTCATATTTTAAGTACAAAAATCTTACTGCACTGGCCGATCATTTTAATCGTCAAGTGAAATTTACTCAAATTATGCAAAAAAAAAAATTCATCTTAGCTCGACTAGATTTAGTTTTTTGCAGTGCAGGTAGTTTTATAGCTCAAAAAAACTTAGAAAAACAAACTGACTGTGAGCAGGGTCGCCTCTCCACAGATCTGACCTGTAACTTGGTCTGGTTTGGTGTCCATGGAGATAGAAACAGTTAATTCCATACTGTGAAATATTCCAGACAAAACAATAACATCTTCCACAGAGAAGAGGATTTGACGGACCCTCCATCAGAAAAGTTACACAGTCAGGCTTCCCAGGGTCATGGAAATCCTGGAAAAGTCATGGAAATTGAATAAGTCTTTTTCCAGGCCTGGAAAAGTCATGGAATTTTGTAAATTCAATGAACGTTTTGGAAAAGTCATGGATTTTTGTAAATTCAATGAACGTTTTGGAAAAGTCATGGAATTTCAATGTCTCTTTCACACAACTACAGCGTTCTGTTAAGTTCTCATTAGGATATTATGATTATTTCCAATTATTTTCATACCTAACAAATGTTCTGCGGGAAACACTGCAGGACAAACACAATAAGGTGTTGAAAAGAGACATGATCAGAATCAGAATCAGAATAGCCTTTATTGTCATTGTAACAAAAGATACAACGAAATTGAGTGGCATCTCTCTTTTTGTTTAAAAGAAAACACAACCAAAAAATAAATACAGACAAACACAAAAATAAATACAAACACAAAATAAATACAAGATTAAAAAAAGATTTAAAGGAGGTAAATATATGACAATTATTGCACATGATTTGGAAAGTGACCAGTGGTGTAAAGTGCAGATTTAGTGAATTGTCAGAGCGAGTTTGAATACTGTAAGTTGAGTGCTGTGACAGCTCTTGGATAGAAACTGTCCCTGAATCTGTTAGTCCGTGAGCGGAGTGACCTGTAGCGCCTGCCAGAGGGCAACAGGGCAAGAAGGTGATGGCCGGGGTGAGAAGTGTCCTTGACAATGTTCAGAGCTCTCCTGAGGCAGCTGGAGTTGTATAAGTCCAGAAGAGAGGGCAGAGGGCAGCCGATAATCTTCTCTGCTGTCCTTACTACCCTGTGCAACCTCTTCTTCTCTGCCTCAGTGCAGCTGGAGTACCACACCGTGATGGCATAGGTCAGCAGACTCTCTATGCTGGAGCGGTAGAAGGTCACCAGCAGCTGGGTGTTCAGGTTCTCCCTCCTGAGAACCCTCAGGAAATGAAGCCGCTGCTGGGCTTTCTTTACCACTGCCGCAGTGTTCACAGACCAAGAGAGGTCTGCTGCGATGTGGACTCCAAGATACCTGAAGGACTCCACCCTCTCCACACATTCGCCGTTGATGAACAGGGGTGCAGGGGCAGCTCTGTTCTTCCTGAAGTCCAGGATGAGCTCCTTGGTTTTGGCAGTGTTCAGAGTCAGGTTATTCACTGAACACCACTGTTCCAGTCGGAGGATCTCATCCCTGTAGGCTGCCTCGTCCTCCCCTGTTATCAGGCCCGCTATCGTTGTGTCATCAGCAAACTTCACAATGATGTTCTCCGAGTGGGCGGGACTGCAGTCGAACGTGTAGAGAGAGTAGAGGAGAGGACTCAGCACACAGCTGAAAAGATGAAACAGAAGCATCTGAAACAGATGAAAGCACTGACAAGATTTAGAATGTTAAAAACTATAAACCAAACCATAAGGTGAGTGGAAAGGTTCACATTTCATATTAGCCCTAAAAATCGGAGAAATTCTACACATGTAGGTGCCATAAAGTCATGAAAAATTTACTTTAGGTCATGAAAAAGTCAGGGAAAAGTTTTGAAATTTTGTCAGTGAAAAAAGACTGAGAACTCTGTACAAAATAGTGTGTTTATGAACGCACCAGGGACGACCGCGACGCCTTTAAGGTCAAAATACGAACCTCGGAAATGATTGTGTTCAAATTATGCGGAAGTAATGTACAGTTCGGGTGTGTGCAGAAGAGCGAGGGCTGTTAGAGGCTAAAATGGCAGACACGGAACGGTAATTGGACGTCTGACCTATTTTAATCAGGCAAATGGGGAAATACACAGAGCCGGTCATAGGGGAGTCTGAGGAGGGTCAGTTTGTAACGTAAATAAGAGAGAAGAAATATGAAGGTCTCGGACTGACTCAAACAAACAGAAAAATAAACTAAAAATGTACTTAAATGTTCTGTATTACAAAAAATGAGCTTTACGCCGTACTTTCGAGTAACCCTTTCTTATTGGTCCATTTAAAGCGAAGGTGAATGACACTAAATACTGTTGTTGATGCACTGGACCGATTTCATTAAGAACAATCAAAGAATGTCAATTTCTCTGTCCCAAATTAAGCTCAGGAACAGTAAAATCAAATAAAAGAGAAGCTGAAACTAAAGTCTCAGTGCAGCTCAGCAGGTGCGGTCAAGATTCAAGACTGTTTATTTGTCATGTGCAGGTTCAACACAAGGTCGACACAGCAATGAAACGCTCAGGATGAGAAGAACCGTTTGACTCACTGAAGTACTAAAAGCTGCACTAAATAGTACTGGTAAAAAAAGAAAAAGTGTTTCCAAATACAAGGGAAATAAGTAAACAATATAGTAAAAAATATATATAAAATATAATAAAATTACAAGATACAAGGTCATCAGATCCAGTGTTGGAAGGGTCTCTCCTCTCTGTCCTGGAGTCCGGGCATCACAGTGGCCTCCAGGGGGCGCCAAGTGAAATGTGGAGACGCAACAACAGAGAAGTCCACTTCTGAGCCTCACTCTGCTCTGGAGCTTCAGCTGGAGATGAAACAAGAGCCACGAGAGCATGAAAAAATACTAAAGCATGGACGACATCTAAGACCTCTTCAGACATGTTTTTAATAAGGGAACAACGTTAGAACATGGTAGAAGCTCCAAAAATGGATCGATCATAATACCCTCCTCTTTAACACTCGAAGACCTGCGACATCGTATTCGATTCTGAGGAATATTTTTGTATAACCGCACGTAACTTTCTAACCGTAAAAGATAGAAACATTTCTGCGGCTTTATCCTACGTCACACTCACGCTGTGTGATGACGTGAGCAAAACGAGTGTCCAACAGGAACTTTGTTTTCCCCAAACTCATGCGCTCCGTCCATTTTGATCGAGCCAAACTTTGCCAAAGAGTGAAGTGAGTCAAGATGGTCGACTCCTCTGACTGTGTGTGTTTATAACGAGTGAAAAAGTCGCTCTAAGTGGAGTTAATTCTCAAATAAATGGCAAATTACACATCTTGCTGTGTGTAATTGTGCATCTCTTTCTATTTTTATTTGAAATTTTATTTCACTCAAAATGAACAAATCCAAATGTAATTTCCACCCTGGAAATGCAGACGTGCTGTGGCTCTGGCCCTGGACCTGACAGGAGCTGTTTCCAGGACTGGACCAGAAAAGTAATGGGGCGATTACACTTTTTTTTTGTTTTTAGGGCAATAAGGAGATTTTTACTTTACTTACAGACTTGAAATTTTGCATTTTTGTAGCTAAGGCCCTAAATTAAGGATTTTTATGTCCAAAACGTTGTTTCTACATGTTTGCTGTGAGTTTTGTATAAAAGAGTGTGAATTTTATTTTATTTTTTACTCATCTCTGGTTCTGGTCCTGTAGCTTTTATCACAGCCTCATGACACAACTACAGCAGCAGATTGTGAAATAACAGGTTGTACTGAACAAAAGGAGGTAGAACACTTCATTATAGGGTAAAAGGGGCAGTTAAGAAGAAATCCAGGCGAGGAGAAATGTACTAAAATTGCCCTTAGGTCTTCGGGGGTTAAAGAACATGACGTGGACGCAGGACCTGGTCTGGAATATCAGTGCACCTCCTTTCCCCACCCAGGTGCAGCTGAGCCTCTTCTTATGCAGGGTCCACACTCAGCAGCCTGTGGCCCCCCTGTAGGCTCCGCAGCCCCCCCGTGTGGCCGTGTGCCAGAGCGCGCCCCCTCCGCACTCCATCACGATGATCACTTGTGGAGATGGCTCCATAATGACATTCTGCTCTGGTTGGCACCGAGTCTCTGGAGCGTGGCACCGGACCAAACCCCACACCCCACGCCTCACACCCCACATGCATACAGAGATACAGAGGCTGATACAGGGGGGTGGTACAGAGGGGGTAAGAGAAACCACAGCAGATATGTCAACAAGGCCAAGGGCATCATCCTTTTTATAAATATGGACAAAACACAAGGCTCTGTGCTTGATTTTACTGTCTAAAAAAACAGAAATAGTTCATTTTTAAGGGTTTTTAGTTAAACGTTATGCCTCACTTAACTTAAGCATTTCAAGCATGAGTTTGTAAGTGAGACCAGTGCAGTGTTTTGCTGTCACGGTGATAACAGCACCTAGCATGCTACCCACACACTTCCTGAATCTTGGACAGTAAAACACTTGATGCAGACTTAGGCTACGTTCAGTGTTGCAGGATTTAATGCTAAATTCGGATTTTTTTTGTGAAATCCGAGGTCTTTCACATTTCCAATAAAATGCGACTTATTTGTGATCTCCAGTGTGAACTTTAAACACCCCAAAAGTGTCCCGCATGAGCACTGGAGACACGACGATGTCACAGCAGCAGCTCAGTGTTTACAGAAGTCGACTGAACATGGACACTGCAGTGAGCACCTGGAGATTTTAAAGTTGCTGTCGTACCGGAGCCAGAACATGCACAGCTCATTTGTTTTCGTAGTAGTAGTAGTAGTAGTAGTAGTAGTAGTAGTAGTAGTAGTAGTAGTAGTAGTAGTAGTTAGGTATAGCTTTATTAAGGTTGTACATACACTTTTTGTCATGACCGAAAGGGTTTAGGCTGAAGTAAAATTGACTTATAATGCCTAACCCGGTTTAATAATAAACAAGAGGAGATTGAGAAGGAAAAGGAAAAGTTTTTGGCCGTGGCGTTTTGTGGGGCAGCGGCAGCAACGTCCGTAGAAAGAAACGGTTGATCTGATGTGGTTCGGATGAAAGCGACCTGGCTGTTCAGACTGAAGTCACATGTCCAAAGATCGGATATGTATCGGTTTTAGGAGCACGTTTCCAAGTGGCCTGAGTCACATTTGAAAAATCGGATCTGTGTCGTTCAGACGGTCATTAAAAGATCAGATACAGGTCGCATAGGGGCGAAAAAATCGGATTTGGGTCACTTCAGGCTGCAGTCTGAGCGTAGCCTTATTTTGACATCTGCAGTTTAATAAGAGAATTCTGGAGGCTCTGGGCTTTTCACATGAGGCCTGGTCGGTCCATACAGACAGATTATTGGTTTATCGACAGTTTGAGTGCAGAAAGCGTCGCTGTCTGTGTGCTTAACATGCAGTTACAGCGTTAGCTCGAGCTGTCGTCAGCACTAAAACAGTTTATCACTGTAAGATAAACTAAGCTCTGATGCTAAATGAACTTTATTGAGTGGGATACGTCTTAATGACCCGTATGTGTTAAATCAGGTGAGTGCGTAAAGGACGAGAAGAAATATCTCAAACTTCAGTAGCCGAACATCCACTCAGACCTGATCCATACACCTATCCCCACCCCCGAGAGACTCTTTATACAGGAGACGTGATACCAGACAGGACAGCGGCTCTTCTTTCTGTAGGAGACGTGATACCAGACAGGACAGCGGCTCTTTATACAGGAGACGTGATACCAGACAGGACAGCGGCTCTTCTTTCTGCAGGAGACGTGATACCAGACAGGACAGCGGCTCTTTATACAGGAGACGTGATACCAGACAGGACAGCGGCTCTTCTTTCTCCATGAGACATGATACCAGACAGGGCAGCGGCTCTTCTTTTTAAAGGAGACATGATACCAGACAGGACAGCGGCTCTTTGTGCAGGAGACATGATACCAGACAGGACAGCGGCTCTTTGTGCAGGAGACATGATACCAGACAGGACAGCGGCTCTTTGTGCAGGAGACATGATACCAGACAGGGCAGCGGCTCTTCTTTTTAAAGGAGACATGATACCAGACAGGACAGCAGCTCTTCTTTCTGCAGGAGACATGATACCAGACAGGACAGCGGCTCTTCTTTCTGCATGAGACATGATACCAGACAGGGCAGCGGCTCTTCTTTTTAAAGGAGACATGATACCAGACAGGACAGCGGCTCTTCTTTCTGCATGAGACATGATACCAGACAGGACAGCGGCTCTTCTTTTTAAAGGAGACATGATACAAGACAGGGCAGCGGCTCTTCTTTTTGAAGGAGACATGATCCCAGACAGGGCAGCGGCTCTTCTTTCTGCATGAGACATGATACCAGACAGGGCAGCGGCTCTTCTTTTAAAGGAGACATGATACCAGACAGGACAGCGGCTCTTCTTTCTCCATGAGACATGATACCAGACAGGGCAGCGGCTCTTCTTTTTAAAGAAGACTTGATACCAGACAGGACAGCGGCTCTTTGTGCAGGAGACATGATACCAGACAGGGCAGCGGCTCTTCTTTTTAAAGGAGACATGATCCCAGACAGGGCAGCGGCTCTTCTTTTTAAAGGAGACATGATCCCAGACAGGGCAGCGGCTCTTCTTTCTGCAGGAGACATGATACCAGACAGGACAGCGGCTCTTCTTTCTGCATGAGACATGATACCAGACAGGGCAGCGGCTCTTCTTTTTAAAGGAGACATGATCCCAGACAGGGCAGCGGCTCTTCTTTCTGCAGGAGACATGATACCAGACAGGACAGCGGCTCTTCTTTCTGCATGAGACATGATACCAGACAGGACAGCGGCTCTTTGTGCAGGAGACATGATACCAGACAGGGCAGTGGCTCTTCTTTTTAAAGGAGACATGATACCAGACAGGACAGCAGCTCTTCTTTCTGCATGAGACATGATACCAGACAGGACAGCAGCTCTTCTTTCTGCAGGAGACATGATACCAGACAGGGCAGCGGCTCTTCTTTCTGCATGAGACATGATACCAGACAGGGCAGCGGCTCTTCTTTTTAAAGGAGACATGATACCAGACAGGACAGCAGCTCTTCTTTCTGCAGGAGACATGATACCAGACAGGGCAGCGGCTCTTCTTTCTGCATGAGACATGATACCAGACAGGACAGCGGCTCTTTCTGCATGAGACATGATACCAGACAGGGCAGCGGCTCTTCTTTTTAAAGGAGACATGATACCAGACAGGACAGCGGCTCTTCTTTCTGCATGAGACATGATACCAGACAGGACAGCGGCTCCCTCTGCAGGACCGTGAAGTGATATAGTCTGATAATCCCTCTGGAGACACAGGTTTAGTCGTGATTATACTTTTTTTACAGCACTGACTGCACACAGCTCCTTTAAAATCCGATTCTGTATTTTCTGTGTCGTGTTCTCTCTCTCCACAGCTCGCTAGCGCCCCCTCCGCCCGCCCCCGTCCTCTCCTGATGATGTCATTATTTCCCAGCAGCCTTCGGGAGCGGCGTGCAGCGGTGGGAGGGGGCCAAGTCTGCAGATGTTTCTAATTGCTCTCCATTACCAAGAATAACAGCTGTTTATATCTATCAGACTGAAGATCCGAGCGCTTAGCCGAACATGTCCCACCTGGTCTCCATCAGGCCTGTCCACAGCACCCGCTCTGCTGCCAAAACCTGCTCCAGCGCTCCCAACGCGCCACCGGTCACCTTCAGCCATCTTGGATTACCCACAATGCTCGGCTCCAGCGGTTAAAAACAGAACTGGCCTATATTTCACATGTTTGGGGATTGGAGGTGTTTTCCGTGCACATATGGCCGACGCTTTCTGAATTATTTGGGATGTAAAGATGAATTGGTTTTATAATTTATCCTGATTATAGCCGTCAAAACATGAGTAGTTTTTGAAGAATTGATGGAAGTGATTCAACCCTGATGTAAATAAATGTAACAGGATTTAATAATTGTCTATTCTTAGTCTTATTTTGAATTTTTATTTTTTAGAAAACAAAAAGTATAAAACAAAATAGTAAAAAGTCCCACTCCCCCAACCAAACAATACATATTATACATATATATTATACATATTACTGAGATATACAAATAAGAGTCCACTGCAAAATGTTCAGTTTCTCAGATTTTTCTACTTCTAGGTTTGTGTTTGAGTAAAATGAGTAAAACATTTTTGCTTCATTCTATAAACTACTGACAACATTTCTCCCAAATTCCAAATAAAAATGTTGTCATTTAGAGCGTTTATTTGCAGAAAATGACAAATGGTCAAAATAACAAAAAAGATTAAATGTTTTCAGACCTCAAATAATGTGAAGAAAACAAGATCATCTTCATTTTAAAACAACACAATACTAATGTTTTAATGTAGGAAGAGTTCAGAAAGCTTCTCCTAGTGACGAATACAGCAGTGTTTTTTCTCTTTTTCTTCCTTAAATCAGGTGTGGTTCAGGTGATCTCCTCATCAGAGCCTCATGAAGCAGAATGAGGTGTGTTTGTGTTGGATTCAACAGACGCTGGAACAGAACGGCCGTCACACATGTAGAGACGCTGATTTCAGAATAAAAAATGCAGTGGCCTCTTATGTTTTTCCAGAGCTGTATTTACAATATAAATACATATACATATATGCATATACAACCACATACTCTTGTACCATCCACTCACACACACTTATACAGGCACATAAACAGAGGTCCATATACGGCTGCACGATATGGGAAAAGAAAAAAAAAAAGTATATGTCTAACTGCAGTCCCTCCGACCAGCATCGCGACTACGACCAGATTCGCGACCTGCTCCGTTCAAAATTCAAACACATTTCACAATGAACGGGAATCATATGTGTTTTTTGAGCATGTTTGAACAGATCTAAACTGGAGGATCAACAGCTCTATGGAGAAAGTCATATTTTGTTGTCTGTGGATCCACCAAAATTGTGATAATGATTCGATATATTGTGCCACTCGACCATAGACACATAAATGTGAATATATCAAAACATATCCATATACATGTATACATATATTTAAAAAAGACAGAGAGCGAGAGAGAAAAAATCATTGTCTAATTTGACTTTATTTGATGGGATAAAACCTGTTGTAAATTTGAAGTTATAGTTTTACACCAACCAAGAAACTATTTGTAAAGAAAAGTTGATGACACCATCACACTGGGAGAAACACATTTCTGACACTTCTAACCAGGCCCGGCCCTAACCATTTTAACACCCTAGGCAAGATTTCAGGTGGCGCCCCTTGGATTGCAAAAAAAAAAAAAAAAAAAATACTGCCAGAGTACAGATACTCACAAGAAATCAAACAGTTCATAGTGACGATGTTTTAGACAGTGGAGGATTTTATCCCCCATCGCCGATTTTTGCGCTCGGCGCCCCCTAGTGGAGCGGCGGCACCCTTAGCATTTGCCTATGTTGCCTAATGGGGGGGCCGGCCCTGCTTCCAACATTACTTCAACAAGATAAAGGTGTTTTATCATTTATTTGTCAAATTATCATATCTTTGTACTTTAGAGGAGCTTTGGCACAGTGTGCAACATGGCCGTGTTCATGAAGTAAAGTTTTAAACCTAATTAGTCTTAAAAATTCCTTTTATTGTCACTATACACATGCACAACAAGATTAAAAGCAACTTACCCTCCAAAATGGACATATATGTGGTACTCTTACACACAGTATAAAAAGAAAAATAGAATAAATAAGTACTAGTATTAGTGCAAAACATTAAAAAAAAGCTGGGACACAAGACAACAGCACTCGATATTGCACAGCTTTAAATATCGTACTCAATCAAACAAACTATTGCACGGTATTTAAATATTGCACTGTGGTTAAATATTGAATACTGCACTGAGTTAAGATATTGCACAAACCCTTTGGCAAGACACTGCACCCACATTGCCCGGTATGAATGTGGTGTTGGTGGTGGTCGGAGGGATCGATGGTGCAGATTGAGTCTCTCTTCTGTCACTCTTCCTCACCACTGCCGGTATCTTCATGTATTATTATTGCAATACGATGATAATCATGTTACCAAGCTAGAACACTTATAAATAGCTCATGAGGTTGATGTAAAATGTCTGAAAAATGAAAAAGAAGCTCATTGCGTGATTGAGTAGAAGAGGGGGGTGGGGTTAAATAAGTTCTCTTATTCCCACTCCTTTTCTGTTGTTGTTGTTGTTGTTTCTATTATGATTTCACTAATGTTACATGTTCCATTGTAAAAGAATGTACATTTCTTAATTGCCCAAAATAAATAGATAAATCAGTCTGTCCCAGGGCGACTGTGGATGCTATGGTCTTTTATCACCCCCGAGTGTGGAGGGAATGAAGAATGACGACAGTGTGGTGCTCTGAGAGGCTTCGACACGCTTATATCTCGGTGTATTTTTTAAACAGAGCAATATCAGTCTGGTGTCATGTCCTGTTTGCTTCCCTTTTAGTGTGACTTACCTCCTGTTGCAGATTTACTTCCACCCTCCCGTATTCCCGCCTTAACTTTTCCTCGTTTGCCAGATTGTCTCTCTGTTACGTGGACGTACGCTGTGTTTTTTGAGCCTTCTCTTTGGATTTATTAAAACCTGTTTAATCTTCTTCCTGACTCTGGGTCTATTTTGGAGCCATTTATTGTACGATCCTGACATCTGGTCCTACTCCTTTGAAACAAACATGGTGGTCCAATCAGAAAATATGAAATCCTAATCCCGAAGTAAAACCAAAAGCATTTTTAACTACACTTACTTACTTCACTTAGACTTAGAGACTTGGAAAAGCTTTATTGATCCATAAGGGAAATTATTTGGACACAGGAGCTCACACATCTCACAAAAATAATATAATAACAAAGACAAAAACATATAAATTGTAATAATCACATGTCTCTTTCCTCAGATAAGCAGCTTCGCTCATTGATTCTGCAACATTCTGCCATACATTTTAGTCTCTTGGGATATAGTTTTTTCTTTTTTCCTTGCACGACGGACGATGTGTGTCTCTGATTGGCTAATCCACCTGTCAATCACGCCCATCTGGACTCAGACAGACTTACATCTTCATAAAGGATTGGAAAAAGTGTGTGTTTTAGATCCTTGGCAAGTAGTGCAACGTCGAGAACAAGTTTCCTTTTCTTTGTGTAATAAAACATGTCTGTATCAACTCTCCGGTCTGCACGTGTGGAATAAGCACCTGTCTGCGGCGTGAAAAACACCTGACTCCAGATATCATAAATGCCTCCACAATCTCCTCGGTTTGGTTCGCGGCGGTGGTTTCCGGCGGAGCGTGGAGCCCTGCCGTGTCCACAGAGCTGTTTTATACCTCTCAGTAACGCCCCGGGCTAATAACGCTTAAGACAGCTCCATCTTTCAGCAGAACACCTCCTTTCATTGGTCTTCATGGAACATCAAACTTCATCGGACGCAGCCATGAAACCCGCAGGAGCAGAGCGGAGGAGCCTCCCCGTCACTCCCGGACACGAGCAGGTCCGCGGGGTGTGAGGACGAGCTGTAATACCGACCAGCGTACAGGCGAGGAGGGTTTAGTGCCTTCTGAGGGACATTTATGACATGGTTAGTTTGTCATATTCAACACATTTGTATTAACATAACGGCCATGAGAGATCAGATGCGATGAACAGATGATTGTACGGAAAATGGAGCTTGGACGGGGCCTCGAGCTCAGGAGAGGCAAAGATACTCTCAATTATAAGAACTGGCGACCTATTTATTTTTTTTGTCACTTAATTTTAATTGAGAATTTTACACGATGACTGAAACGGGCACAGTCAACAAAAAATTTAACATAACTAAATGAGCATTGCACACTCAAGTACTACATCTGTTACTTCTGTACATTTGTATGTGTTACTATCGTACTTTCACTTGAGGACTTATTACTTATTACTTTGAAGTAACGTTTCTCTTACTAGAGTAGAAATTTGGCGACAGATTGCAGGAACTATACTTGAACTATTTCTCTCTGAACAGCAGTGGATGTGAGCAGAGTTTGGCCTTCATGTTCCTCACAGCCTCAGAGCCTCCACCTCCTGGAGATGTTGTAGATGTTGTAGTTGCTGTAAATGTTCTAGTTGTTGGAGATGCTGGAGATGTTGAGGATGTTGCAGTTGTTGGAGATGTTGGAGATGTTATAGTTGTTGGAGATGCTGGAGATGTTATAGTTGTTGGAGATGCTGGAGATGTTATAGTTGTTGGAGATGCTGGAGATGTTATAGTTGTTGGAGATGCTGGAGATGTTATAGTTGTTGGAGATGCTGGAGATGTTATAGTTGTTGGAGATGCTGTAGTTGTTGGAGATGTAGATGTTGGAGGTGTTTTAGTTGTTGGAGGTGTTGTAGACACTGGAGGTGTTGGAGATGTAGATGTTGGAGATATTAGAGATGTAGACGTTGGAGATTTTGGAGATGTAGATGTTGGTGATGTTGGAGATGTAGATGGTGGAGATATAGATGTTGGAGATGTAGATGTTGGAGATGTTATAGTTGTTGGAGATGCTGGAGATGTTATAGTTGTTGGAGATGCTGGAGATGTTGTAGTTGTTGTAGATGTTGTAGATGTTATAGTTGGAGATGTTGGAGATGTTGTCATTGTTGGAGATGCTGTAGTTGTTGGAGATGTTAGAGATGTTAGAGATGTAGATGTTGGAGATGTTAGAAATAGAGATGTTGGAGATGTTGTAGTTGTTGGAGATGATGGAGATGTAGATGCTGTAGATGTTAGAAATGTAGATGTTGGATATGTTGGAGATGTAGATGTTGGAGATATAGATGTTGGAGATGTAGATGCTGGAGATGTTAGAAATGTAGATGTTGGATATGTTGGAGATGTAGATGTTGGAGATGTAGATGTTGGAGATGTTAGAGATGTAGATGTTGGAGATGTAGATGTTGGAGATGTTAAAGATGTAGATGTTGGAGATGAGGATTTTGGAGATGTTAGAAATGTAGATGTTGGATATGTTGGAGATGTAGATGTTGGAGATGTAGATGTTGGAGATGTTGGAGATGTAGATGTTGGAGATGTAGATGTTGGAGATGTTAGAAATAGAGATGTTGGAGATGTTGTAGTTGTTGGCGATGATGGAGATGTAGATGCTGTAGATGTTAGAAATGTAGATGTTGGATATGTTGGAGATGTAGATGTTGGAGATGTAGATGTTGGAGATGTAGATGCTGGAGATGTTAGAAATGTAGATGTTGGATATGTTGGAGATGTAGATGTTGGAGATGTAGATGTTGGAGATGTAGATGTTGGAGATGTTAGAAATGGAGATGTTGGAGATGTTGTAGTTGTTGTAGTTGTTGGAGATGATGGAGATGTAGATGCTGTAGATGCCGGAGATGTAGATGTTGGAGATGTTGTAGTTGTTGCAAATGTAGTTGTTGGAGATGTTGTAGTTTTTGTAAATGTTGTAGTTGTTGGAGATGGAGATGTTGGTGGTGATGTTGGCACTCTTTCTCATGATGGCTCAGATCTCGGGGCAGAGCTGTTCACTCTGACGCAGATGGGGAGTGAAGAGTGGAGCTGGAGCTGCTGATCCAGACCAGAACAGAGGCTGTAAGAGTCAAGACTGGAACAGAGCCCAAGTCACCACGGAGATGTATCAGATCTGTACACAATGTTTTACCCATGTATTAAAGTAAAATGTCTCCTGTTCCACCATTTAATAGCTCCATACAGGATTACCCAAACACGAATCAACAGAAATACAACTTTGAGTTAGTTAGTTACAGTACCAAAAATACCAAATAAGAGCTGAGGTGTTTATTTATTTCAATCACTTAACAGACTAGACGTTTATATGAGACCAGGCGGCGATTTGGGGCAATTAATTCCTTCCTCACAAAAATCTTGCTCAGCAAAACTGTGAAAATATGGAACTCAAATTCTTTTAACCAGTATGACTATAGTTTACAGTTTTTACGACACACCTCGGAGGAGGCGTTGCCATTATACGATGGCCTGGCGACTACTTTGCCTTCCTTGTCGGCACAATTCCTGCTGTCTCATCCCTTTGCCACAACTTTCCTCTTACGTCAGGGCACCTAAGATGAGACTGCTGCTTCCTCCAAATTGCCAAGCTGAAGTAATGTTACCAAAACTTCTAAAAAATGCTTCCGTTTCCTGCCTTCTGTGTTGCACCGTCTTTCTTTTTTACGTCACGTCGGAATAGGGGTTTCACAGCGACGTCATCTGTTCCACCACGTTTTCAGTGAGGGTGATCAGACGCAGCGCAGAGAATACAGCCGATCCATTCAGAGTCACACAGTTCGGTAAAGGCAGGACTGAGCTGAAGTCAAACTGCTGCTGTGTCGGCTGGAAACATCTCACTCTCTGTGGTGTCTCTTACTAATCATGATATCTTGGTGAGATAAAACACAAAAGATGGGAGTTTGAGCGGACTATAAAAGTTGATTTGACCACATATGTCCCCTTTAATCCCATGTCAGTATTTTAGTACAGTTTAGAGTCCATCAGGTTGTGTTTTTGCAGTGACCCCTCCGCCCTCACCTCTGCCTCGTGTCCTTGTCCTACCTGATCATTTCTCCACAGAGTCCCATTACAAACTGGTGCTGTCACTGCACTCCAGATGAAACAGATGCTATGCTAACCGGAGCTCTAATGTCCCGGAATAACGGCACCTTTAGCATGATGGAGAGGGGCGACGGGGAGACTGGACACGCCCCCTCATCGATTTATGCCCCGACCATGTTTTAGAATCTCATTATGGGCAAATGTCAGCTGGAGGGCAGGGGCCAGTCTGCTCTGTGGAGGAGGGAGACACTTTTGAACGACATCTCGGACTCAAAATAATCCGTATGTCATTCGTTCATTCCTTTTTCAAAGTAAAACCGAAAAGAAGAAAACGAAAAAGCACCTATTTTCTTTATTATTTGTCTCCAAAAACAAAATAAAAATGGATAATGATTCATTTTTTTCTGTTTTGTTTTTCAGTTTCATTTTATGTTTAAATGAATAATTTTAAAAAAAGGACAACGGCCGTTTCCCATTTCCCAATCCAAACTCCTCGTGCTAATGTCCATTGTGGAGCGTACGCCCTGTTATTAGCGGACCGTCGAGCTGATCACCAAGACTGGACCAGGACTAAACCAGGACTAAACCAGTACTGAACCAGGACTGGATCAGGTTGTTTGTTGTAAGGTTGTGTAAAGGGTTGATTCAGAGTAATTTCAGCCATGACCTTGAGCTGGACTGAGGGAACATAGGCACTCTCCCCATTGTCTTTTCTTCAAATAAATTCTTTGTGAAAGAAGAAGAATTTAATGTTTTCGGAGGGACATTTATGATATGGTTAGTTTATCAGATCCATGTTCTAATGTAGTTTCCTCATCACAAACAGACCTGGAGTTGTGTTTTGTTTCATTCACATGTTTAACACACAAACCTGCAGATTTAGGAGTTCTTTTCTCAAACAGGTTCCACCTTGTAACGTCCAAACACGGTCACTAGAATCATTTGGATAAAATCAGCCCTGGAATAATCAATTTCTCCAATGACTGCTGGTCCTTATGCTGTAGCCGCTTTAACAGAAAAGATATTCTGGGAAAATGATGTAACGTAGAGCGCCTCCATCAGCATCATATCCACAACGTGGCCTTTACTGTTTCTGACGTGCACTTTAGCAGTGCCTTTCTTCTGTGCAGTATCACTGGGGCTCTCCCCGTCAGCCAGCTCCAGAACGTGGCTCTGAGGCTTAAAAGTTTGGTCAAACTGCTCGAATCTCCCGATGTTTGTTATGATGTGTTTAGTTGCCCCCGAGTCGACCATGAGACCCTTCGCCTTGACTCCACCGACCAGGGCGTCCTCCAGCTGCACCTTGAACATGTCCTCCTCGTCCACCGCCTGCTTCACCATGTCCGTCTTTCTGCACCGACATGTGAATGTGACAAGTGAATGGCGCTCACAGGACAGAATACAGAAGCTGCACCACTGCCTCAGCTCCCTGTGCTCCTCAACTACTGAGGTGCACTCTGCGGGTCTGTGGCCCTTCTGCCGCAGGTGAAGCAGGTAAGTTTGACGCTCCAGTTGTCCTGTCCTTTTACCTTCATTACACAGAAGCACTGAACTTCTCCATGCTTTCATAGCTTCTCAGTTTTTCAGTTTTTGTTTTTTTTTTAACTCGGCAAAAGTCAGCTTTTTGTGTACGGAGAATGGTTTATACGCTTCAGGCCTTTTAAAATCATTGCGGTCAATAAGCCGTCGCTTAAAGTCTCTCCTGCATTATGTAGCGCTGTGATAACAGTCTCCGCACGAATAATATAGTTTGTGACACTTTCATTAACACCTTTCTGAAGAGATGTGAGCTCTGTTCACAAACTTATTACTCGAGGCTTTCCCTTCCCTGTGTAACGGTCACGGAGGATCTGCAGCGCCTTTCGACCATCATCAGCCATGTTTCTCATTACAAGGGACAAACTTTTGTCATCCAACACTTAAAGTAAAATTGCGTATGGCTCTTAATTTTTACTGCCGTCTTCATCGGCACGCTCAGCGTCCACAACGGGGGCTTTGCTCAGTATGGTGCTTCTGAGGTCAAGCAGACGCAAGTGCCAAAAACCTGGTTTCCCACAGTTCATAACTCCGTCAAAACCATTGGCAAACTTTTTACTGGGTTCATAACCTGTTGGCGCAGCCATCACCGTAAGAGCGAATACAGACGGAAAATAACAGAGGACAAACTTTAACGCAGACACATGGATTTGGTTTGGCCTGCACAAGCACTTAAACTGAAAGTGAGCTGCTGCCATTTATTAAGATTGCGTGTTCAGTGTTCAGCCACACCCGAAAGTGGGTCACTGGGTCAATTAAGGACAGACAGAAAACAAAACACACTAAACACACCATCACATCACAAGGTGGAACAAGGTTTTGAGCTTTGGAGATGTAGATAGACTAATAACAAAAGATTAGTCAAACATGTGAATAAAACAAAACACAACTCCGAGTATTTGATGAGATAACAACATTCTAACAGGACTTAAATCCCACACGAGTCAGTTTTGCATAAATGTAGGTCCTTTAAGCCCCAGATCCTGTCCACTCCGTCTTCCTGCTCCGTTTTAAACATGGTCTCTTGATAACATTATCACTTGATGGGACAGGAGTGAAGGTCTAGGGCTCATCCTGAATCTGCAGACACCATTACCCCGACACGCGAGGACACACACTTTTCTTCTGCAGATTTATGGACACTTTTCCTTGACGCTGTCCCTAGAGTCAGACAGAGGGAGTGACTTACGGCTCAGATTCATCTCACTGCTTAAATAAACTCAAAATGAAGTTTCATTAATATGGCCAAGGTGCGACAAAAACGCGGAGTTAAGTTTACTTTAGATGTAAATAACACCGACGCGCCAAGGATACGAGGAGGAGGAGGTCGCTGCAGAACGGCCGCCCCGATGTCCCAGGTTTAAATGATGGAGACTAAAATACAGCCATTTTAGATTAGAGGTTATAGATGATGCATTATTCATGGTTTTAAACTTTTGGACACTTGGACTGTGGACTTTGAGTGACCAAAATCTTACAACTAAAATATAGTTTCAAGTAGATTTCTTTGTGACTGAAGAGAAGGATTAATTTTCCTTGTAGATCAATGAAGTTTGTCGAAGTCTCTAATTTTAACTGAAGGAGGTAAGTGAAGTTAAACACTTTGGGATTAGGATTTCATATTTTCTAACTTAAAATAAAGTCTGTGTTTTAGAAATATGTGGAAAATATAATGAATCAAACACAGGTCCATGGTTTGATGACTGGGTGAGATCTTTGTCTTTGTTTGCATGTTCTCCCTGAGTCTGGGTGTGGTTTCATTGTCATTTAGCAGCGGCTCAGTGGCACAGTGATGTCCACACTGTCCACACAACACATTACGTTAAGTGGGACAATCCTCCAGCGAGGTGTCCTCCCTCTGAGTCCTGTCAGATGCCAGAAGGACAATTTTTCCCATGAGGACAAAAATGTTACGTTCAGACCTCAGCCTGAAGTGAAAATCCGATTTTTTTTGCCCCTGTGCGACCTGTATGTGATTTTTTAATGACCGTCAGAACGACACAGATCCAATTTTTTCAAATGCGACCCAGGCCACTTGGATATGTGCTCCTAAAACCGATACATATCCTACAAACCGATACATACATATATACGATCTTTTGGCTCTTTTGACATGTGACTTCATTCTGAACGGTCAGGTCGCATTCATCTGACCTACATCCGACCTACACGTCATCAACAAGCGAGAGTTTGGCTATTGTGCTGTAACAAGCTCCTGTTGTGAGCCAATACAGCCCAACACTGATGTTTTTGCTACTGAAATAGGCTGAAGACGTGTTTCCTCCATCGAGAGTGGTACGACAGCAACTTTAAACTCTCCAGGAGCTCAGTGCAGCGTCCATGTTTAGGCGACTTCTGTAAACTGCATAAGAAGAAGGCCGATTCACAAAGTCACTTGGCCAGTGTCAGAGTTATTACCCATTTGTTGCTGGTTGTTGTTATTTGGGCAAAAGGGTAAAAATCAGAGAAAAAGAAAGTTTTTGTGCTCTTGTACAACACGTAGTACTTACGAACTTTGTAAAATAACCATGACAGAACCATTTGGTGGACGTTAGATTAAACCTGCCACAAAGGGTAAATCAAGGCTAATGTGGTATTGATCCTGATCCCAGGACCAAACGAGCACCAACCACCGGGATTATTTTGAAGAAGAAATGTTTACATGATCCAGGAAGAAATTCATTCTGCTTTAAAATCAGAATAAACTAAAATTACTTCAGAATTAAGTTTAAAGTTTAGTTCCAAATAATCATTTTCATTAGGAATTAAGTATTTACTTGGACTTTTTAAAGCGGAATTCCTTTTTATTCCGAGTTAAAGCTCTCACGGAAGCGCGACGAATGAAACAAAACAACTCCAGGTCTGTTTTTGAGGAGGTAACGACATTATAAAACGGCTTAATCCTTAAACAAGAGTCAATTTTGTGCGATATAAAACCTTTAACAATTGCAAATCATAAATAAATAACTGTAAAACGTATTAAACTCGGAATGAATTTGTCCGTAAAAGTGCAATTTGCATTAAAGCTCCCGCAGCCCCATCTGCCCCGCTGCATTAGTCCATATTAAATCGAACATTGTTTTCGCTGAAGTCCCGCACTCCAAACCCAGAACATGTAAGTACACTGAGGCAGGTTAATCCACTTGTATCGAACCTGCGTAATCCATTCACATCGACTTATAAAACACCCGTATAAAAACAATATTAATAATTGTAGCAGCACAGATGGGCAGATGGGTATTCCAATAATGGAATCTGCTCGTGCGTTATTTAAAATATTACAATAACCTTCGGTAATCCCGACTCCTGACCCCACGACTCTGCACCTGGATCTGAAGACGAGTCCCTCTGAAATCCTCCCGGAAACATATTAGGATTAGGGATTCTTGGGTAAACCGTTTGGAGCGTGTCTGTTTAATTTTGCCTCGCGGGGGATTAGCGGGATGAGTTTGGGAGCACGGTAACATCTGTATTACAGCTGGAGGCTTTGGTAAAGGAACCATGTCCCTTAGTGATGATGAGGACAGTAAATATCCAGCATTACAATGGTTTAGGACAAGAGCGTGTTGGTGTATTCATGCTGTAGTGTGTGATGCTGATAGAATTCACAAAAAGAGACTAAAACCAGCGCTAAATCAGAAGAAACTCAAACCTGAACTGTGGAATATTTCTAGTGGACGGTCCAGCACCTGCTTGTGTCTGTGGAAATATTATTACTTTGTCTGGAATAGTGATTCTTTACCATATTCATACCCAAACCTGAGCCTCAAGCGCTGCCTAAAGGGCCGCAAACAACTTTCGGTTTTGCACCAAAGGGCCGCGAGGGCCGTGGGACTGCGCAGGTCAGGGGTCGGAGTCCGGACCCTGATGTGCTCCTGTATGAACCTGTGTCGAGTCCCTCCACGCGCTCTATGGTGTCATTTATTTTGGTCCAGAAAGAGTTATTGCAGCGTCCTCCTCAGATGCAGCAAGAAAACAGCTCCACAGGGACTTAGATCTGAAATATTCTAACAGAGGAGGGTTTTATCTTTCACTTACTCTTTATTTTACGTTGATAGAGCCGGGAATGACAAAGATATTCACTTTTAAATACTCTAGAGTCACTTTTGGCTTTACATCAGCTTTAATGAAATGCTCAGCTTGCGATATACACAATCTTTTTCTCAAACTCCACCCAAGTTTTCCTCAGAAAACGGAGCATTGAGACATTTCTAGGTAACATAACATAGTTTTAGTGTCCAGAGAGAGGCTGAGAGCGCTGTATGTCTGTGAGAGCACAGACTCTAGCTCCATACTGCCTCTGCTGGCACAGGCCTGAGGTGTGTGCAGTGACAGGACTCAGGAGGAAGAGAAATCAAATCAAATCGTCATCATCAACCACTCTATATTAAGAGTAGACTGGTTTATTATAAAATATCCTGAGAAAGCTCTGTTCTTATTTTCACTGAATTAAAATTCTGAGCTGTGAATCACTGAACTAAATGAGCCGAAACACTTCACATATGAACTAGAACTGTACAGGAGTTGTGCTGTAATGTTTCATTAGTATCATAGTGTTATTATATTATACTCATCAGAAAAAAATTATATGACTTTTTTTGTGTGTGTCTTAAAATCAAAAATCAAAATCAAATCAAAATCAAAGCAATGTTGTGACCCACGTATCAAGATACATATTGAATCGTGGGAAAACTGTATCGTTGCATCACTAATAATGTCCTGGAATTCTGCTTGAGGAGATTTTCTCTAACTGGACCTGGACTTTTCTCTAACTGGACCTGGACTTTTCTCTAACTGGACCTGGACTGAACCTGAACCTGAACCTGAACCTGGACTGACCTGAACTGGACATTTTAGTTGAATATCCAGACACAGACGTTCACACGGACAGTCTGGAGTTCTAATAGTTTTACCTCGGGTCTGTGGAGTGGGTCAGACTGTTTTTAGTGGCAGGACGACTGTGGCCATTGACATGCACTAGCCTAGCACCAGCACCTCTGCAAATACAAGGACTGGAGGAAGATTTAAAAAAGTGTCTCCACACGTCTCCAACACTCTGGCTCATGAGGAAATGAGGCCAAAACTATGTCCAAAATTCCCAACTGTCCCTTAATGTTTTATGTTGGTTAACGTTACCTGTAGCAACGTATTTAAACATATGAATCTCATTCTTATACACTATGGAACATTCTCAGACAAAGCAAAGCATCTCCATGAAGACAAGTGCTTAGTGGACTTATATAACACTTTTTTTCATTGCAAATAATTGACTATTTTCTGAATTTCATTTAAATGTTCCATTTTTTTCATGAATCACCTCCCTCCTTATATCCATATGTTTCACAAGGTTTGACTTTGGGTCCGTTGCTCTTTTTCTTCCTTTATAGAAATATATGAAAAAGAGTCCATTGCTCCAGTTTACAGAATTATCCATTATTTACTGTCCCTCCTCTGTACCTTATACTCACTGTCCTCCTCTGTACCTTATACTCACTGTCCTCCTCTGTACCTTATACTCACTGTCCTCCTCTGTACCTTATACTCACTGTCCTCCTCTGTACCTTATACCCACTGTCCCTCCTCTGTACCTTATACTAACTGTCCTCCTCTGTACCTTATACTCACTGTCCTCCTCTGTACCTTATACTCACTGTCCTCCTCTGTACCTTATACTCACTGTCCTCCTCTGTACCTTATACTCACTGTCCTCCTCTGTACCTTATACTCACTGTCCTCCTCTGTACCTTATACTCACTGTCCTCCTCTGTACCTTATACTCACTGTCCTCTGTACCTAATACTAACTGTCCTCCTCTGTACCTTATACTCACTGTCCCTCCTCTGTACCTTATACTCACTGTCCTCCTCTGTACCTTATACTAACTGTCCTCCTCTGTACCTTATACTCACTGTCCTCCTCTGTACCTTATACTCACTGTCCTCCTCTGTACCTTATACTCACTGTCCTCCTCTGTACCTTATACTCACTGTCCTCCTCTGTACCTTATACTAACTGTCCTCCTCTGTACCTTATACTAACTGTCCTCCTCTGTACCTTATACTAACTGTCCTCCTCTGTACCTTATACCCACTGTCCTCCTCTGTACCTTATACCCACTGTCCTCCTCTGTACCTTATACCCACTGTCCTCCTCTGTACCTTATACTCACTGTCCTCCTCTGTACCTTATACTCACTGTCCCTCCTCTGCACCTCTATCTTCTCTGTTGATTTCAGCTCCTAAACCTCAGCACTGGAGCTGTGATGTGCCCCCCGGTCCTCTGCGTCCTCCTCAGACCAAACGGAGAGTATTTAAAGTGCTTCAGCTCTTTCCTCTCTCTCCTCTCCACAGAGTCTCGCGTGGGGACCCGAGTGTGGCACCTGCTCCGACAGATGGTCCTCCCCCTCCACTGAGCAGCGCACACCTGAGACGCCAGGGAATACTGTCACACTACCGCCTCGTGCACGCTCGGCCAGCCCCGTGCACGCTCGGCCAGCCCCGTGCACGCTCGCCAGGCCTCATACACGCTCGCATAAACACAGTGCTGCAAATTTGTATTCAAGTAACAGTACAGCTAAATGGCCAAAAATGTGCACAGTTGAACATTTGCAGCTGATGTCATCAACTTTCCATGGGGGTGTGATGACATCTGAAGGCACTGCCACGTCTGAAGCTGCTCGACTTTAATCTGAGCTTTGTTTTAACATAATCTGACCATAAAGAACGGGCCTGATTCATGAATCTTTTCAGAACTTCCGCTTTAAGAAGAGGCAGAGAGACTATGTGCCCGATTCACAAAACGTTTTTACGCAGACAAATTCCTTCTTAAGTGACAGTTGCGCCAAATTCACCAACACCCAACACCTCCAGACTCATTTGCATTTTATTTACATAGAAAATGAATATGTATTTGGGTAGAAATGCCCTCTGAACATCCAAATATGGCCACTGTGTGTTCGGTATTATGATGTGTGAAAACGTGAGGGAGAGAGTGACCTGTGTGAGAAGAGAGTGAGAGGAAGTCACGTCTACAGACTACGGCTCTGTTACAGCTTCAGCAGCGATTTCTGAAGTCCAGACTGACATGAACACTCAGAGAGGAAAGATTTAAGACATAAACCCTCGGTAAACAGCGAGGGAGGAGGCCTGGGTGCATAAGAGTGCACTCTGGTCATGGGGGGTCTGCAGGCTGCAGTGAGTCTGGAGAAAGTCTGTTCGACCCAATGACCCACAGGCTCTATAAAAGTCCTCATAAGTGTTATTGGATCACACAGTAATATGTTTAGAGGAAATAATTGAAGAAAATATATAAGCAAATACGGCTTTAGCAGTGCTGTAGTCAAGACCTGCACTAATCGAGATCAAGACCAGTCCAAGACCACAGGGTCCCGAGACCAGGACAAGACCAAGACTTCTGAGACAAGATCGAGACTTTTAAAGGCCAAGACAAGACCAAGACCACGGCCCATTGAGACCAAATCAAGACCAGCCTTGTAATTTTCAGCATTTATTTGTATTTTACATTTATTTTGGCACATATATGTCAATGTTTTTATAAATCTACCTCCATTTTATCACTCATCGAGTGTCAGACCTCGAGACCGAGACAAGACCCAGTCCAAGCGTCTTCAAGGCCGAGACAAGACCCAGTCCAAGCGTCTTCAAGGCCGAGACAAGACCCAGTCCAACACCTTCAAGACTGAGACAAGACCAAGTCCAAGCATCTTCAAGACCGAGACAAGACCGAGTCCAAGCACCTTCGAGACCGAGCCAAGCGTCTTCAAGACCGAGACAAGACCAAGTCCAAATGTCTTCAAGACCGAGACAAGACCAAGTCCAAACACCTTCGAGACCGAGACAAGACCGAGTCCAAGCATCTTCGAGACCGAGACAAGACCGAGTCCAAGCATCTTCGAGACCGATACAACACCGAGTACCAGCGTCTTCAAGACCGAGACTTGACCGAGTCCAAGCTTCTTCAAGACCGAGACTACACCGAGTCCAAGCATCTTCAAGACCGAGACAAGACCGAGTCCAAGCGTCTTCAAGACCGAGACAAGACCAAGTCCAAATGTCTTCAAGACCGAGACAAGACCAAGTCCAAACACCTTCGAGACCGAGACAAGACCGAGTCCAAACACTTATCTGTTTTTCAAAGGAGTCCTGGCCATGCACACACTTTCATACTCGGCAATGTGGGTGAAGTGTCTTGCTTAAGGACACAATGACAGTTTTTTGTGACTGGCGCCCCCCTGTGGCACCTGGAATTCCCAGTGGTCTCTCATCCAAGTCCTGACCAGGCCCTGTTGAGCTCCTGAGATCTGACGGGATCAGACTTTGACAAACCGGCATGACCACGATCGTCTGGAGTACTACAACACGTTAGGCTTTAGTTTTGTCTCCGCGATGATAGAAAGGTTTAATGCCATACTGCGAAACATTCCAGACAAAGCAACAACATCTGCACGAAGAAAAGCATTTGACAGACCCTCCATTAGAAAAGTCTCCCGATGCAATCTTTAAGACATGTTTAAAAACAAACTACTGCTCCGAAACTCGACAGCGCGGTGAGTGTTTGTGGTGCGTCCCTTCCCCGGCTGCATATGCATTATACATATGTGGGGTTTGAGTGAACAGGTGCAGCTCGGGGAACAGACTAAAGCAGGGCACAGAGAAACACATGGTGAGAGCAGTGGAGCAGCAAACACCTCATTTATACCACAGTGAGGAGCTGGAGGAGGCCACGTCAACCAAGACTCTACCTCCTCCTCCTCCAACACATGTCAGCCCATTTTGTCCTCTAAGCGCTATCCACCCCATTTCCACCGCAGCCTCCTGTTCACTGCTGTCACCTTTTCACTCTATATCAATACAGATCTTTTCATGTTGATTCTTGCGAAGGGTGACCAGAATCTCAAATTTAAAAAAAATTGTGAAACGAGTGCGTAATTAAGGAAAACTGTTACGCAGAGTCCATTTATGACAAACATATTAGTCAGTGTAGTCACATTTTCTTGTCGTTTTTAAGCAGCTTTTCTGTATTTTACTCAAACAAATGTCAACGTATGCCTCTCTTTTTAGTGTCGGCAGGTGTCAAATTGCTCAAAAATGGCGACAACTGGAAAATTTCTTGTATAAAACTGGGATAAATCAGTGGTTTTGTGTAAATCTGCTGGGACAGGAGACACAGGGCTCAAAACTGGGACTGTCCCGGGTAAACAGGGACGTCTGGTCAGCATATTCTTGCATCGCCCATTCTCTGGGTCTGTCCCTGGGTCTCCTCCTGCTCTGTGTGGTACAGCTCAGGTCATGTGCTTTTATATTTTGCATTTCAGCCACAGACTGTACAAAAAAGTGGACTAAGGGAGTGTGACGTCACAGCGATCGGCTCCAGTCAAATGAAGCTTGTGAATTATGAATAGAAGTTTTTTAACGGACAAAATAGTGGAAGAAAAGCAAAACAGGATCATGCAGAGTGGGTTAATATGAATATTTAAGACTAAAATGACGAGGCCATTTTGTCAGTTTTTGTTGAAATAACCTCAAATTGTCACAGAATGTACAGAAACAGACGCGTCTTTTATATTTAATGTTTTATTTTTGTTCTGTTTTCAGGTTGAGCCGTTCACTCCCAAACAGAAGTCATTTGGCGTCTTGAATCTGCTCCACACTCTCACCCGAGACTGTGCAGACTTCAATGCAAAATCTGGAAAAACTTCACCAACTGCAAACAAATCTGAACTTGGAACTAAAAATGTAAAGAGGAAGGTGTTTATGCAGGGCTGAAGGATCTGACAGAGCATCACACTAGAAAACAACTATATTTAGGTCAGTTAAAATGACATAAATTAAGAACATTTTACCTTATTTAAGTAGATTCTTTTAGTTATTTTTTTTACTTTAAGTGTAGCCAGATGCATTTTCATATTTTAAGTATAAAACGTCTTGTTCCACTGGCAGATCATTTTACTGTGAAATTTGAAGTGAAATTTACTCATATCCTGGTAAAACTTTCTTAATTCAAGTCATCTTCACTTGTCTCGATTTTGTTTTTGGTTTTTTTTTGTAATTTTTATTTTTTAAATTTTCAAATTATACAAAATAAAACAAGAGGGAAAAAAAACAAAAAAACAAACAAACAACAATATATAAACAAAGAGGGGAAAGTGCCATTACAGACGTTCATTGGAAAATCAGTCAAAATGTGTTTTCAGTTGAAGTCCGACCTGACAGGTTTCACATACTCAGTCCATTTTGGAGGAGTCTTTTTGGGTCCGAAGGGTGAAAGACGGCTTTTCCATCACATAGATTTCATAAACTATCTCTATCCACTCTTCTATTGATGGGGGGTCCGCCCGCAACCATTTTCTTGTGATAGCTTTTTTGCTTGCCACAAGTAGGATTGCTAATAATTTTTTGTCATTATTTCTCCAATTTTGGACGTTGACATCTCCTAAGTATAAACACTCAAAAGTAAACCTCAATTTAGTCCCAAAGACATGATTTATATGAGTCCAAATCTGCGACCAATATGATTTCAGAGTGGTGCAATCCCAAAAAATGTGGTAGTGGTTAGCCCCAGTTGAGCCGCAGAGCCTCCAACATAAATCCCCACTCCCTTGGTGTCTTTTTTGAATGGGTGTAATAAAGAACCTTACAATATTCTTCCATCCAAACTCTCGCCATGTATTGGATAAAGTCGTCTTCCATTGTAGCTGACAGACTCTTTCCCAACTTTCATTTGAAATGCTCAGACTACCTTCCATTTCCCACCTTGTCTTAATGTATTCTGTGTTACCTTCTTTACCTTGTTGAATTGCTTTATACAATTTGGATGTTATATTACTCTGTGACATTGATTTTGTTATTGTCAAAACAGTCAGTATGAATCCCAAATCGCCGTTTCCCCATATACCTTTCATATTTTGGTCAAAATGGTGTCTAATTTGTAAATATCTGTAAAAGTTGATTTTGTTTTTAATAAGAAAAACAGCAACTTTTTACACAAAATCGAATGTTGCTTGAATAATAATAATAATAATAATAATAATAATAATAACAATAATAATAATAATAATAATAATAATAATAATAATAAAAACACTTATTCCACTTGCAGATCATTTTACTTGTCAAGTTGAATCTGCTCTAATAAAGTCAAATGTTCTTAATTTAAGTCATTTTTAACTTACCTAGATATTGATTTTTCCAGGCTAAGCAGGGCCTGGTTGGTATTTGGAGGTTTCCGTTGTTTCCTCAGGCAAGACACTTTACCCACGTTGCTTAATATGAATCTAGTGTGTGCATAATACACTGTAAAGCATATTTCAGAGTAAAAAAACAAACAAAACACTACATAAAGCCTGCATTACTATTGTTATTATGACATATGAGTGGCTGCAGTCAACTCAAAGCGAAAAGAGAAAAGAAACTAGTTCTTTGCACTTGCGGCGATTATAAAACTCATATTTTCAGCACGTGTCAACAGTCTAATAAATCAGGGAAAGTGAAACTAAAACCTCCTCCTCTGGACCTACAGCCCAGCCCCTGCACTCAGCACTGATGTGAAGAAGGTGACGTAGAAAAACAAACTGTAAAGTGTTTGTAAAGGGCTTTTGATTGTGATTCTTAGAAAACTCAAGGTTATATATCCACAGAAAAGTGTTTAGAGAGTGGGCCATGCTGAATACGGTCGTGATCTTGTCCGTTGCTTCCTCGAATGTCCATCTCGAGGTCTTAATGTCCACTTTGGCTGGAGACATCTGCTCGTCGGCTCCTCCTGCAGGTCTAATCTGGAGGGACATATGGACATACGGAGTGGACACATGTGCAGCGTGTCCGGCCTGTAATCTCACTCTGTCCTGCTTCTCCTGCAACACCTAATCCCCGAGTCCTCACCTCTCCCTTCCTCTCTCGCTCTCGCACTGTGGAAGGAGGAAGCATTTCAGTCTCACAAACCCTTCGGTAAAATGTCACCATCCAAATCAGAATTCATTTTCAGGTGTGTGCGGCTGTGGTTAAATCACAGAGTGCATCTGGAGTGGAGCTTTTGGAGCTGATTTCTCTCACAAATGTCACATACACTGCAGAAAGAAGTGGACTGAGTAAGTGTGACATGCTGGAGTTCAGCTGCAACCAAATGAAGCTCAGTGAGGCTAGCAGTTATAGCAGATCATCAGGGATTACATTCGGAAGTCTGAGTCCACTGAATTTACGCAGCGCCTCCCACTCCTTTTATTTGTCATTCATTAGGGTGGTTCTTACACTACAAAAAAGGATTTTCTGGCATAGTTAAACTGACTTGAATTAAGCAGATTCATCTTAAAAGATCAATTAATTTTTTTTTTTTTACTTAATAAAATTAGATTTTTTTGACTTGTTTCAAGATATTTCATCCTGATTTATCTTATCTACATATTACAACTTATTCTAAGCACTTTTTATATTAACTCAGTCCAGGTTAAGCCTCTTTAACTTCCTTCTCAAACCAATAAGGTGAAAAATCTTGCCATAAATACTTGAAACTTGTGTTTTCTGCTTAGAACCAGATTTGTATTTCGTCTTGTTTTAAGAAAACTTGGTAAGTGAAAATTTCTTACTGCACTGCAGATAATTGCACTTAAAATAGGGCATTTTTACCTCAAAATTGGTATTTTTTGCAGTGTATATGGGGTAAAAATGTCAGGGGAAATTGTACGGGTGTCCCCTACATTGGTTCTACATGATATAAAAAAATGTAAAATATTTTTATTTTAAACAAAAATGAGGGTTTGCTCAATGCAAATGAAGTTTTACATAACTGGAGTCTGAACGCTGTAATAACAAAAATAATACAACATTTAGTCGCTCTCAAATATGCAATAAAGTCATCAAGAGTAACGTTTCTGCACTAATTATCTTGTTTATGGCTCAACAAGTGCAGTTTTAGTTCTCTGAGGCAGTTGCTTTTGGTTCTCAGCACCACTTGGACGATGAATCGCATTTGTTCCTCTGATTTTGTCCGCAGCCTGTTCCTGAATAAAGGCCACACCTCTCTGCTGTGTCATTCCTAACGCGAAGTTTCACAACGGTTTTCTGGACATCAGTGTGTGACAGAAGACCAGACCACAAAGCAGGATCCTTTTCTAGGAAGTCACTTGTTTCAAAGCATCAAGGAATTTCTAACATTAACCCATTTTCATAGGACATGTGGTCTCAACTAAAAATGTTCAAATGGCAATGACAGACTTCTTACACAACTGCATTTAAGGGTGTGGAGCGTGTGATCAATTGTCAAAAGACTCTAAATCACATGTGTCAAACATGCGGCCCGGGGGCCAGATCCGGCCCTCCAAGACCTTTAATCTGGCCCTCGGCTGATTTTTCTATTAAAATACTTAAAATTTTCAGATTTTTCTGTTAATTTTCTGCACCGTTTAGCATAGCAGCGTCTCCGGCGTTTCTGTACGTTGCGACTCCCACCAGAGCAGCACAAATGAAGACTTTCCTCTTTCCAAACGCTGTTAAAGGACGATCGTTTTGACTGTCGACCGTGACCCTCATCAGCAAAATGTCAAAACATGAGAAAAGCAGATGCTGAGTTCAGGATTTCCCAAGAAAAATAGTCTAATTCTTATTTGTTGACAGAGGTGAATGGGAAATCTGTGCTCAGTGTGTTTGGAACAAGTGGCGTTGCTCGAGGAATATAATCTTAAACACCACTACGAGACACGGAGAAAAATACAATAACTTGAAGAGAGAACTGAGTTTTCTGATCCGGCCCTTTTGGGATCAAAGTAGTTTGCATACGGCCCCCGGACCAAAATGAGTTTGACACTCCTGTTTTAAATGAACATGTTAAGAGAGCAAAAGACTCTAAATGAACATGTTAAGAGAGCAAAAGACTCTAAATGAACATGTTAAGAGAGCAAAAGACTCTAAATGAACATGTTAAGAGAGCACCGCTGAGCTCGTCCAATTAAAAATGTCGGGTTCCACCTCTGTTTTGCAGCCCAAGTATCCGCCTCACTCGCCGGAGCATCTGTTTCCACATCTCCTCCTCTCCTTTCAGCTCTGTGGCCTTTGAGCTCCTGTAACCTGGCCCTCCACTGGCCCCCGTGGCCCCTGTCCTCCCGGAGCGTGTGGTTCTAAAGCTCCTCAGTCTGCTCAGGTTCAGACGGCTCCGACGGTCTCTCGATTGGATTATTTTCTCTGTCCTCTACCACCGAACTATCTCTCCGTATCCCTGATTTGTTTACTCTGAAATGAGATTGGAAAATGTGAAAGTTTTCCCCATATTTGTCACCCGGCGCTCCGTCACGCCTCACGCCCGTCCTCAGAGGTCACGGAGGGACTGTGATTAAAACAATATTACAAAAACGTTCTTCATAAACTTTTCAATATTTTACTCTGCGTGAGACAGCTCGGCCAAATTGTTTACTTATTAATATACAGGGAACAGCTTGACTTTCAGCTCAAAGTCAGATGCCCCGGAAAGGAAGTCCAAATAAGGTCATTATTCAAAACCAAAGTGACAGCCAAATTTGGATGGTGAGTGAAGCATGTAGCCAAATGTGGATCATACTCGGCGGCGGAGGAGCCGGTATTGTACTCGTGTGTGTGTTGGTACTTCAGAATATTACGTCAGGAGAAGTAGTGATCCAAGAAGTTACTCAGGGAAAAGTAAACGAGTATTTGGAAGAACTTCGACTCATGTAACAGTGAGAGTAAATATGTGGACATAGCATTTTGTCTGCACTTTACAGGTCAGTTTGGTGTTGTGTTTTCGTCCCTATTTCACCAGGACAGTCCCACTTTTGAGCCCTGTGTCCCCTGCCCCAGCAGATTTATCCAAAACCACTGATTTGTCCCAGTTTTAGCAGGAAATGTCCCAGTTGTCACTATTTTTGACCAATTTGAGCTAAACCAGGACTAAACTATGATTAAACCAAGACTACATCAACTCTTAAACAGGATTATCACAATTTTTGCCTACCGTATACTATAAGTCGTGCTTTTTTTCATGGTTTTGGTGTTTCCTGCGACTTATACTCAGATGTGACTGTTATTTTCACACTGACAGCCACGAGGGGGCGCTCTAGGCTTGTGTGCCAGTATCTGCTACTCCTGTTACTCCTGCACCACTGAAAATAGTAAATATAAACATCAACTTGTAAAGACAACTGAGAAAGACTGAACACCTCCAAAAAGAAAATTATATTCTGCAGATTACAAACTGCAAGTCGTGAAATATGCAGCTGAAAATCGTCGTCGAGTTTGGACTGAGTAAGAAACTTGTGAGGGAAAAGTGGAGGATACTCGAACTGCAATGAAGAAAACAAAAACTTCCAAAGACTTCCACGCCGAGGCCAACAGTTTGAAGGCCCGAAAATGTGACTTGTCATCCAGTGCAACTTATATATGTTTTTTTTTCTTCATTATGGATTTTTGGCTGTGCGATTTATACTCCGGCACAATTTATAGTCCAGAAAATATGGTAATCTGACCCCTGCTAACAGTAAAAAGGAGCATAAATTGTCATTTGTTTCACCAAAATACAGAAATCTGTGTTTGCGAATTACCATAAAGTAAAAAAATGCAGCTACAGAAGCTCCTCAGACACGAGAATGTACAATCTTACACACTCTTTTCACTATTTTATGACTATTTTATGTGTCCCAGTTTAGAGTTTTTTAAATCTGGTCACCCTAATTTGTGGAGAATTGTCATGTGGGAGTGTGGGTGACGTCGACACGTGGACAGAGCCTTGTACAGAATCTTATGGCGAACTCGGAGGAGGGTTTGAAAACATTTTGTACAGTACCCATCAAGACAGAGACACGTCCTGCATTTGTCTCAGTCTCAGTTTCTGTCTCGGCCTCATGTGAAGCTCAGAACCTCCAGAATTCCCTCCCTGAGCTGCAGAGGCTGCACTAGCACTGACTCTGAGCTTTAGGGTTTAGGGAGAGACTGTTCAGATCAGACAGAGGACTTTTAGGTTTAAGCCAAATGGATTTTAGCTTTGAAACGGGGGAAAGTTTCTAACAAGGCTTATTCTGCTTTCTGATTGGATTAATTATCTTCAGAACCAAGACTCAAAATTATAACATAAACAACTTCGCCATCATGTCCAGTGTTTTTGTAATTAAGAATGCATTTAATTAATTTAATTAATAAAAATATTTTAATATAATTTTTATCTTTATGCATTAACATCATTTTTAATAATTTTTAAAATTATTTTATAGTATCTATTTTTATTATTTTTAATATATTTTTTAGCTTTGTGCATGAACACTTTTTATTATTTTTAATCATTTTTTATTATTTTAATAATTTATATTCTCTGTTTTTTATTATTTTTTATATAATTTTTAGCTTTATGCATTAACACTTTTTTAATTATTATTTTATTTAGTTTTTATTATTTTTTATATAATTTTTAGCTTTATGCATTTTAACACTTTTTATAATTTTATATTATTTATTGTTTTTTATTTAGGATTTCCTGTCTTTAATTGTGTTAATTTGTCAGTGCAGAACTTTGGAAACTGTCATGTTTCTAAAATGTGCTGCAGAAATAAAGTGGACTGGATTAAATCAGCATGAAGGGTTTGAGTTTCCTGTGAAGAAAAGTTAACGACTGAAGACTTGTAAAGCAGAAGAAAAGAAAGCGTTAATAAGCACTTTATTCATACTAACATACGTCATTAAAGCGACTGTTTGGTTTGGTGTTTTGTGTTTCAGGCTTAAAGCGCTGACCCAGCACTAAAGAGCTGCTCTTAATCTGATCAAAGTGAGACTCGGGCTCCTGCTGCGACTCACCAGGCGAAAATATGGAACTGTACTGAGGGTTAAACGGTCAAATCCAGTGGAAATCTGTTCTTAAAGAGCGGCTGTTACACAAAAAAAGTCTTTTTTACCAGGTTCTAACGCTGTTCCCTCGTTAAAAACCTGCATGAGGAGGTTTTAAAGTCGTCTAAGCATGTTTCATTTGCTCCCACACGATAATTCTCCATAAATATGCACAAACGTGATACAAAACTGCACACAACAATGCTGATGGTTTTGTGACAGCGCTCTGAAGGGGGAGTGACGCAGCACAGGGAGCAAAGGGGACAAACACTGAAAGTTTTAAACCTTTTAGTATGTTGTTAACAGCAATTATAGCATTTTTAATACAATAAAATGTAACACGGTGATCTAAATATGTGATGTTACAGTTAATGCCCCAGAGAAGTGTAATATTCCCTCTTTAATAATTACAAAAAAGTCATATCTGATTATATTTATTTATTTATTTATTTGAATTAGGACAGTGCATATTAATCAATGTGTCAGCATCAGCTTCAACATAAATATGCCGGAATTAGCACAAGAGCTAAATTTCATCCGTTGTCCTAAGGCAGGTGAACAATAAACACACAAGAGACGTTAAGTTACAACAACAGACAGAACGTGACATACAAAACACAACAAACACTTGGGTTATTTACGGTAAAAACAGTGTAAGGTTTAAGAAGCCCCAGACCGTCATGTATGTGCAGGTTTGGTTTGTTTTTAACCCGTTTTTAAGAACTGTTTTAAACACTGAATAATCACCACAGTTTCTGATGGGCTCTGGTCGTGTTTTGAGCCATTTTGTGCCTCTGATGGACGCCACCATTTGGCTAAATTTAGTCCTGCCCCTTTGTACATTACAATCTCCTCTGGTTGATGCTCTGGTTCTCACTGCTGTGTTATTTTTTCTACTTATAAAATCCATTAAAGGCGGTGGGGCCCATTTAAAACTTTAAAAATGAGACGGGCAGAAACATCTGAGAGCTTTAAAGTCCAGTATGCTGTACTTACTTAGGATACTGCAAGACTCGTTGGTCGCATTGGACACAAAAACGTGCAGTTTTGTGGCATGTTCAGGCAGAATAAGGTCAGTGCGCAGGTTTAAGGCAGCGGTCACTCAGTTGTGATGATATTTCCTTTTTTAAAACAGCAAGAGTTTCCTACTAAGAGTACTAAGAGTAGACTACACACAGCTCCTGCAAATATGTCGACTACAGGCAGAATATTTTGATCCTGAGCAGATCTGAGCCTGTGGACGACAGGTTTGTGTTTCTGCTGACCTCTGGATTCTGCAGTCGCACAACATCTGTCCAGAACACAACCCAGAGCGACAAACCGACCAAACACACACATACACAGACTCTCACTACATTACAACAGTAAGGTTAAGGTTAAGGTATATTTATTGGTCTCTCGTAGGAGAAATGTGTCTTGGAAGGGGACAACACTGCTACACAACAACAGACAATGACAATAAATACATAGAAAAACAGACTTCAAATGTTCAGCATATGCACAACATGAATGTTCACATACAACACTCCTCATACGTACAGTCCAAATTCTCTGAGCCTTCAGCTGCTTTGTTGAGACCAGCTGATTGTCTGTTAATCAGGCTGATGGAGAGTGGTACAAACGAGTTTTTAAGGCAGTGACTCCACCAAATCAAGTTACAAATATAAGGACAAATGATCTGTGCTCCCTGAAAATAAAATGTTTTAATCGTTTTATAGTTGTTATAAAGCTTTTAACCTGCTGGAGTTGTATTTAGAATTATTCACAAATGCACAAAGCTCTTCTCCCGCAAAACAACTGGCCAAAATTGAACTTAATTGACTTAAATCTAACAGAAAAGGACTTAAAAGTAGTGAAAAGATCATTTTACCTGACAAGTTATCTTAAAATAAACGACCTCTAGACGAGAATGAAGCGTCTCAGTGAGTGTTCATGAACTAGTTTTAAACAGACTTAAAACCAGTTTAGGATCAGTGTTCGTGACCTGATAATAAGTTCTCAGAGGCCAAATTCTAGATAATTTGGGCTCTGAGAGGTTTAGGGCACCATATTTGCATAATGGGGCCCTAAACCTCCTGCCTGAGCTCAGGAGGATGTTTCTGATCCAAGTGTGATGTGTCGGACAGTCCGTTCTGGGCTTGTTGTGGAGTGAGTGGAGCCGTGGTGCCCATAATCTTGCCTGACATCTTCAACAAGTTCTGTATTTGGGTTATAGATTTGACTGTAAGGTTCCCAGACCAGCTGCTGACACCGTATCTAATGACAGACTCCATAGTTGCCCTGAAAAAGATCAACATTATATTTTTAAACACACCAAACAAACGGAGTCGTCTAAGAAAGTGAAGACATTGGTGAAGTTTTGCACAAACACTTGCCACATGAGTATTTAAAGGAGGTGACCTGTTTAATGGAGGTACTGTGTGTGGATGCAGGAGTCTGGTCACTGATTGACGTTGGATCCATAAACATTTCGACAGTTTTTGATATATTAACCCCTGAAGACCTAAGGGCAGTTTTAGTACATTTCTTCTCACCTGGATTTTTTTCTTAATTTTGCTTTTAAAACTGCCCCTTTTACCCTTTTGTTCAGTCCAACCTGTTATTTCACAATCTGCTGCTGTAGTTGTGTCATGAGGCTGTAATAAAAGCTACAGGACCAGAAATAGAGATGAAAAATAAAACAGAAAATAAAATTCCCACTGTTTTATACAAAACACACAGCAAACATGTATAAACAACTTTTTGGACATAAAAAATAGCTACGAAAATGCAAAATATCAAGTCTGTAAGTAAATTAAAAATATCCCTATTGTCCTAAAAACAAAAAAAAGTGCAATCGCTCCATTACTTTTCTGGTCCAGTCCTGGAAACAGCTCCTGTCAGGTCCAGGGCCAGAGCCACAGCACTTCTGCATTTCCATGATGTTTATTACATTTGGATTTGTTCATTTTGAGTGAAATAAACCTTTCAAATAAAAATAGAAAGGGATGCACAATTACACACACCAAGATGTGTAATTTTCCATGTGTGTGAGAATTAACTCCACTTAGAGCGACTTTTTCACTTGTTATAAACACACACAGTCAGAGGAGTCGACCATCTTGACTCACTTCACTCTTTGGCAAAGTTTGGCTCGATCAAAATGGACGGAGCGCATGAGTTTGGGGAAAACAAAGTTCCTATTGGACACTCGTTTTGCTCACGTCATCACACAGCGTGAGTGTGACGTAGGATAAAGCCGCAGAAATGTACGGAAACCTCTATGTCTGCACTTTCAGAGGGGAAAAGGAAGTTTCTGTCTTTTATGGTTAGAAAGTTCTGCGCGGTTATAGAAAACATATTCTTCGAGGGTTAATCTGCAGTTTATGGGAGTCACACCAATCTACAAACTTATCTACGGCAGCTTTGTGGCTGTCTGGTTTGTCTGATACAGTCTCTCTCCACACAGCTGCACACGGGGGGAGTACCCACACGGGGCAGCAGAGGTACTCATGTGGCTGTGGCATATGCCCGGCTCGGTGCCCGGCTCCTCTGGGTGCTGCAGGTCGCCCTCTTCACGCTGGTGTTTCTGTTTCACTTGAGGCGTGGCTAAAAACAGGAGCTGTGCATTATTAAAGCGCTGAGGGCCGGAGCAGCTGTGAGTCCGCTGACCTCCAGCTCCACCACAGAAACCACTGCAAACCAACAAGAGGTGAGGTGGAATACTGCGGGGGGGTTTGTTTTCAGTGCCCCGAGAAGAAGCAGGAGCTCGTACAGTCAAAAAGATGCACAAAAATGAACTGCAGTGAATAGGGGAGTCTCATGATACGATATTATCACAGTATGAACCTCACAGTACGATATTTATTGCAATATTTTGTGTGAATCTGCTCCTTTTTCCTCTAAAAATGCTTCACAAGACTTAATCCAAAGAATGAAGATGTAAAAGTGCTTAGAACAGTTATTTCTTCATGTCGTCTGCACTGAAACGGAGCAAAGGATCATGGTCTATGTAGTTCCCTCTGTTTTTTTTTAGCTATTTCTGCATCAGAACTGTTCATTTAAGCAAAGAGACTTGGGATTCAATATATTGTGACACTCCACGATATTATTGTGAGACCTTTGACGATACGATATCACCAGATTTACGTTACTGTCACATCCCTAATAGTGAAGTGCTGACGTGTTGGCTCATTGCAGTTTATTTTGATACGATCATAAATGATAAACTTCTGTGCCGTCTTTATCGTTATTATTAGTTTGTACGTCCATAATACAGCACAGTTCAATTCAAGTTTATTTCTATAGCACATTTAAAACAGCTTCAGCAGACCAAAGTGCTTCACATAAAAGTTAACAAAGACAGAAGAAACGTGTACATATGAACAGATAACACAGTGTGAAAACTAGAATAAAAACCAAGATAACTTCAGGGAAAAGAGGTGAGTTTTCAGTCTAGTGTTAAACTGTGTTACAGACTGAGAGGATCTGACAGAAGAGGAAGTCTGTTCCACAGTCGCTGCCTCAGAAAAGCCTCTTTCTCCTCTCGCCTTGAGCCTGAAGTCGAATCAACTCAAAGTAAAACGTTAATTTAAGTCATTTTAACTTGATATTGTTTTTTTTCCTGTGTATGATCTTAAAAAATGTCACATATATTTCTTCCATGACTAAATACGATCATGTCAGACTGATTTAAGTACTTATATCTAGAATTTACCATCTTTGAATTTATTATCAGGCCATTCTTACTCATCATAAACTGTCATAAACTGGTTTGAAGTGTGTTTATTTAGAATTTAGCAGAATTTAAAGGGTTTTATCTAGAATTTGGCATCTGAGAACGTATTATTAGCCTATGAAGACTCATCGTTACCTGGTTTTAAGTCTGTTTATCTAAAACTTAACGTCCATAAACGTATTTCCAGCCCATGAACACTCACAGAGACGCTTCATTCTCATCTAGAGGTCGTTTATTTTAAGATAACTTGTCAAGTAAAATGATCTTTTCACTACTTTTAAGTCCTTTTCTGATAGATTTAAGTCAATTAAGTTCAATGTATCCAAGTTTTTTGCGGTAGAAGAGCTTTGCGCATTTGTGAATCATTCTAAATACAACTCCGGCAGGGTAAGAGCTTTATAACAACTATAAAACGATTAAAAATGTTTATTTTCAGTGAGCACAGATCATTTGTCCTCATATTTGTAACTTGGATTGGTGAAGTCGCAGCTGCCCTGAGTCTGATGGACACAAAACAACCACAACTCACGAACCACAAACACGGCATCAACTCTATTTATTTAGCCCGTTTATGTGCAGAATGTTATACGGTTTATCTTTTATCGTCCGCCCCAGCGCCGCATTAGCCCGGCATTTTTTCCCCAGCGCTCGGGGACAGTTTGCGTGACCTTGTTGTCGAAATAAAACTCAGGGACGTCCCGTGATTACGACGTTAGCCCGTAGCCGGCCTCGCGCGTGGCCTCTGCAGCATATGCTCCCCACGTCGTAAAACTCCCCATATTAAAACGGGGAAACTCTTTAACGTAAAATACAACAGCGCCGCTCTGCTGTCCCGGGGGTGTAATTTACAGCAGGTACGGTCCATAAAAGGAGCCGTGTTAAACGTCCCGTCGCTCTTAAAGGGGAGTGCGACGCCTTCTTAAAGGGGATGTCGGGGTGCTCGTTAAAGACCCGTTCGGTTCTTTACGGCTCTCAAGCTGTTGTTGTTCACGGCGTTTTACAAAGAAATATTTTTATGTGTTCTGGACGAGGTCTTAAAGGTCTTACATTATTGAAAAAATGGACTCCCGTGAGGTTTAAATCATTTTAGAACATTATTATCGCCTCAAAAACAGACCTGGAGCTGTGTTTTGCCTCATTCCCACATGTTTGAGTAACTTTACATCTAAATCTTCAAGTTCAAGATGTCATGAAGTGGTAGTGTCCAAGTGAACAGCTCCTTTTACCTTTAGGTCAGTGTAAATCGTCAATCCCAGTGACTGAAATGATCCAAATGATTCTGGTGAATGTATGTGGAGATTAAAAACGCATGACACAAGGTGAAACAGAGTGTTTCCCGACGAGCAGCAGAGAAACGGGACAACAGAGCGTGAAAAACCTCTGTCCAAACTTGAGACGATCCAACCGGGGTAAACCCGTTATTCCGACAGACCCTGACTCCAACACTTTTTGATGCCACCATTCCGACACCTTTAATGATGCCGTTCTGACAACCTACTCATAGTTTCGGGACAATCCTTTCACGAACTGGCGGCGAAGGAGGTGATCGGTGGGAGGAGGTGCGTGGCATGGTTTAGTCCTGGTTAAATCCTGTTTTAGTCCTGGACCAGGGTTAAAATCAGGACTAAACCAGGACTAAAACAGGATTTAACCAGGACTAAACCATGCTGCGTGCTCCCTCCTACACCGCCAGTCCATGAAAATATGGTCCCTAAAAGAGTGCTGCGCAACTTAATAATTATCTTGTGTGTCGTAATGGCGGAATGTTAAAAAAAAAGCTAAAGTGCCACGACTCTGACCAAGGAAACAAAAATTGTCGGAATGCAGGTACGTTTAATAAAAAATGGAAATCGGTATGGTCATGAGCTCTGGGTAATGACCGAAAGAACGAGATCGCGGATACTAGCGGCCGAAATGAGTTTCCTCCGCAGAGTGGCCGGGCGCTCCCTTAGAGATAGGGTGAGGAGCTCGGTCACACGGGAGGAGCTCGGAGTAGAGTCGCTGCTCCTCCACGTCGAGAGGAGCCAGCTGAGGTGGCTCGGGCATCTGGTCCGGATGCCTCCTGGACGCCTCCCTCGGGAGGTGTTCTGGGCATGTCCCACCGGTAGGAGGCCCCGGGGAAGACCCAGGACACGCTGGAGGGACTATGTCTCTCCGCTGGCCTGGGAACGCCTCGGGGTCCGTCCGGAGGAGCAGGAGGTAGTGGCTGGGGAGAAGGAAGCTTGGGAGCCCCTGCTTAGACTGCTGCCCTCGCGACCCGGCCCCGGATAAGAGGAAGAAGATGGATGGATGGATGGAAATCGGTATGTAACCGATCCAACCACAGTCGCTAATGGGCTCTATTCACGCTTAAGTCACAAAACTGGACATTTGGAAACATACGGATGACGACTTCCTTTGGGATCTGTTGGCGATAGGAACTCTGGCCCGGTTTTCTTCATCTAGACGTCACTGTATTCTTTCTTTTTTTTCCTTTTATTTGCTGATTCATTTGTGTTTTATAATTTTATGCTGACAGACACCCACCCCGAGATTCCGACAACTCTCCATTCTGACACGCCCCCATTCCGACACCTTTCATGTGTCGCCCTACTTTATTTGGAGCACCTTCTCGTGTACGCCGCCAGTCCGTGAAAATATTTTCCCGAAAAGAGTGCCGTCGCAACTTAATAACTACCTTGTGTGTCGCAATGGTGGAATGTTAAAAAAAAAAGCTAAAGTGCCACTACTCTGACCAAGGAAACAAAAAAATGTGGGAATGCAGGGATGTTCGATCAACAGTTCCACCCAGTGACCTTGAAGACGCGATTAGAGTCCTGTCCCTCATGGAAAGCTTTGGCAGGTTGTGAAGACGATGCTGCTGAATCTGCGGTTTTATCCCAGAGTCGGGAACTACACCGGAACTCGTCATCCGCATGTTTCCAAACGTCTTCCGGTGAGCGTGAATAATGTTCGTATTGTGTCTTTCAAATGTGGAAGACGACTCCTCTCCGAACTTCTCGTAACATTCAGAACAAAATATATAACTTCTTTTAACTGAGATAAGTTATAGTTTGGTGCTTCGATTGTTGATTCAGAGAAAATCTACACCGTTTTTAAGTAATTTATGTATTTTTTTTTCTTGTCTTATTTACAGAGGTAGACTTATTTGGGGGAAAAATGAAAAACAATAAAATGGGAAAACAGTTTATTTAATTTTTTCAGTTTTAGTGTCAAACAAAACAACAGAGTTTGACCTCTATTTCCGATATTTTAATTAAAGGGACAGTTGGGAGTTTTGGACATAGGGCGTCATTTACTTGTGATCCAGAGTGTTGGAGACGTGTGGAGACACTTTTTAAATATTCCTTCCAGTCCTTGTATTTGCAGAGGTTGCTGGTGCTAGGCTAGTGCATGTCAATGGCCATAGTTGTCCTGCCAATAAAAACCGTCTGACCCACTCCACAGACCCGAGGAAAACTATTAGAACTCCAGAGTGTCCATGTGAATGTCTGTCGCATGAATCGTTGCATGTTGAGGGTCTATTTTCTCATATATCAGTCCACCGCTGCCGAGCTTCTATCAGGAAGTACAACTCACTGCTGCTGCTCAGACATAAATCCTTAAAATGCAACGGTTCGTTTTACTTCTAAAATTACTTTCTGGACACAGACGTTCACATGGACAGTCTGGAGTTCTGATAGTTTTCCTCGGGTCTGTGGAGTGGGTAAGATTGTTTTTAGTGGCAACTATGGCCATTGACATGCACTAGCCTAGCACCAGCAACCTCTGCAAATACAAGGACTGGAGGGAAGATTTTAAAAAGTGTCTCCACACGTCTCCAACACTCTGGATCACCAGGAAATGTGGCCCAAAACTCCCAACTGTCCCTTTAACGTAAATTTCAACTAACGCCAATCCCCAAAACAGTCTCGGTGCCTATTTTAATGTTGGTATTTTATTCTCTCTGGTTTATATGAAGTTTTGCTGCTTATCGCTGTGTGTGAACTCAGAGTCAACTGAACAAAGGAGAGTTTATCGCTGCTTCCTGTTTCTCGTCCTGGAGTTCAACAATTATCTCTTACGACACCAAAGTAAACGAGCTGCTATAAAAGAAAAAAACTGCAACGATTTTTCAGGTAAAAGTCCCTCTAACAGCAGAACTTCAAATAAACCAGAGAGAATAAAAATATCAACATTAAAATAGGCACCGAGACTGTTTTATGATTGGTGTAATCTGAACTAAACTTTAAATTAAAAACTGGAACTAGAGATCGAAATCTGTTATTTGCCGGTATTGAAGGAAGTGGGTTTGCAGGAGACAAAATTAGTTTTTTAATTGCTTTAATACCAACTTTCCTCTCTTCTATTCTCCAAAACCTGCATCGGTACAGGTGATTTGGACATTTTGAGTGCACGACTTTTTCGCCAACTGGACATTCGGACACCCCAGAAAATGGCGTGACCCCTAAATATTGCCCTAAGGAGCGAATAGTGTGGACATTCAGACACTGTTCCTTCATTAAAACATCCCTGGAGTTGTCTTTTTGTTTCATTCTTCTTCAAAATGCAGTGACTGAAGATCGGGTCAGGTGTCGAGGACTTTTATGGAGTCCACCTTAACCAACCTTCTAATCCTGTCACATCTTTTAAGAGTAAACATAAGATTATAATGTCCGTTTAATCTCTTTCTCTTGGAACGCTCCCTCCTCTCCGCCCGGAGGAGAAGCCAGCATATGTATCCACAAAATCCTACATTTAATCAAGGAAAATCTGTAATTCACCTCGAAGAATCGGCTGAAGATCCTGGCTTCCTCTGTCATTACGGGCGCCGCCATATGCTCCAGGAAGTCCTCCAATCGCGGCTGAAAACGAGAGCGGATTAAGAGGAGGATTTTGACTTTCCATATTGAGAGAATGATTCATCTCTGACCTGACCTTCGGGGCAAGTGTGTTCAAGCGTCTGTCTTATAATATGTGTAATCTGGCTCCTATTGTTAGAGCAGCAGCTACTGGAGAGATGGAAGAGTCGTACACGAAGAAGAGAAAGAAGAGAGTGAAGAAGGGAGAGAGCCAAAGACAAAGATTAAAACGTGAAAACAAAACGTAGCCGCCTGTTGGTCTGATGTGTTTAATACAATAATTTATAGGTTGTTAAAATGACATTATTGCCACAATTATGGCTGTGCAATATGGAGCAAAAATATATCTTGATATATTTTGCTATATCTCAATATAGGATATATTTTGTGATATCTGTACAGGAAAAATAATGTCCCAAAACTACAGCAAAAACAAATATGCCAAATCCACAAGGTCTTTTTTTATTGAAGTGCAAAGAGGCCGTTCATGTAGGAACAATTTAATATTTTCAGTTTCTTTTCATTCAGAAATAAAACAACTCAAATCCAGCTCATGTTTGCGTCAACTCTGAACCACACGATCACCAGAACCCCGAACTCCTTTAGCCGAGGAAGATCAGGAGGTTCCTTATTTTAACAGACCCATGTTCCTACCCAGCGTTCAGGAGATCTGAGGTATCCCACAATCCACTGCACAGATCTGAGGCTTCCCACAATCCACTGCACAGATCTGAGGCATCCCACAATCCACTGCACAGATCAAACTGTTTCTAAACACGATTGTACAAGTTCAACTCTACAGCAGATTATTCATTCAAATCTTCTGCACAAATAAACTTTACATCTAAACCAGAACTACGACAGAGCCACATCAGCCCGTTTGACACAGTGACGTCTTTAATGCAGCTTTGGCACATTTGTTTACGTTTTACACAAACCAAACTTAAAACTGCATGGATCATTTGCATAAACTATAAATGCTGAAAAAACAGCTCTGTTGCCCTGATGCTTCAGCTTCTGTGGGACTAAAGGACACAACTCAGTGGAATATGAGTGTTCTCTCTGTGACAAAGTCCGCTTCAAAACATTTGGAGGATCTGCTACAAGGACCACAGACAACTTCTCTCCCGCGCCGCCACTACATCCACAAACACACGGAGGAGCACCGCAGCAGGACCCACACCCGCCCCACCTCGCAACAGACACCCCAGGCCGCTGAACCTACCCTTTCCTACAAAACCTTCAGCTGCACCGTGCGACCTGCAAACAGCGCCGTGCAACGACGCCCTGGCTTCAGCCCGACAGGTGCGAATGCAGAACTCCAGGCAACCGCACCCGAGCCCCGGGTACAGCAGAAGTTGGAGCAACAAACACAGTCTAACTGGAGCTCACTGGACGTCCCTCAGTAATGAGAACTACCTCAGGTCACAGCACATTACTCACATTGTTGCAGAGCACAAAGTGTACATTGTAATACACAAATTTGCATAGGCTTCTGCATATTGAAAATGTATATCTGTATTGCTCAACAATACGGAGAAACAGCGAAATAAAAACACTAGAATCATGTAGAGCGAGTTAATATGAACATTTTAAGACCAAAATAAGAAGTCTGACAGCAGCAGATACAGAGAGGAGTGATGGGTTTTCTATAGAAAGTGTTCATCAAGGCCGTGCTCACTTCCTGTTTGGACTGTGGTGGTTTGTGTCCTTGTTATGTCCAACTAAACGTCCAGTCTATGGTCAGAGGAGAAGGTCAGACCATCGCAACCAGAGTCCATATGGAATTTTGCGTCCCGTTTATATTTACCGCCCGGCCGTTAGACTGAAAAACACCGTAGATTATAACACATGGCGGGTGAGCGTTCGTCACTCGAGTTCTGATTCATGCGCGGGTTCGCTAATCGATCTGTAACGAACGCCTCCATAAAGAGAAGTGGAGCGAATTAGCATGTTAGCGTGAGCACGTAGCCGCAGCAGCTGGACCACTGACCAGCGGCTCTCCGTCTTCATCAACCCCGACGACGCCAACGCTCAGTGGGGGAGGGACCGGGGCGATGGAGCGACACCAGGCCAGAGAAGAAGAAGTCTAAAGGTCTCGTATTGGGAATTCGGTTGGGTTTTACCACTTTAAAGGTACTGTAGGACGCAAAATTGACTCTTGTGATTGTGATGTTTTTCGTGGAGAGTCCTTCGCCTGCTTGTCTCCATGGAGATGTTATTGCTTTGGCTGGAATGTTGTATGGTTTGACTTTAAACACATCTATCTAGTGTTTATTCATATTATTCATATGTTCTTCTCTCAAACAGAAAACACTCTGTTCCACCTTGTGATGTCAGGAAGTGGTTCACTGTGTTTTTAAACTCCACACACCTTCACTAGAATCATTTCAGCCCCGGGAATTTCCACTTTGTGATGAACAGGTGAAAGCTGTTCACTTAAAAACTATAGCCATGACATGACGTCACAAGAGCTGTTTTCAGACCGGCCAGAACGGGGCCGGTTCCTGCACCAGTCACACGGGAAACCAAAGTGCTCATGGTGAACGAGCCTCGTTCAAACTATTTAAGTGAACCCCTGATGCGACATCGACAGAAGCTGTGAATTTGTCACCAAGTAAAAACAAAACCGTTCGAAATAACACTCATGGATCGCATCATCGACACGGCGAGCATTTGTACTCATACAAATCATTATTTATCTGCACCGAGCTGCAGTGGAGAATAAGGCAATCCAAAGATGGAACCTCACCGAGCAAACACAGATATAGCAAATATTTAGTCTCTTCCAGTGACCTCTGCACAATTTTCTGTCACTTGATTTCCATATTCCCTACCCACGTTTTTCTTTCTTTATTTTCCTCTGTGTGGCCCGGATGAACCTGCTGACGTCTACTGTGTCATCTTATTTGGTTCCCGTCGGGATCCAACTTTTCGGTTCCCGAATGCTCTGATTTTCGGCATGAACACATCAGTCGGTTCAAGATTAGGTGCAGGAACTGGCAACGGCCCAGTTCTGTTGGCCTGAAAACGCTAAAGGTGGAACAGAGCATTTGGAGCTTTGGAAATGTAGACAGACAACTTCAGGTCTGTTTATGAGGAGGGAACAAAATTCTAACGTGTCTTAAAGGTCACAAGAGTTAGTTTTGTGTGATAGAGAGTCCCAGGTTTGACGACTGGAGACATCTGAGGTTCAGAAGACAGATGTCCCCCCTTCCTCCTCCTCCTCTTCCTCCTCCTCCTCTTCCTCCTCCTCCTCTCAGATGGTCCTGGGACAGTCCTGCTCTCGTCCCTCTCCGGTCACGACCTCCGGGGGGCGCCGTTTGGAGGCACTTACAGCTCTGCGGGGGTCGGCTGCTCCCTTCACTCAGGCGGGGGCAGAGGTTTGGCCGGGCACAGCGCGCTTACCCAGCATGCATCTGGGCGACCTTGACACAGGACGACTGCACCCCCGTCACCGCTCACACTTAGCCCCGCCCCCTCAGGCTGTCACACTTAGCTCCGCCCCCTCAGGCTGTTATTATTGACTTATTATTTACGAACTGTTATAATTTACATCTTTAGTACACACAAAAACACACATTGGATTTAATCTGGATTATACCGTTTATAATTCATATTTTAGAATGGATTTAATTAACTGTTTGTGGTGGTTCTAAAAACACACACAGTTTTTAAAGAACATTAAAGTTACACTATAGAACCTGCGGTGAAGGGTTTGCCAGCTGCTTATTTCCATGGTGATGTTATTGGATCTCGGAACATGGATTTAACCCTACATAAAATAAAATAAGATAATCCTTTGTCTCCGACTGAAACCTGATGGAGTAACGATGTTTAAAAGCTCGAGAAAAGTCAACTTTTCGTAATGTGTCTGTTTTAAACAAACAATTTAGTCTAAAAATATATATGATTCGTTACAATTCACTGTACGTTTATGTAAATGAGATTAAGAAAGTCACGGGTAACAACAATTCTAACATGGTTTAAAGCTCAAGAGTCCATTTTTTGTGTATTATAAAACTTTTAAGGTGTTCCAAGTTCAGAAGACAGAAGACAACTGTCCCCACTTTTCCTCCTCCACTCCTGCAAAGTGGTGTAGGGCGCCATCTACTGTCAACAGAGGAAATTACCACTGGAAAAATCTAATTTTAGCCAATACTCAACACACCAAAACATGTAAATAAAGTAGTAACAGTCATAAAGTTGCAACAAACACAATTTCCCCTCAGAAAAGTGAGTCTGGTGACAATTTATGGACTCACAAACTGCACAGGATTTTTACCTGTGATGCAACAATCCTGGGAAAATTCAAACCGCTTATTCTCTGAGGCTCAGAGACAAAGTACTTTTTACAGGATTGCTGAAACCAGATGGAACAATGATGTTTAAAAGCTCGAAAAAGTAAATTTTGTTTGTTTTAAACGCTACAGATTTCAACAATATTAACCCAGAGAACAATTCAGCCTAAAAATATACCATCCTACGAAACGGTTCATTACAATTCACTGTACGTTTATGTAAATGAGATTAAGAATGTAATCGGTAACTGTCATAATTTTTATACAATCACAATCCAGTGAAAGTATTTACGACATTTAAACTCCAGTCTCCTACCAATTGGGATTAAATCATACTACTGAGTCAGTTCTCTTTTTACGTGCCTTGCACGGGGAGAGCTCGGCCGTGCGTGCAGCTCTCTAGGCTCGTCCACGCTGCTCTTCCAAAGCCCCTCCCCTTGCAGTACCGTTTTATTAATTTCCAACAATCCATCATGTCAGTACAAAGGCAACCTGGTCAACGTATACATACTCTTGTTAAGCTTACCACAGATAACATAGTGAAGTATATCATGACTTTGTTTTACATTTGATCAGATTTATGATCTGGGAACTAGCTGGGTACGAAGCAAGAGGTCACAAGAGGTCACACATCTGGTTTTAGCAGAGATAGCGTTAACACAGGTTCTTTCATCCTCTGAGCCTGCCTTATACCATGAGACTGTTTGATGTACATTTTTTAATAACTTATAAGCATTTTATTCTAACAGTAACAAAATTCTAACATTGTTTAAAGCTCAAGAGTCCATTTTGTGTATTATAAAACTTTTAAGTTGTCCCAAGTTCAAAAACAGAAGACGATTGTCCTCACTTTTCCTCCTCCACTCCTGCAAAGTGGTGCAGGGCGCCATCTACTGTCAACAGAGGAAATTACCACTGGAAAAATCTAATTTTAGCCAATATTCAACACACCACAACAGGTAAATAAAGTAGTAACAGTCATAAAGTTGCAACAAACACAATTTCCCCTCAGAAAAGCTCAAAGCGAGTCTGGTGACAATTTATGGACTCACAAACTGCACAGGATTTTTACCTGTGATGCAACAATCCTGGGAAAATTCATACTGTTTTTTTTTTTTTTTCTGAGGTGCAGAGGCATTAAAAAAGTAGTCAGAGAAGTACTTTTCACAGGATTACTGAAACCAGATGGAGCAACGATGTTTAAAACCTCAAAAAAGTCCATTTAGATTCATGCGTCTGTTAAATACTACAAAATTTTAAGGTGGTTTAAAGCTGTCAAGAGTCCATTTTGTGTATTATAAGACTTTAAGGTGTCCCCAAGTTCTTCCTCCTCTTTTTTTTTATACCTGTGACGCAACAATCCTGGGAAAATTCACACCGTTTATTCTCTACCTTCTCTACTTTTCACAGAATTACTGAAAACAGACGGAGCAACGATGTTTAAAAGCTCGAAAACGTCCATTTTGCGTAAAGCGTCTGTTTTAAACGCCGCGGATTTCAACAATTTCATCATAAAATACACCGTCCCTCAAAACGGTCGATTCTTATTCTCTGTACGTTTATGTAAATGAGATTAAGGAAGTAGCCGGCCGCCCCCCCGCCGCCCGCTCCGCTCTTGATGTCCGGCTCTTATTCGGGCTGATGGGGAGAAGCTGCATAATTAATTTGTGTATTCTAACATGACAGATGTTTGATTCTACCCATAAAAGTAATTAATAAGAGCGCAGAGGCACGGGCAGATTGCATGGGGTTATTTATGAAGACTTACCCCCCTCCTCGCCCCGCTTGCCCCCCCGCCTCACACACACACACACACACACACACACGTACAGAACACAGTGAAGCAGATGTTCGGCTCCTGCACTCCGCTGCAGCGTCGGGGCCGGCGTTAGCGTAAGGCCCCTGGACGGTGATCAGGGCAATAAAAGAGTAAATTAAATATTGTTTAAATGAACACGGGGTAATTACAGGGCGCTAAACATCGCACCTGCCATGCTGAAACGAGCAGGTATCTACAGGAGAGACGGTGTAAAACAGCGAGTTCAGTGCACAGACCGGGTTCCAGATCAGGTAAAATAACGAGGGAAACAAATGCAAAGTTTTAAAGTGGAACTCGGGCACGTTTGAAGCTAAAGTTCGTTGCTAGAGGTGGTGGAACTCTGTCAGAAGCCAAAAAACGGCACAGATCAGTGTCAAGGCAACAAACTGGTGTAGTGATGGGGGCAAGTTCTGAACTTCCACGTAAAACGCCAATTTGCTTCAGGCTGAAGAAGCTTAACACCACTTTAACCCATCTTACAACAGCCACGAGTCTAACAAACAAAACGCTCTGCCTGGTTCACTCATTAGTGTCTGGAAACGTTAGAAAACAACTTTATAAGCACCTCACACTTCCCTCTGCTGATTTCCCACTGCACAGGCCAAAGCCCAAAAGACTCGATCACCGATGTCGTTTCTAATCCCGTTTATTTATGAGTGAATTATATTTTTTGAAAAACCCTAAAAAATACATTCCTGAACCATTTTCTTTCAACAACTTTCAGTTTCTCTTCTTCTTCACCGTCAGTAGTCGATCCTCACTTGTTGCTCCTGGCGGCTCGAGTCTTTTGGGCTTTGGCCTGTGCAGTGGGAAATCGACAGAGGGAAGTGAAAGAAGAAACGTTTACATGATCCAGGGAGAAATTCATTTGGCTTTAAAATCAGAATAAACCCCCACTTACTTCAGAATTATGTTTAATTCTGTATTATCATTTGTAAGTGTTTACGTGGACTTTTTAAAGCAGGATTCATTCACCTTCAGGTGTCATTTACAGCTCCTTCCATTCTTACCGTGAGTGGCTCGCCTCTCCACAAATCTGACCTGTAATCTGTCTCCATGTCTCCATAGAACTTTCTGTTTCAGATATTTTTATTCATGTGTGAACAAACACAGACGTGTCATTCAGACAACACAGGTACACAAAACAGAACTTACAAAACTAACAAAAACAAATCACTCAAACCTTGTGTCAAACAATATGATATAAGAACAATATTATAATAAATATACGACTACTATTTTTTTAAGTAATAATAATAATAAAATTATGTAAAATTAATACATTTTTAATAAAATTGTGACAGTAATAATAATAAATAAATACAATAAAAAATAAAAGACATTTAATAAATGAAAATAAAATAAATTGTAGTAATAAAAATAAATAAATACAAAATAAAATATATACATTTTCATTAAAAAATTGTAAAAGTAATAATAATTTTAAAAATAAATGAAAATAAATAAAAAATAAAAATAAAAGACATTGTAATAAAATACATTATAATAAAAAATAAATACAAATAAAATGCATTTAATACATAAAAATAAAATGAAATAAATTATAATAATAATAAAAAATAAAATAAATAAAAAATGTAAATAAAATACATACAACTTTAACTTTAAATTTAAGTTAAATCAAATTAATTTTAAAAAGTGTGGTGGGGGTGCAGGTGGGGGTGCAGGTGGGGGTGCAGGTGGGGGTGCAGGTGGGGGTGCAGGTGGGGGTGCAGGTGCCTTAAACTGTTTCAAAAAAGTCAATAAATCGTTGCCACTTTCTAGAACATTCCTTTGTTTGTTCCTTTCTTCTCTACATGGAACATTCTATAGGCCCATCTCCATGGAGACGGGCGGTGTCCGGGCCCTCCGGCGGACAGGTTCCGCAGTGCGCCTTTAAGCCCCGATGGCGCCTCAGCAGCAGATTGTGGCTAACGGGGCCCTGGCGCGGGGCCCCTGAAGTGAAAGTCATCGGGATCTGCTCGTGTTGTTTTGATAGAGCCCGGTCCCGCCTGGCGCTATGACAACGGTTGCCACGGCGCCGATTTATGCCCCAATCTCCGCGGCAAACTGGAGCTTTTCATTTTTTCCGCGGTTTTACGATCGCGCCGTAGAGCCTCACAAGATCATAATGAAGTGTAATGGATGCCAAACAGTGCGGCCACAGAGAGGATGTAATTTTCTCAACGACGGCATAAATCTGGAGAGGAGGAGAGAGGGATGAGGAGAGGGAGGAGAGAGGGAGGAGGAGAGGAGAGAGGGAGGAGGAGAGAGGGATGAGAGGAGAGGAGAGAGGGAGGAGGAGAGAGGGAGGAGGAGAGAGGGATGAGAGGAGAGAGGGGGGAGGAGAGGAGAGAGGAAGGAGGAGAGAGGGATGAGAGGAGAGGAGGAGAGAGGGACAAGGAGAGAGGAAGGAGGAGAGGAGAGAGGGAGGAGGAGAGAGGGATGAGAGGAGAGGAGAGAGGGAGGAGGAGAGGAGAGAGGGAGGAGACGAGAGAGGGATGAGGAGAGAGGGAGGAGGAGAGGAGAGAGGAAGGAGGAGAGAGGGAGGAGGAGAGGAGAGAGGGAGGAGGAGGAGGAGAGAGGGAGGAGGAGAGGAGAGAGGGAGGAGGAGAGAGGGAGGAGGAGAGGAGAGAGGGAGGAGGAGGAGGAGAGAGGGAGGAGGAGAGAGGGAGGAGGAGAGAGGGATGAGGAGAGGAGGAGAGAGGGATGAGAGGAGAGGAGAGAGGGAGGAGGAGAGGAGAGATGGAGGAGGAGAGGAGAGAGGGAGGAGGAGAGCGGGATGAACGGAGAGGGGGGAGAGGGAGGAGGAGAGGAGAGAGGGATGAGGAGAGAGGGAGGAGACGAGAGAGGGATGAGGAGAGGAGGAGAGAGGGAGGGGGAGACGAGAGAGGGAGGAGGAGAGAGGGATGAGGAGAGGAGAGAGGGAAGAGAGGAGGGGAAAGAGGAGATGAGAGAGGAGAGAGGTAGGGGAGAGGAGAGAGGGAAGAGAGGGGGGGAAAGAAGAGATGAGAGAGGAGAGAGGGAGGAGGAGGAGAGAGAGAAAGAGGATAAAGGGGAGAGAGGGAGGAGAAAGGGAAGAGGGATGAGGAGAGAGGGATGAGGAGAGGAGAGGGAAGAGAGAGAGGAGGGAGGAGAGAGCAAGAGAGGAAAGGGGAGAGGGGTGAGAAAGAGAGGAGAGAGTGAGCAAATAAGAAGTAATTAAAAAAAGAAAGTGATAGAGGAAGCGAGATAGAGAGAGGGAGAAAGGAAAACAGAAAAACAGGGAATACAGAGAGTAAGAGCAAGAAGAGATGACAGGATGAAGAAAGAGACATGGAGAGAGAGGGTGAGGAGAGAAAGTGAAAGAGGAAAGAAAGAGAGAAGGAAAGAGGGAGAAAGGGAAACAGAAAAGGCAGAGGGAGGAAGGGGGGATAAATGAGAGAGGGAGGGGTAAATAGAGGGAGCAGGACGGAGGTTAGAGCAGGTGAAACAGACTCATGTCACTACAGCTACAGCTCATTCACTCCACACGGGGGGGACGACACTGAAGTCTACGGGAGAATGTGGAGCGCGTCTGTGGATTTTAACACTGGAGATCCACAGTTCTTCTCACACAGGGAAAGAACCTGGAACAGTTTAGTTCATGGAAACAACTCCTGGTAGTCCTGGTTTAGACCTGGTTTAGTCCTGGTTTAGTCCTGGTTTAGTCCTGGTTTGTTTAGACCTGGTTTAGTCCTGGTTTAGTCCTGGTTTAGTCCTAGTTTAGTCCTGGTTTAGTCCTGGTTTAGTCCTAGTTTAGTCCTGGTTTAGTCCTGGTTTGTTTAGACCTGGTTTAGTCCTAGTTTAGTCCTGGTTTAGTCCTGGTTTAGTCCTGGTTTGTTTAGACCTGGTTTAGTCCTGGTTTAGTCCTGGTTTAGTCCTAGTTTAGTCCTGGTTTAGTCCTGGTTTAGTCCTAGTTTAGTCCTGGTTTAGTCCTGGTTTGTTTAGACCTGATTTAGTCCTAGTTTAGTCCTGGTTTAGTCCTGGTTTAGTCCTAGTTTAGTCCTGGTTTAGTCCTGATTTGTTTAGACCTGGTTTAGTCCTAGTTTAGTCCTGGTTTAGTCCTGGTTTAGTCCTGGTTTGTTTAGACCTGGTTTAGTCCTGGTTTAGTCCTGGTTTAGTCCTAGTTTAGTCCTGGTTTAGTCCTGGTTTAGTCCTAGTTTAGTCCTGGTTTAGTCCTGGTTTGTTTAGACCTGGTTTAGTCCTAGTTTAGTCCCGGTTTGTTTAGACCTGGTTTGGTTAGACCTGGTTTAGTCTTGTGGTAGTCCTGGTTTAGTCCTGGTTAAATATTGTGGAAATCCTGGTTTAGACCTACATAGTTTAGTTTTGGTTTGATCCTGGTTTAGTCCTGGTTTAGACCTGGTTTAGACCTGGTTTAGACCTGGTTAAGTCCTGGTTTAGACCTGGTTAAGTCCTGGTTTAGACCTGGTTTACTATTTAGATTTAGTATTTTAGATTTAAATCTTGCAGTTGTCCTGGTTGTTCCTGGTTTAGTCCTGATTAAATTTTACGGTAGCCCTGGTTTAGTCCTGGTTTAGTCTTGGTTAAGCCTGGTTAAGTCCTGGTTAAGTCCTAGTTTAGTCCTGGTTCAGTCTTGATTTAGCACGGCCCCAAGAACACGTTTTGCACCATGTTTTTCTATCTTTACAGATCTTATCCACATGAAACCTGGCGTATCTTTTTGCATTTCTTTTCCGGGACCTTTTCCCCTCTTCAGACCCATAATCCCGTCAGGAGCCCCTCGCCGCTCGATTATCTCAGCGCGTGTTTTAAGTTTACTTCTTGACCATAATCTCCTGACCTCCCGCGCCCTTCGCTGTAAAACCAACGCTAACGACGCGACATTCATAACATCCGAATTGAATCGGGATGCACTAAAAACCCACCTCCGGACCTGCTAACGTCTTCTTTAAACGACAACCCGCAACGCCGACTATAATGAAGGAAATCCATAAAGACACACATTAGCATGCTAATTAAACAGGCGCTAATCTAAAGGCTAATATTCTTCAAAGAGTGTACATAATAGCGGCCATTTCCGGCTCTTTCTATTGTCTGAAGGACTTTGGCTGACGACGTGGTTCGGAGCCAAAAGCGCCGGGCTCGTTAGAATTCCCATTGCGGCGGAAATGTGCTCTCAATCTGCTAATTGCTGCTCTTTATAACTCCGAGAGACGAGCCGAGAGGAGCCGAGAGGAGCTAAATCAAACCGAGGAAGGAGGTGCTGAAAGGACAGCTCCAGAGACGGCAGCAGACGAGAGCGGTGGAAAGAAACGAAGGAAATGTAGTAGGAGAAGTGATAGTAGAAGTAAATGTGTGTAGCATTTGTTCATTTGTTTTTCAAAATAAAAGCAAGAATAAGAAAATGAAAAAACAACTCTTTTCTTCATCATTTGTCTCTAAAACCAAAATGAAAAAAATGGATAAAGATTGTTTTGTTTAGTTTCCCAAACCAAACTCCAGTGTGGAGCGTCTACGTCTAAACCAGGTCTAAACCAGGACTAAACCAGGTTTAAACCAGGTCTAAACCAGGACTGAACCAGGTCTAAACCAAGTCTAAACCAGATCTAAACCAGGTCTAAACTAGGTCCAAACCAGGACTGAACCAGGACTTAGTGTTTCACGCAGAAAACTGAGAGAAGTGTTGGAGATATCATGGCCACGAAAGTGAGGACTCGGGACTAAACCAGGACTAAACCAGGACTGGTCTAGGTCTCCTGCTTGGAATGTTCCGCAGTATAACTTTAAATATCTCTTCCTTACATGTATTCAATTTTAGGTGGTTCTAATAGTGCAAAAATAACCAGAAAAACAACATTCTGACTAAACTTGAGCTTTGTGGGGACCGTGTGTTTTCTGTTTCTCTGTCTGTACCTGGTTTTAAATCACTCCTAAAAACGCACCTTTTTTCACTGGAGTTTAACAAGTGAAATGTACATGTCTTGTTGTTGAGTATCTTATTGTTTTCTTTGTTTTTTTAGTAGCTGTATTGTGTTTAGGGGGACCAGAATTTCAGCATAAAAAACTGGGACATCCCCGGTGTTTTGGTGGTTGGTAATCAGAAAATTGTGAATCGAGTGCGTAATTAAGGAAAACTCTCAATACAACAAGTCAATATAGTCACATTTTCTTTATGTTTTGCTCGTTTTTAAGCAGATTTTCTGTATTTTACACAAACAAATGACAGTTTATGTCTCTCTTTACTACCTGCAGGGTTCAGATTGGTCAAAAATAGTGACACCTGGGACATTTCTTGTATAAAACTGGGATAAATCAGTGGTTTTGGATAAATCTGCTGGGACAGTGGACACAGGGCTCAAAACTGGGACTGTCCCGGGTAAATAGAGACGTCTGGTCACACTAATTGTGTTGTACTGGGATTGTTCTTGTCTGTTCCATGTTTGGTATGGTTTTTATACACATTTGTTGAACCCTCCACCAGAAAAGTTCCACAATGCACCACTGTAATCAGGCTAATCTTCAGGTTGGGGGCGTAAACACTGAGCCCCTGACCGTCATTAGCTGTTTTATTTCTCTCTTCGCGTTCCGTGGTCGAAACCTTACGCCTTGTTCTGCTCCGGTGAGTCTTACGCTCAGCTCTCCGTGGATTCGCTCTTTAAATCCGTCCGGTAAACTCACTTTCTCTCTCCTCTCTCTGATTCTTCTCGTCTTCTGGCCTGGACGTCAAAGCTCCAAACTTTCTCTCCAGACTAAGTCCATCTTCGCGTTAATTTCTGCCCATCTGTCCCTCATCTGCCTCGCCCCCCTCCTCCCCGTACCGTCCCAGGCCGCTAACCCCCTCACCGGCAATATGTAATTAAACCCGGTGCATATTCTTTAATCCGAGAGGCTATTACAGAGCCCTGCTATTGTCTGCAGCCTCCCCGGGCCCGCGCGCCTTTAACTGGGCAGATAAGGCGGCCGAGGCCCCTTAAATCTGCCGCTGTAATGGAATGGACCAGGCCTAAGCTCGTATTTATGCCTGATACGTGCGGCCGTCATTACAGAGGAACGTTTGTGTCTCTGCGGGGATCAGCGCTGGGATGAGAGTGCTTTGTGTGCGAGGACGACGCGCTGATTTAAGGCAACGCTCCGGATACTTACGTTAATTGCTACTTTTATTTTTGCGGGGGAATCCGGACGGTCTCTGGTGCTTGTGATGTGCAGGAGGGATTAGGACGGTTCACAGTTTTAGTGTTATTTTAATTCTACTTGTGGCGTTTTAAATCTCACGACACCACGAGAAGCTGCTCTTTGGTCTGAAACATGGACACTTGGACAGAACAGGGTAAAACGCAGCAGAGTTCACGTTTTGAGAAGCAGCGGTTGCAAAAAGCACTGCTACAATGACAGCAAAAGCACAAAATAAAATAAATCAAAACGTTTTAAGGACCGATATTGTGGTCTGAATCACATTCTTGTGTCTTGTCTTGTCAAAATTCTGTCTTCTCCCATATCTACTGTTTGTAGTGTGACCAGACGTCCCTTTTTACCCAGGACAGTCCCAGTTTTAAGCCCTGTGTCCCCCTGTCCCAGCAGATTTATCCAAAACCAGTGATTTGTCCCAGTTTTATACAAGAAATGTCCCAGATATAAGATATAATTATAAGTTTTTCATGGTTTGGGTGTTTCCTGCACTTATACTCAGGTGTGACTTATGTATAAAATATATAATTTCACAATAAACTGTTCTGACCCATGGCTCAAGAGTTACAGCGTAGAGATATAAGTTACCTCGTTACCTCATTTCACTCACAATTATATAAGATTAGACTGAAACAACATGTGAAAAAGTGCGTATAGCGGTGTCCTGTGGAGGCGAACAAGGACACGCCGCACATAAACAAACATAATACTGCAAATCCTACTGATCGGGCTAAGATTTTAAAACTTATATCAGGTTATTCATCTCGTTTTCAGATTTATTATTGACGTACTCGTTCAGAGACGCTTCATTCTAGTCTAGAGGTTGTTTATTTTAAGAGAACTGGAGTAACATGATCTCACTGCCTGGACAGATCATTTCACTACTTTTCAGTTGTTTTCTGACAGATTTAAGTGTTTAGATAAGGGGTGTCCACAGTTTTTCAGCATGTGAGCTACTAAAATGGCGAAGTCAAAATGATCGACCTACTACAAAAATGCAAATCATTTATTTATAAATATACTGAGAATCAGTGGTGGTGGAACAGTACATGGACTTAATGATCTTCATGTGGGAAAAGTGTGACTCACAGAAATAAGTTTTTATAAATCTGTCTCCATTCTATCTGATAAATGTTCATTTAAGCTTAAAATAAGACAAACTGTCCTGCACTGAAATACTCTGGGCCCCTTTTTTGGACCCTCACCCACAGTTTGAGAACCCTTCTTTAAGAGAACTTCCACTGGCACTTTACACAAAACTGAAGAAAGTGAAGAAAGTGGGAAGGATTTTTAGACCTGTTTTTTCAAGTTCCACTGGAGTTTCTTTCTCTTCCTGGTTTTGCAGTGATATTTACCCTCTGCACATTTACAAACGCACATCAAATACAGATGCATTTGCGGCATTTAGGCCATGTACACACGTAGCCGGGTATTTTAAAAAACAAACATTTCCCCCCCTCCGTTTATAAAAATAGTTTTATCCACACCACCTCGTCTTCGAAAAAATACCTTCCACACATAACCGAACATCTGCGTTTTCAACCACATTCATATGCATTCCAAACCTGTAGATGGCGTTATTTCCATTGAGCCCTCACTTCGCCGTCACTTCCGCCTAAACTTAAACAACAGAAAACATGGAGCAGTAGTTGGACTTCTGCAATTAAACATGTACATAGCACCTGCACAATAATTAATGCTCCCACAGCTCTCAAGAAACGACTCCGGTCCATAGTCTGCTCTGGCTTTGGCTTTGGCTTTTGCAGTCGCCTAAACAAATGTCGCACGTTTGACGTCAGGGCAGATTCATATTTTTTGGCGCAGACAGTGACGTTTTAAAACGCAAAACCCCAGTTATCTCTGTCCACACAAACAGGCATAAACAGAGTTTTCAAAAATCTTCACTTTGGCCGGAGTTTTCCCTGAATACTCGTTTCTGATGCGTGTTCGTGTGGATGAGGTCAAAACGCAGCAAAACATCTTCGGTTTATCAGATACCCGGATACGTGTGGACAAGGCCTTAGTCAACCACCTGCTCTGTGCTGCACACCTGCTCTGTGCTGCGCACCTGCTCTGTGCTGTACACCTGCTCTGTGCTGTACACCTGCTCTGTGCTGTACACCTGCTCTGTGCTGTACACCTGCTCTGTGCCATCACTGTAACATAAACTTTAGTTTATGCGTCGGGTTTCGTCTTGCTCTTCCTATCAGCGCATTGAGGAGGAGCCTGTATGTGCTGCATACGGGGAGAAACGAGAGTGTGAAAAGTCGAGGAGTGGTGCGCTGACATGAGGCAGATGAACAGGTGGGATGTTTTAAGAAGTTTACCCTGCCCTGTGATACACACTGTTACACGAGGGCACACGCTGTTGTGGACAAACTGCGAGCGCTGGGGGTGCAATGTCCACGGGCTCCAGACGAGTGCACAGGCTGCAGAGAGACACTCCCTCACACCGGTACAAGTTTATTACTGACAGCAGCGGCCGTAGTGAAATATGATCACACTCAACGAGAGTCAGAGCACGAGTCCGAGACAAAACCGAGTCCAAGCGCCTTCAAGACCGTAAAGAAACGGTCTCGAGACCAAGACCAGTCTGGAGTACTACACTACGATCTACCTTTGCGATTTACCGACACTTCCTTGGCAATCGACTGGTAGATCGTGATCCACATATTGAGCAGCCCTGGTCTATGTCGTTCCCTCTGTTTTTTTTTTTTTTAGCTATTTCTGCATCAGAACTGTTCATTTAAGCAAAGAGACTTGTGATTCGATATATTGTGATGCTCCACGATATTATTGTGAGACCTTTGACCACACGATATCACTATATTTCGGTTATTGTTACATCCCTATTGTTTATATCTCAAATTTTGGTCAAGCTTTTTTGCCGTATGTAAACAAGAAGATCTGTGAGAAGAAAAGTTCGGCACAGACTCTCCACACGTCCGTCCTTCCCTCTCTCACAATGATAATGTATTCTCCAGATTAGACTTTTTAATGCTCTTTTCCCTCCTCAGATGTTACCGCGACACAAAGGCAGGTGCCCCCCGTCCGGTCCAGGTGTTGGCGCGAGTCCGACCCCGATCGGGTCCGCGCCCCGCCTCTTTAGAACCGTCACGCTGACAATATGGAGACAGGAGCCCTTTATTAAGACGCCATCCAAGTCCCGACGAGCCCCGCTGCGTCCCACCAACGGAATAATTACGACAGGGAGCGCGAGCGGCAGGTGGCTCTTGGCAGGGGCAAAGGATCCGGCGCGATGTGGAAAAGAAAGTAAAAGGCTCCATCTGGTCTCGGCGGGGGGAGGCGAAGGAACGCGTTAGCATATTGTCAGGAGCATCGCCGAATACACGTGTCATAATGGAGACGCTTGTTGGTAATAATGCGACAGAAGTGGGGCCCCCGGGGGAGAGGAGGGGAACTGCACGTGAGCGCCGGAGGTTTGAGGAGATACGGTGAGACGGGAGAGGGGAGGAGGGACGGCCAACGAGGAATTAAAGAGGAACTAAGTAACTTTTCCAGCGTGGAAGTCGTCTACCTGCTTTTCTCAATGGAGATGTTACTGTATTGTTGCACAGTACGGCATTTAAAGGTCTTATATTACACAAAACTGATGGAATTGTGTTTTGTTTCATTCGCATGTTGAGTAACTCTTTAGGTAACGTAGATAATGTAACTTTATTCCTATAGCGCTTTTCAGAGACACATGTCCCCAAAGACGCTTTACACAGCATCATAAACACAGCATTCTCCGTGTGCCAAACAGGAAGTGCTCCAGGAGGCTCCTTCTCTCCCTTTTTCCCTTGGCTCACACTGGGATCTTCTCGCTCCTCTCTCTGGACCTGCTGCTGTGGCCTCGTCATTTTGGTCTTAAAATGTTCGTATGAACCCGCGACACAGGATCCTGAATTTTTCATTTCGCCGTTTTGTTCCTAAATCAAGATCTGAATATAAATAACGGGCCAATCAGACGCCTTCATTCCCGGAGGTTCCTCTCCCTAGCATTAGCAACAGGTTTGATTGACAGCTTGCACGTTTCGCTGCTAAGTAAGTTCCCTTCCTGCTTTCCTGCCCCGACTGACGATTTTTGAAATAAAATGACAAAATATCTCAAACAATTACAATAGCTAACGTTACTAGAATCTTAACTAGCATGATTTAACTGGCATAAAGTAAAGTGAATTTTGTTAAATTGCGACTCTATTGTTGTTTGTACATAACAGAACATACAACATAAATCAATTACTTAAAGTTACTATTTAAAGTTTGATGATAAAAGCTAAAAAATAAATTCAGTGAAGTTTCACTTGATTTCAACCATTTTTACGACTGTCACAGACACAGCGTAAAACTGATGATCACCAGTTGTTCGGAGGCAGGGACCTTCTGACAAAACACCTGCACTGTTATAGAAATAGTATGAATGGAATGAAAAAAAATTCATATTCACACATATCCAATCCTGGAACTGTCTCCCGCTTCACATCAGAAACTCAGACTCACTAAACACCTTAAAAAAAAACTGCTCCATACTCACCTTTTCCTCAGAGCTACAGCCTCCTCACTTGACTGCTCCTCATCACTGTTTTGTCCTGTCCTTGTTTTTTCCCCTCATTGTGAAGCGTCTTTGTGTTACCATGAAAAGCACTATATAAAACCGATGTATTATTATTATTACTCTATATTTAGACTACATATGTAAAGTGAATGTACTGCAGACTGACAGGAGTCGACAAATGAATAATTCTGAATTGCAATTTTCCAAACTACCATCACATTTAGTTTAGTTTATTTGACGTAAATGCACAATAATTCACAATAATAATAATGTGTGTTTATGCACTCCTTCCTAACGTCCAGTTTGTCTTTGTGTAACTTGAAGAATCAGCGGAGAAACTCTGCCCAAGATGGGAGAACATTTCCAGGTCTCTCATTAGACGTGAAGCCAATCAGCCACAATATAGAACACAGTCCGTATGTATGAGTGGACTGAGTGTGACGTCTCCACAGCGTCAGCGTCGCTCAAATGAGGCTCCTGATGCCACGATTACAGGAGCAAATCTGGAGCCACGTCCATATTTGGAAATCCGACCATGAGTATCATAGCAACCACAAGAGCCAATCATGAGTGAGGAGGTTAAATGTGCCGCCCTCCTCAGAGCGGAGATACTCTGCACCTGCACGAACCGCTGGATTTGCTGATTCTTGAGAATAAAAAGGAAACTTTTAGCTTTTATCATCAAACTTTAAATAGTAAGTTTAAGTCATTGATTTATGTTGTATGTTCTGTTACGTGCGAACAACAATAGAGTCGCAATTTAACGAAATTTACTTTACTTTATGCTAGTTAAATTATGCTACTTAAGATTCTAGTAACATTAGCTATTGTAATTGTTTGATATATTTTGTCATTTTATTTCAGAAATAGTCAATCAGGGCAGGAAAGCGAGAAGGGAACTTACTTAGCAGCGAAACGTGCTAGCTGTCAATCAAACCTGTTGCTAATGCTAGGGGGAGGGAAGGCGTCTGATTGGCCCGTTATTTATGTTCAGATCTTGATTTAGGAACAAAACAGAGAAATGAAAAATTCAGGATCCTGTGTCGCGGGTTCATACGAACATTTAAGACCAAAATGACGAGGCCACAGCAGCAGGTCCAGAGACGAGCCAGAAGATCCCAGTGTGAGTCAAGGGAAAAAGGGAGAGAAGGAGCCGGAAGAGCCTCCTGGAGCACTTCCTGTTTGGCACGCGGCGGCTAACGGGTTAGCTCTGCCCACTCATATATGCAATAGAATGAGTCAGCGGAAACAAAATGCTGAGAAATAATTAAAAAGTACGACTACAGCCTCTGCAGTGATGAGGTTTATTTTTACCACAGACAAATTGCTGAGGGAGTTTACGATCTTCAAATCTGCAGTTTCAAATAAACAAAATATGTGGCGACAGTTGGAATGGTACTTTTTTGGCCTCCCATCACACGTTTGTTTTCTGTAGAGTGAATATCTAGTATTTTGAAGATATGTGCACGTGATTAGATGCAGAATTTTGTTGTCTTTTCATTGGTGCTTTCGTTATAATGACACATGCATCTCGGAACGGAGCATTTTGAGCTTTGCGGATGTAAACAGACGAATAATAAAGAGTTATTCAAACATGTGAATGAAACAAAACACAACTCCAGGTCTGTTTTTGACGAAATAACAACATTATAACACGACTTAAAGCCACGAGAGTCCATTCTGTGTAATAAAGGAGCTTTAATAATGTTCCCTGATCATAATCCTGCATCAAATCGCTGTAGGATACCCATATATTTTACATGTATCTTTTGGACAACTGTTTAACTAAACATGCAATTCCCCATGTTGTAATTAATAATAAATTGATGAGACAAGATCAGGGGCGGTCCTGTCGCTCACCTGTCAGGGCCTGACATAAAAACACTATCTTGTCCTGAAGGGGGAAACTCATGGTCCTGTAAGTGTTTAATAACTCATTTCATTTACAACAAAAATACTACAGTGCTTAAAGGTTCTTTTATACGACACAAAACTGACTCGCGTGAGATTTAAGTCGTTACCTCCTCAGAAACAGACCTGGAGTTGTGTTTTGTTCAAGTTTTGCTGCAGGAATATTTCCACTGTGCGTCTCCATGTCCAGGTTCGTTTGTGATGAGGAAACAACATTATAACATAAATTTTAAAAAATAGCGTCATATGGATCCTTTAAAAAACATATTCAGAGCCAAAAAGTTGGACTTACTGCGATTCATCACGAGTTCAGACCTTTACAAATGTTCTGAAATACATGAGTGTTTTTGGACTAGTTTAAAATCTGTGTATCGTTCGTTTGTTTTTCAATATAAAACCAAAAATAAGAAAACAAGAAATAAACTCTTTTCTTCATTATTTGTCTCCAAAACCAAAATGAAAAAACATAAAACGATTTGTTCCCGGACTGAACCAGGTCTAAACCAGGTCTAAACCAGGACTGAACCAGGACCAAACCAGGACTGATCCAGGACCAAACCAGGACTGAACCAGGTCTAAACCAGGATTGAACCAGGACTAAAACAGGTCTGAACCAGGACGGAACCAGGACTAAACAAGGCCTAAACCAGGACTGAAGCAGGTCTAAATGAGGTCTAAACCAGGACTGAACCAGAACTGAACCAGGTCTAAACCAGGACTGTTCCAGGATTGAAACCAGGTCTAAACCAGGTCAAAACAAGGTCTAAAACAGGTCTAAATCAGGACTGAACCAGGACTAAACAAGGACTAAACCAGGACTGAAGCAGGTCTAAACCAGGATTAAACTAGGATTGAACCAGGTCTAAACCAGGTCTAAACCAGGTCTAAACCAGGACTGAACCAGGACCAAACCAGGACTGATCCAGGTCTAAACCAGGACTGAACCAGGACTAAAACAGGTCTGAACCAGGACTGAACCAGAACTGAAGTGGGATTGAATCAGGTCTAAACCAGGTCTAAAACAGGTCTAAATCAGGACTGAACCAGGACTAAACAAGGCCTAAACCAGGACTGAAGCAGGTCTAAACCAGGATTAAACTAGGATTGAACCAGGTCTAAACCAGGACTGGACCAGGACTCAATGTTTCCCGCAGAAAATTGGTTAGACAAGGTGGTGACTGGGGAGGGGGAGTAGCAGAGAACCAGGTCTAAACAAGGTCCAAACCAGATCTAAACCAGGTCTAAACCAGGTCTAAACCAGGACTGAACTAGGACTGAACCAGGACTGAACCAGGACTGATCTAAACAAATTTTTATCAATTTTTTCATTTTGGTTTTGGAGACATATCATGAAGAAAAGAGTTTGTTTTTCATTCCTTATTTTTGGTTTTATTTTGAAAAACGAATGACACGCGGATTGTTTAACCTTCTCTCAAATATGACGACTCCTGCTTGTTTTTAGACTGTAAACAGAACCTCAGAATAAATAAACTAAAATCCGGAGCCTAAGCACATTTCCTGGGCTCGTCTTTGAACCTGCGTGGTCCCGAGTGAGCGCCGGAGCCTTGGCCCCGTTATCGTCTCTCTGAAAGATTTAATAGACGTCATAATTTATCAGCGCCAGCCCAAAAGTGCTTCTTAATTAAGTGCTCCGCTAATGAACATTTTAATTTGATCCTGGGAGGACCTGGCTGCGCTAATTGCAATATTCCACACATTTGTTACCGCGCGGTGCCCTTGGCGATGGGGCTGTCGAGAGCAGCCCGAGCACGACCGAGCAGGAGGAGGGAGGGGAAACAAGATAACATACAAAATACACCGGCTATTAGGAGATATATCGCCCCGGAGAAGCTTCCGGATTCACCATTTGGAAAATTAAAGGCTCAGACGCTGTTCGTGTTGGTGAAGTGACGCGGTTTGGTTTTTTTTTTGGTGGGATTGTACCTGTGTTAAAGGTCTTATATCACACAAAATGTACTTCTGTGAGGTTTAAGTCACGTTCTAATGTTGTTACCTCCTCAAAAAGCTCAATAACATGTTTGATTAACTCTTTACTATTCTTCTGTTTACATCTCCAAAGCTCCAAATGCTCTGTTCCACCTTGTGATGTCATGAAGTGGTAGTTTTCAGCTCCTTTTGCTTTTTGTTCAGTAGAGATTGGAAATTCCAGGCCTGAAATGATCCACATGATTCTAGTGAAACTATGCGGAGTTTAGAAACACAGTGGAGGCTTTTCTGTATCACCGCATGACATCACAAGGTGGAACAGTGTGAGTGTTTTCTGGTTGAGAGGAGAACTCAGTCTAAATCTGCAGGTTTCGTGTCTGAATGAAACAAAACACAACTCCAGGTTGATTTGATGAAGAAACATTAGAGCGTAAATCAGAAAATGTGGTTCTTCTAAATCACTCCTTAAAACACCCTTCACTAGCAAGGACCACACCAACAACCCATGTGCAAAGAGAAAAGAGTTTATTATCTGACGAGGCGGGTCAGATGGGTTGAGACTCTGGGTGGGGGTTCAGTCACCATCTTCACATGGCTCAGCAGGAACAGGACCCCCCTCGTAGGCGTCTTATGTCTGGAAGTGAACAGATCGGGGTTGGGAGGGTCGAGTTATTCGGGACAAACTGGGTCACCGGAATAAGCTGCTACAAATAAGCTTCTGGGAAATTGAGGTGTGGCAGAAGTGAGCTGTGATTCGCTGGAGAGGAGGCGAGATTTTGGTCAACTTTGTTGTTTTAATAGTACTTTATAAATAAACTAGATTTAGATTTGGATTTGGAAATGAAAAAAAAAATGGTGGCACAATGGCAGATTGGCTACCGCTCTCACAGCAAGAAGGTTCTGGGTTTGATCCCTGGTTCGCCCAGGTCCTTCCTGTGTGGAGTGTGCATGTTCTCCCAGTGTCTGGATGGGTTTCCTCTGGGCTCCAGTTTCCCCCATCAACTCAAAACATCTACATGATCTTGCATCTACTGGCGAATTAACCATTACAGAAACAAGTAAAACTAGAAGAACTGATGCTCTTTTGAAGGCAAAAGTCACACCAAATATTGATTTGATTTAGATTTCTCTCGCTGCATTTTGTTCAGTGATGAACACTTCCATTTTTGAAGGCCTTCCTGCTTTAAAGCATTTTTTCTGCACCTGCCTAAAACTTTTGCAGTGCTGTATATACAAAATAATATACTCCAATCAATATGGATTGGATATTGGATATGGACGATATGGATTTTTTAATAAATAAATGGAATCCCAGAAGAAAAGAATCTGTTTTTGTGGACTCGTGTGAACCGTGCCTCATCCTTCCCCTAATGTTTATTTTTACCGGGAGATATTATGCTCATAAAGCACCCGTAAAGCCCTTCAAATATGTCTGGAACCGTAATACCCCAAATCCCTCTGTCCCACCGCTCACTTTCTCCGACATGGCGTCCGCAAACCCACTTAAACGAGCCGGCTCCTTTTTGACACGATGACACCATTAGCCCGGAGACCCCTGCAGACCCTGCGCTGTCTCTAATGCACCGACTTCCCCAAGTAATTCCTCCCATATGAAGAAACGGGCAAAAAAATCTGTCGGCATTATCCGCGCGCAGCATCTGTACGGGATATGTATTTAATATTCGCGTCTTCGCTGCTCGCTTAATCCCCAGCGCGCAGATTATAAGGGACGCTATTGTTTCATTAGTGGAAAAAGGGAATTGTGCCGCGGTATTAAAACGCAATACACTCGACATCCATACCGCGGACCCCCCCTTCCCCTCCACGGACATTCCCCAGGTCGCACGGGGTCGCTAATCGCACAGCAGCAGGTCGGCATTAGCGATTTCAACTACACTTAGTGCATTGGCGGAGTCACGCTAAATCTTTTGTTCGCGTGGACGCAGAGGGCGGTGCGTGAGGCGAGGGGATGTGGTGTTCTAAAAGGGGCTAAATGTCAACAGGTTAGAAGGCGGGAACATCTGGAGCGGCCGTTAATTACAGATGGACAGATGCTGGAGCGGAGACAATGGAGGAGGGATGGACTTATGTCAGACGAGGGTGGAGTTCTGGGTCGAATACGGACAGAGATACTCCAAATATTGTGACCGGGATTTTAAAATCAAAAACGGGGACGCTCTCGGTTTGGGGAGGTTGGTAAATTGTGAAACGAGTGCGTAATTAAGAGGAATTGTTCTGCGCTCAACAAATTCACAACAAATTTTCTTTGTGTTTTGGTCATTTTTAAGCAGCTTTTCTGTATTTTACCAAAACAAACGCCAATTTATGCCTCTGTTTACTGTCGGCAAGTATTAAACTGGTCAAAAATAGGGACACCTGGGACATTTCTTGTTTAAAACTGGGACAAATCACTGGTTTTGGATAAATCTGCTGGGACAGGGGACACAGGGCTCAAAACGTGGACGTCTGGTCACCTGAATTCAAAATATATTGGGAGGGGAGAGATGGGAGTGACCGATGGTGCTGATTGGCAGCTTTGTTTAGGGGCAAACCAATCATGTTGCAGCACTGAGGTTTGTGTGGAAACCAAAAGTGAATGGTCAGGTTTTGGTGTAGCTATTTTCCACCTCAGAGCCTCAAAGCGCTTCACATCAACAACAGTATTCATCTGTGGGAGCTGGAACTGCATCGCCAACTAATAATGTTTATGTCTGGAGCAGGATTCAAACCTCCAACCTTCGAAACATCGGACAAACACTCTACCGGCTGAGCCACTGTGGCGAAGCTCCCAAACAAACCAAAACAAACACGGCCATCAGACGTACTTCAGATGATTTTAGTGAAAATACATACTGTTTTGCTTGTGAAAAATATCTAATTAAAGGTGCAGAAAGTCAGAGCTTTGTGCATTTGTGGACAGGGAAGTTGTCTGAGCTTTTCTCACAACGAGATCTAACTAAAGTTCAATTTTTTTCAGTTTGTTCCGCTGTTTCGATGCTTCAACGCTTCGATCAGATTCAAATATTCTTCACGATGTTGCGTTCGTTCCAGATTGTTTTTTGGACGCTCCATCTCTCTACACCAGGGGTCTCCAACCTTATTTCTCCAGTGAGCTCCTTTACTAATCTAAGGCTATGTTCAGACTGCAGGGCTTAATGCTCAATTTGGATTTTTTTGTGAAATCTGATTTTTTTGCAAGGTCGTTCACATTTCCAATTAAACGCGACTTGTGTATGATCTTCAGTGTGAACGTTAAACGCCCCAAAAGTGTCCTGGATGAGAATTGGAGACACGACAACGTCACAGCAGCGAGCTCAGGGTTTACAGAAGTCGCCTAAACATGGACACTGCACTGAGCACCTGGAGATTTTAAGGTTGCTGTCGTTCCACTTTCACGGGAGGAAACACGTCTTCGGCCTATTTCAGTAGCAAACACGTCGGCGTTGGACTGTATTGGCTCACAACAGGAGCTTGTTACAGCACAATAGCCAAACTCTCGCTTGTTGATGACGTGTAGGTCGGATGTAGGTCTGATGAATGGGTCCTGGCTGTTCAGATATGGTCTTTTCATGGCAAAAGTTTGGATATGTATCTGTTTTAGGAGCACATATCCAAGTGGCCTGTGTCACATTTGAAACAATCGGATCTGTGTCGTTCAGACTGTCATTCAAAGATCAGATACAGGTCGCATAGGGGCGAAGAAATCAGATTTGGGTCACTTCAGGCTGCAGTCTGAACGTAGCCAAGAACGCCAGAGAGCTGCCAATTTCAGCAGCCGCAAAGAAACTGAGTAAATATAAGAGCCACAGTGAACCTTAAAGGAAGAACAGTTACGCTTATAAAACATAAACTATTCTCCATTTATCATTGCAGCAAGTAGACATCAAAATAATGCAGTTTCAAATGTAATTAATCAAATTTTACCTATTATCCACAATACAAAGAATTCCGAAATCCACTGGTGAGCGACTTGGAAGGGGGAGGAGAGCTACTGGTACTTCCCGAGCTACAGGTTGGAGATGGGAATAAACTGGGAATTATCCAAGTTGAAGTTTAGGGGCATCTGTAAAGTTGGTAGAAAAAAATGTAGCACAATACTGTAGCACAATCTTGGCTTTAACAGATAGATTTATGTGAGTAAAGCTGTGTAGAGCTGCTGTTCCTCACTCATATGGACAAAGACACTATTTTCTGCCATTGGAGCCACATCCCGACATGCATTTTGTGTCCCTCTGTCACTGCACAATAACTTCTATAATTCTGAAGAGGTAAAACTGCTTTTCTGAGCAACAACGACAACAAATACAGATGACTGAGAGCAACATTACAGCCAAAGGACGACAGGCAGTCAAGGAAGTTTGGAGGATTTATGAGGTGGAGGATATTTGAGCTATTAAAGTAGAAATGACAAGCAAAAATAAGGCTTGAGAAACTAGACATAACTAGAAATAAAAAAAATAAAAAAAAATTAAATATAAATATAAAAAAGGCTTTCAGTTTTTGAGAGCAGAGGTTTTTTTGTTGTTGTAATGACCGAAAGAACGAGATCGCGGATACAAGCGGCCGAAATGAGTTTCCTCCGCAGAGTGGCCGGGCGCTCCCTTAGAGATAGGGTGAGGAGCTCGGTCACACGGGAGGAGCTCGGAGTAGAGTCGCTGCTCCTCCACGTCGAGAGGAGCCAGCTGAGGTGGTTCGGGCATCTGGTCCGGATGCCTCCTGGACGCCTCCCTCGGGAGCATGTCCCACAGGTAGGAGGCCCCGGGGAAGACCCAGGACACGCTGGGGGGACTATGTCTCTCGGCTGGCCTGGGAACGCCTCGGGGTCCGTCCGGAGGAGCTGGAGGAAGTGGCTGGGGAGAAGGAAGCTTGGGAGCCCCTGCTTAGACTGCTGCCCCCGCGACCCGGCCCCGGATAAGCGGAAGAAGATGGATGGATGGATGTTTTTTTTTTTTTCATTTAAAATTTTGAAGTGGGAGCTGTAAGCAACATTTTAGCAAACGTTCACATTTAGAATAGAATAGAATAGCTTTATTGTCTACCGAGGTAGAAATTGGTCTTTGGCTCCACCACCACATAAAAACAGTACAAGACAACACAGACAGAAACACTCAAAAAAGAATGTGCATTAGACAGTTCATTTCTGTGGCTCATGCTTTCCACCACCGGTTGAATTGAGTTTTGTTGTTCAATAAAAGAAATAAGCACTGATAAAGTTCTTCTGACAAATAAATCAGAGTCACGTGTTTTAATTATCTCCCTTTTGCAATAATGCTGCTGATGACAAGATCGAATGTTTATATTTTGCTTACAATAACTCCCCTAAATTCCTGTGCAAAGTTACCAATTTGAAAATGCCCACAATTCATGTACCAAAGTTTCCATGGAAATTTTCTGGGAATTTTACACCCCTTTGCAACCCTGGCTCTACACCCTCTTTTCCACCATCCTGCTTTCCTCTCATCTCCACCTCATCTCACCCCATCAGCAGAACCCTCAGCCTCCTCAGCCTCTCCGTCTCCTCCTCTTCCTGCAGAAGCCTCAGTATTCCCGCCTCTCAGTGTCTGGCGGTTCAGTTCTCCGGTCCTGGTGCAGTCCTGAGCTCCGCCTCCATCGCGCCGCGGCCCGTCCAGCTGCTGCAACAACTGGAAGACATCACCGGTTAGACCCTCGTTAGCTTAATTGGTGCTAATCATGTGTTAACGAGGCTAATCCCGCCGCCATTCAGGTAATGGGCCTAACGAGCGCCCAGAGCCCATACGAAAACCATCCGTCATGTCCCGGATAAGGGCGTGAAAACACAGAGGGATTCTGGGAAATGGAGGCTCAAAGTTCAACAGCTCATCACACTGGTCAGATTACAGCTCAGGAGCGACAAAAGTACGACGAACGAACGGGTTTAACTTTCTGTTTCGGTGGACTCATGCAGGGGACACTGCATTTTGTGTCTTTAATGTGTCTGACATTCATAAAAAGTGTTTTTGATTTTGATTTTGATGTTTAACAGACTCTAGAGCAGGCATGTCTAAACTATGGCCCGGGGGCCAAATGTGGCGCTAAGACCAATTGTTTTTGGCCCTCAGGCTTCCAGGTGAATTGGCCCATATTACCACAAGTAGTACTTTTTACTGCATGTTTTTGAAATATACCTTGATCAAGCAAATGTAGTGTGTCCTTCTGAGGGTCTAAGCCTGAACAAAGGTCTGGAGGGTCATTCAAACCTGTTATAAATGCACAGATTTGAATTACTCACTGTTTTGATCATCAGTCTATGACCCCCGATCGGCACTCACGCTGCTCTGTGTTTTAATATGTGGCCCTTGATGAAAAAAGTTTGGGCACCCCTGCTCTAGAGCGATCAAAGCTCAACTTCTGCTAAACCAGAGGTGCCCAACCACTCGTTTGGTACCAGGACGTACAGAAAGAAATGCTGGATTTCAGGTTGATATCACAACTTTGGCCAATAATATTTAATACAGATGGGCGGCAGCTAAAATAAATACAGTTAAAATGTAGTTTTTTGTTGTAAGATCGCAAGTTAATGGGCTTAGTCACCAATAGAAAAGAGCGCATAAAGATTTGTAAATAAACCTTTTGTATATTTCATGATGAAGTACAATGTTATTAACAGGGGAATCTGTCTCTTGACCCCGTCTGAGCGTTTGATGTCATCAGATTCTAGAAAGTGAAAACCACCAATAAGGACCTGTTTACATGTATATGGGTATTTTTAAAAACGGAGACATTTCCTTTTGTTTGTACTAGGGCTGGGCGATATGGCTGAAATCTGTAATTATTGAAACATTGTCTGGACGATTTAAACTAAGGACCAGGAGGGAAAAATACTAAATTTAAACATTTTTATTTTAAACTTAACCTTCCTCTGATGGGCAAAAACATTCAGGGAAAAGGAGCTTCAACACAGATGTTCAGCGTTATGATCACAATGAAAACTGAACAATTATCCATAATAAAGTACTTCGCAAAACTAAAGTGTTATAAAAACAAAAGTATGCAGTGCTTTATAAACATAACTGAGGTAGACTTAGGCTTTTATCTGAACAGAGGCAGATTAGCGGCTCAACAGCGCGGTCTGTACCAATACCACACTCGGGTTTTAGCGGTTTCCCATAACTCAGTGAGGAGAGGTAAAGCGGGGCCCGGTGAGTCGGGTCCCATTGTATTTGCAGGTGTTACCAAATTAACACAGCCAGAGACGAGAAAAAGGCGCCCGGTGTCCTGTGCGCACGGAGCAGACGCGTGAATCCCGGAGTTTCATCGTTCTGCATCGAAACCACACGAACAATGCTCCAGCGTGGACGAGACAGGTCACGAATCACACACGCAAAGACAAAGCTCCTCACCTGGACGGAGACATCAGAGCTCGTACGCGCTGAGTCAGGTGCTGCGTCAGGTGCTGAGTCAGGTACTGCGTCAGGTGATCCTCGCTCCATGATCCAGGAGCTTTAGTCCCAAACTCCACTGAAAGCTTCTGTGTGCGATAAATCCTGTGAGTACGTGGGTTATTTCACACAGGTCCTAAACTGTGCACTTGAGCGTAAATAGCAAAATGAAGAGTGAGTCGTTACGCAAACAGAACCACGAGTTTGCGATTCGCTTCTGCAGATACTACAGTGGAGCGCAACATGTGAGTTTTAATGTGCACAGCTTCGGGTCGGGTCCTGATCATAGACTGTTTATATTCTTTAAACTGTCGGTGGTCCCAGTATTTGAACCCATTTGCTCAGAGCCACATAAACAAGAATTAGCTCACAGCAGAAGAGCAAAACGTGGGTCACATGCGGTGGTGGCGGTGGCCCAACATTCTATCGAAATATTCTATCGAACGCATTTTGTATTGATCGTGTCCATCGAGATACATATCGTTATCGTTTAATCGCCCAGCCCTAGTTTGTACCCATCTTTTACACACAAACGGCGAAAACGAATCTCTTAAAAACTCCGGCTAGAGCGGAGATTCTGCAAAACTACGGCTTCGTGTTTGTGTATAAAGTGAAATATACGAAATTTTAAGAGCTGACGCGCCAAAAGTGCGACCAGTGTTGATGATGAGGATGATGGAAGCGTTCAGACATTTGCGCACACGGCTGACGGATCATATCGAAGACCAGAGACGAACGAGCTCTCGGAGGGCAGCAAATTTGCCACACCGCGATTTGTTGCCCAGTTACCAGGAAGTGCACATTAGCATGCTAGTGGTTGCTTTACAGTGACGGCAAAACGCTCTGGTCTTTGAAAAGTATGAAAAATGCTTAAAATTGTGATGAATAATACCTTGTTAGTATATCATATATACTCACATACCTCCTCTGCACCACATGTAAACTATTCATCCTCTGCACCATATATAATTTTTTCATTCTTCTGTACCGTATACTCACTGTCCTCCTCCGCACCATAACAATTCTTCCTCTGCACCATATATTACAAGTCTCTCTGCTGTACAATATCGTCACTTGTCTTCCTCTGTACCTTATTCATTCTTCCTCCTCTGTACCATATCTTCACTTTTCTTCCTCTGTACCATATATAAATAGTTCCTCCTCTGCAACATATATAATTTTTCCTTCCTCTGCACCAAATACTCACTGTCCTCCTCTGCACCATATATTACAAGTCTCTTCGCTGTACCATATACAATTTTGTCCTTCCTCTGTACCACATATTAAAACTCTCTCCTCTGTACCATAATTTTGTCCCTCCTCTGCACCACTTATTCATTCCTCTTCCTCTGTACCACATATCCACTTTCCTTCTTCTGCACCATATTTTTTATTTCCTCCTCTGTACCATATACAAACAGTCTCTCCTCTGTACCATATCCTGACTCGTCTTCCTCTGTATCATATATTCACTGTCCCTCCTCTGCATCATACATTCACTGTCTCTGCTCTGTACCATATGTTTACTGTCTTCTGTGCCATCTATCCATTGTTCATCCTCTGTACCATATATAAATATTACCTCCTCTGCACCATATACACACATACACACACTGTCCCTCCTCTGTGCCATATATAATCAGTTCCTCCTCTGCATTACAAACCCACTGTTTCTGCTCTGTACCATATACTTATTGTCCCTCCTCTGTACCATATAGAAACATTTCCTCCTCTGCACCATTTACTCATTGTCTCTCCTCTGACCCCATATTCATTCCTCCTCCTCTGCACCATATATTAAAAGTCTCTCCTCTGTACCATATCATCACTCGTCTTCCTCTGTATCATATTTTTTCTTCCTCCTCTGTACAATATATAATTTTGTCTCTCCTCTGTACCACATACTCACTGTGCCTCCTCTGTACCCTATACTGGCTCGCTCCATCCTCTGCACCTTATATACACTCTCCTCCTCTGTATATTAAAAGTCCCTTCTCTGTACCATATATCACTTTGTCGCTCCTCTATACCTCATATTCACTGTACTATATATCATTTTTACCTCCTCTGTACCATATCGTGACTCGTCTTCCTCTGTACCGTATATAAGCAGATCCTCCTCTGCATCACAAATCCAATGTGTCTGCTCTGTAACATATACTTATTGTCCATCGTCTGTACTATATATTTACTGTTTCCCTCTGTACCATATATCATTTTGTCCCTCCTCTACACCATATACTCACTGTCCTCCTCTGTCCCATATTCATTCTCCCTCCTCTGTACCACATATCCACTGTCCTTTCTCGGCACCATATACTCACTGTCCTCTGTACCATATGTACACCATCCTTCCTCTGCACCGTATACACACTGTACCATATATCATTTTGTCCCTCATCTGTACCAAATATACACCGTCCTTCCTTTGTAACATCTATAAACAGGTCCTCCTCTGTACCATATACTCAGTGTCCTCCTCTGTCCCATATTCATTCCTCTTCCTCTGCACCATATATAAACAGTTCCTCTTCTGTACCATATATAATTTTCCTCTGTACCATATTTTTTACTGTTCTCCTCTCTACTACATACTCACTACCCTCCTCTGTACCATATATAAACATTCTCCTCTGTACCATATCCTCTGCATCATATATTCACTGTCCCTCCTCTGTACCATATATAATCAGTTCCTCCTCTGCATCATATAACCACCGTCTCTGCTCTGTACCATATATTTACTGTCTTCCTCTGCACCACATATTCACTGTCCCTCATCTGTACATACATAACTTTGTCCCTCCACTGTACCACAACAGTTCTTCCTCTGTACCATATATTACAAGTCTCTCTGCTGTACAATATCGTCACTTGCCTTCCTCTGTACCATATTAATTAATTTATTTTATTTATTTGACCGTATATTCCATATATTCACTGTCCTTCCTCTGTACCCTTTACTAACTACATTTTTTCCTCCTCTGTATCGTATATAAACAGTCTTCTGTACCATATTGTGACTCGTCTTCCTCTGCACCACATATTCACTGTCCCTCCTCTGCAAAATATATAGAATTTTTCCCTCCTCTGTACCATATACTCACTGTTCCTCCTTTGTACCTTATATTAAAAGTCCCTCTTCTGCACCATATCTTCACTTTCCGTCCTCTGTACCATATATAAATATTTCCTCCTCTGCACCACATATTTTCCCTCACTCTAAACCAATAACGTTTTAATTTCAGAATGATCAGACGAGCGTCGCATTTGTTCGCCGTTTCAGATCTCTCCTGTCTCCTCTCCAGATGGCGCCACACATTTAGGGGCCCCTCGCTCGCCCTAAACGAGCGCGCCCACTCCTCCGGCCCCGCCCCCTGACAAATGGCCCCGTCCCGTGATGACCCGAGCGCGCTAACCGGAATGGATGGATTTCTGCTGCGTTTTTACTGTCGCCAAAACAAAGCGCCATTAGCTTTTTTACGAGAGATGATCGCAATAATAAATACATGCTAATTAGCCCCATCACACATGCAAATGCGGCTAACGCTAAAGTGATTAAACAGAAAACGCCCCGTTAATAAAAAGTGCAGAGTTATGGAGCCGCTAATGGTGTGGATTAATGCACGGGGACAGTTGGTTTAAAATCAACAAACTCCGACTTGATCCATGTCCCGGTTATGTTCACGGTAAAAAAGATGAGAGTTTTTTTACGGTGAGAAATGCGGCGTCGCTCGGGCCGTTGCAGCTGTGATCGTTTTAAAACTGAGATTCATTTCAACGCACGAGAGCGTTTAAAAATGCAACGAAGCTCGAAAACGGATAAGAATCGCATTATATCATCACAAATAAGAATTTTGTTGTTCTTTTTTTTTTTGCATAAATAAATACACGAATTACCAAAAAATGCATCTAACAACAAATAATCAACTCATAAAAACAATAATAAACGAATAAAAAATCAAATCAACATCAAATTTGGCAAAACAAGGACCAAATGTCTCAGCCACAGTGTTTTTAATGCAACTGCGCATTAATTAATGCACTCAGTTGAATGTTTTTTGTGCACTGGCCTTGTTTTAAATTAATAAATACGTTAAATAAATGACATCTACACATGATCAATCTGGACCGGTGTTCGCTGAAAGAGGTCGGAAAACGCAAAACGCCACGACGAATATTTGAATCTGACCGGTGGAAATGTCACAACAGCAAAACAGGCCAAAAAAATCAAACTTTAGTGAAATCCAGTGGAGAAAAGCTGAAATATCTCCCCTGTCCACAAAAGCACAAAGCTCTGACCTCCTGCACCTTTTTCACAAACTAATCAGTCTGTATTTACTCGTGAGTTTATTCAAATTTAACAAAACTATTAAAACAGAAGCAATTCAAAAATGCCCTTTTGTTGCACTGTCTGCCACATGTTATTACTATTGTACTGCACTTACCTGTCTTGCATTTTATATTTATACTGCAAAGAAAAAGCTATCTCCATGACGACAAGCAGGTAGCGGAACCTCCACCGGAAAAGTTCTAGTGCATCTATGACAATCCCTTGGTATAACATTTAACTAGCATGCAAACTGAACATACATTCGACTTCCGGTTGTGTGCGTGGAGGCCTGCGCCACAAGGAGCGGGATTTTTCAAAATTTTCGCCAGATATCACTGTAATTTCACTGTGATCAATGTGTATGTGCAGTTTATTGTACACTGTTGGACTTTTTTTGGAGTTTTGCTTTGTGTCGGGTGCGCTGTGCTGCGTTGGGGCCGGTGTCGCTGCTCTGCCCGGACCCGTGATTTTCGGGGTCGCAGCTGGACGATCTTACTGAACACAAAATAAACTTTCACAAAAAATGCCACCAAAGAAAGCAGCAGCGGTGGAGGAGGTTGACGACCTCAAAAGATCTCTGGACTTTTTTATCAGAGGAGATTACAGCGATCCGGAGGATCAAAGACAATTGCTCGAGCTGTTTGAGGAGGTTAAAGCCCACAGGCAACAAAATACTGAAAAGGACAAAAAAATAAGTGAATTGGAGCAAAGAGTGGACGACCTGGAGCAGTACACGAGGATAAACGACTTGGTGGTTACGGGGCTAGGATTAAGCCGCAGTCATACGCGCATGCTGTGACCGCGGACATGCAGCAGGTGACGGGGGCCGAACCGGGTGATCTGGAGATGAGCTCCACGGAGCAGCAGCTCGCGGCCTTCCTCCAGTCCAGAGGTGTGGACCTGGACATGAACAACATAGAGGCTTGCCACCCGCTCCCGAAGAGGAGAAACGAGGACGCACCGAGGATCATTATACGGTTTGTAAACAGAAAACACAAGATTGAACTGCTTAAACAAGGACGGAAACTGAAAGGAACAAATGTCTATATGAACGAACACCTAACCCGTAAAAATGCTGAAATCGCCAGAAAAGCCAGACAACTGAAAAAAGCAAATAAAATTCAGAGCACTTGGACTAATAACTGCAAAGTATTCATCAAACTTAACGGATCACCTGAGGAGGCCAAGGTGATGGTGGTCAGAAGCCTGGATGACCTGAATAAATTCAATTGAGTGGATTATCAGGTAAAAAAATGCATATCATATACTCGACATCTGATTAAATGAGCATTTCAGCATCAACACTAATGGATCATCATACAGGGACTCAGTTAAACATTCAAGATTATAATCATATGGAATTGAAACTATTTTCTCACACCCAGCATAGCATACAAGACTTGGACAATGATATTGACCGGATAATCGTTTCTTTTCAACCACAAACATTAACTGCAATTATTACACCCAAGAGGAATACAACAGGACCATCAAATCAGATGAGAAATTTTCAATTATGCATTTTAACAGTAGAAGCATGTATGCAAATTATAATTCAATCAAAGAATATGTGCAGTCATTCAAATGTTTCTTTAGTGTTATAGCAATATCTGAAACATGGTTTAATGTGAACAAAGGAATCAACTTTGAGATTGAGGGATATGAACTTCATTATGTAAACAGAGTAAACAAAGCAGGTGGAGGAGTAGCTCTATATGTCAACAAAAATCTGAAATTTAAAGTAATAGATAATATGTCATATGCAATCAATGATGTAGTTGAAAGTATAACAATTGAAATTTGTAATGAAAAGAAAAAAAACACTATCATTAGCTGTATTTATAGGTCGCCAGGTACGAGTGTTGAACTCTTTAACGAATGGATGGAGAAAATGTTTTCTACTGTTAAAAACAAAACAATTTTTATTTGTGGGGATTATAATATTGATCTTTTGAACCCATCTAATCATAAAACCACTGATGAGTTCTTAAACATTATGTATAGTATGAGCCTGTTTCCTGTTATCACAAGACCGAGCAGAATCACCGCAAATAGCGCCACACTTATTGATAATATTTTTACAAACAATATTGAAAACGTGAACATCAGTGGTCTTATGATTAGTGACATCACTGACCATCTACCTGTATTTGCTATATTTGATATTAACTGTAAGAAAAACAATAATCAGGGTAAATGTCTTTATAAACGGCAAAGAACAAATGAAACCATAAAATCACTGAATGATGAATTAAGAAAACAGGACTGGAACACAGTCTACACAGAAACTGATGTGGATAAAGCTTATAATAATTTTCTAGATTTATTTATAAACCTCTATAATAAACACTGTCCTATCAAAAATTTAATAATAATAATAAGTCAGTTAAAAAATGTCCTTGGATAACAAAAGGTTTACAAAATGCTTGCAAGAAGAAGAATAATCTTTATAGACAGTTCATTAAATTAAGAACAAAGGAATCTGAAAAAGAGATATAAAGTGTATAAAAATAAACTGACTGAAATCCTAAGACAAAGCAAAAAGTCAGACTATAAAAATGTGCGAGATAATAATAAAAACAGTATTAAAAAATTTGGGGTATTTTAAATAGTATAATAAAAGATGGTACAAAAAAAGAATTCTTATCCGAATTATTTCATTGAAAATAATATTGAAAATTATAATATGAGTAATGTTGTTAACAGGTTCAATGAGTTTTTTGTTAATGTGGGGCCAGACTTGGCAGCAAATATTCCAATAAATATAGATAATGGGCAAAATAATCTATTCATCAATAGAAATCCAAACACAATATTTCTCTCAGCTACTACTGAACAAGAGATTTTAAATATAGTAAACACATTTAAAAATAAAACCTCCAATGATTGTTATGAAATAGATATGGTAGTGATAAAAAAGGTAATCAATAATATAATTAAGCCCTTAACTTATATATGTAATTTATCACTTGAAACTGGATTATTTCCTGAAAAAATGAAAATCGCAAAAGTAATACCACTATTTAAAAATGGTGACGCACACATTTTCACAAATTACAGACCCATCTCTCTGCTCCCTCAATTTTCCAAGATCCTTGAAAAACTATTCAGTAAAAGATTAGACATGTTTTTAGAAAATTTCAATATAATTAATCAATGTCAGTATGGATTTAGAACAAAAAGAACAACATCAATGGCCATTATAGAGGCAGTAGAAGAAATCACTAATGCTTTGGATTACAAAAAATATGCTGTAGGTATTTTTATAGATTTAAAGAAAGCTTTTGACACCATTAATCATTCTATATTACTTAATAAACTTGAACAGTATGGAATCAGGGGAGTGGCTTTAAGATGGCTCAAAAGCTATTTGACTGAAAGAAAACAATTTGTGAGAATGGGTGAGTTTACATCTGAGTGTTTGGGCATTGCTTGTGGGGTCCCCAGGGCTCAATATTGGGTCCCAAATTATTTAATTTATATATAAACGATATATTTAATATATCCAATATATTAAAAATGATTCTGTTGCTGATGATACCAACATATTTTACTCTAATGACAATTATAATAATCTCATTAACAATATTAATGAAGAACTAATTAAATTAAATAATTGGATGAATAATAACAAACTATCTCTGAATTTAAATAAAACAAAAGTTATGTTTTTGGGAAACATAAAGTTGAGTCTGACCTGCAAATTAACATTAATAGTGTAAATATAGAAGTGGTGCCAGAAAATAAATTCTTAGGTGTAATTATAGATGAACAACTCACATGGAAACCACACATCAGATATACTCAATCTAAAGTTTCTAAAAATATTGCCATAATAAACAAAGCTAAATTTGTTCTTGACCACAAATCATTGCACACACTGTACTGTTCATTAGTTCTACCATATTTAACTTATTGTGTGTAGAGGTGTGGGGCAATACTTACAAAAGTTCACTACATCCCCTCATTATTCTGCAAAAACGTGCGGTGAGAGTTATTCACAATGCAGCTTATAGGGACCACACAAATACGTTATTTCTGAAGTCAAAATTGTTAAAAATGTCTGATTTAATAAATCTGTATACTTTATTATTCTTGTTCAAAGCATATTATAATAATTTACCTGACAATCTTCAAAAGCTCTTCACTGTTCGTGAAAGATCCTACAATCTGAGGGGATGTGGTAACTTTATATTACCAGCAGTAAGAACCACAAGGAAAAGTTTGTGTATATCTGTGTGTGGAGTCAAACTGTGGAACGGTCTTGGGGATCAACTAAAGCAATGCTCAAATACTCATCAATTTAAATGTAAATTCAAAGAAATCATATGGTCACATTATATAGGGGAGGATGGGTGATAAATATAAATATTTCATAAATATTATTAATGTTTATACTCATAGTATATTATGTACTAACCATACACCGGTAATTATCATGTATGTTACTATTGTTGTCATTATTGTTATCATTATATCAATATCTTTCATATGATGAATATAGAACAAATCAACCTCAGTAATAGGAAATAGTGATTAATATGACAATATATATATATAAAAATAAAATAATAATAATAATAATAATAAATCAATAAATAATAATAATAACTAATAAATAAATAATTGTTATTATTGTTATTATTATTATTTAAGTCCTGACAGTACATGGTACTATACAAATTATCTTAAAAATAAAATTATTCTCAATGTACAACACATTCAATAGAACAGGGCTTTGGCAAGTTGTGACTCTGTGGCGGGAGATGATCCCCTTCGCGCAGCAGAGCGAAACAAATACTTGCTTTTCTAATGCACAGATCAGGACACTTGGCAAAGGGTGGTCCTGTTGTTGGAGGGCGGCCCCTCTCCGGCAGCAGCTCCACAGAACATCCTGCCTCTTTTAATGCACAACACACATCTCCTGAAAGATCCACCATCTTCACCAAAAACAGAACATTGTTTGTAGTTATAATGGCATGACAATGATGACAACAATGGTGGTTGTAATGGTGATGTGATAGTGATAATGATGATGAAAATAATGAGGATGACGATAATAATAATGATAATAATAATAATAATAATACAGCAGTATTATAGTGATGATTATAGGGTATGAATTCGACAGTGATAGTAATGTCATCTATAGTGGTTAATTATGGAACATATGAATATGTAATGAATATACAACCATATTGATTGAATTAAGGAAGGCAACCTTATGGCTTGCATAAAGAAAGAAATTAGGGGTGGGAGTCAATAAGTTTTACTTCTTCCCACTCCCTTTCGAGCGTACCACACTTTATTATTTATTATAAGAATTGTATTATGTATATGTATATATAGATGTTTATTTGTGTTTATATATATCTGTATATGTATATATGTGTATATAAACATGTTTTCTTTCATGCTCGAAATAAAGCAGCAAACAAACATAGTACTTTTCTCATATTTAGACTTATTGTATTTTGGGGATTGTAAGGCCCAATATCAATGTACAGGTCTATTTTCATTCATAAAGCACACCAGATCATAAGGCGCATTAAATGAGACTGATGCCTTCGCCCGGGCTTCCACGATCCATTGGCAGATCGTGGTGTAACTCGCCCGGTGTTGCCTCCCTGTCTCGCAGCTCGCAGTTTAACTCTGAACGACCTGTTGACACTGATATCTAGCGGTTGGAGTTCTTTGGTTAATCCACCTGGAATGATGCAAACACTGAGTTAGTTTGCTTCACGTGTGAGTTGCATGTCATGGTGATGGTCACACCGGCCTGCCAAACCCTGATCCGGTCAGATCTCAGAACCTCAGCAGGGCCTGGTCAGGACTTGGATGGGAGACACTGGGAATTCCAGGTGCCACAGGGGGGCGCCAGTCACAAAAACTGTTGTGTCCTAAGGAAAGTGGTGTGTGTGAGTGTTGGTGGTGGTCGGAGGGGCCGATGGTGCAGATTGGAGCCTCACATCCTTCAGTCTGCCCCAGGGCAGCTGTGGCTACAATAGTTTACACCACAGGGCGACAGTAGCTCAGTTGGTTGAGCGTTTGTCCACTGATCCGAAGGTTGGCGGTTTGAATCCCGCTCTTGACATAAACATCATTGGTCTGTCGTTGGGTCCTTGGGCAAGACACTTAACCCCCCTCGCCCCCAGTGTCTGTGTACACTGGTGTGTGAATGTGTGTGTGAATGGGTGAGTGGTTCCTTGTTGTAAAGTGCTGTGAGTGCCTTGAAAGGTAGAAAAGCGCTATAAAAATGTGACCAATTTTTAGCATTCACTGACTGCAGAGTGAATGAAGAATGAACTGTAAAGAGCTTTGAGTATCTTGAAAGGCACTGTATAAATGCAATGATTAATTAATTAAATCAAATTAATTAATGTCTCTGGACAGGGGCCATTTTGGCTCCTTACACACTCCATAAAATGATGTTGAAGCACAGAACGTGTTACTCCAGGAGGCTCCTGACTACGGTCGCCATGATGCTCCGACAATCCATCCAGCGGCGCAGCTTTGTAGTTTAACAAAGTCGTACTAAAATATTTTGACAGATTTTTGAGAAAATTAAAGGAATTTAATTTGTATTTGTAGCTATTTATTAAAGGGACAATGCATATTAAAAGACAAAATAATGTAAGTAACAAACATGGACTTGTAAATATGCAGGATTGTAGCCAACGCTAATTTCCATCCTCAATCCCCATAATTGCACCTTGTAGTCTGAAAAATACAGTATTAGTTCATTCTTTTACAGTTAAAGGTGCATTGTGTAACCTTCCTGGTGGAGAATTTCTATGGAGACGTCACTCGTCTGCCTGGAATGCTCCACAGTGTGACATTAAACAGCTCTACTTTACATTTATTCATGTGTTGTTTAAAGCTCAAAAATCCCTAGAAAAACCTGAAACTAGGCAAATATGTGACTGTGAGCGGCGTCGCCTCTCCGCAGATCTGCCCCGTGACTCGGGTCTGGTTTGGTTTCCGACACAAACTCTCTCTGTCTCTCTGCAGAGGTTTAGTCACTTTGCAGAAGCGCTCCGTAAATCGCCTTCTCACCTCAATCACGGGATAACCTATATTTTACGGTTAATCCGCCCGGGACACGCCTGAGCCATTGTTCCGCGGGGTTTAGCCTTGTTAGCGTGTTAGCTCGTACCTGATGGCCGTTAGCGGTTAGCTCGGTTTAAAACAGGTTTAAAACTCTCACAGCTTATGGTCCCGATAATGTCGTTCGCGAAGTCACGCGCACGGATCTAATGCCTCATTTGCATAAAACGTGTCGGCTTTAGCGTGTAATGCATCGCTCTGGACTCACACGACTCTTTGTTCAATTGTTTGTGGAGAAAAAATGAACAATTGTCACGAGAATCCACCATTCCACTCCAAAAACATATAAAAAACAATAAAATAAAAAGGAGGTGTAGTTTTGAAAGGCAAGTCGTTGGACCCATTTCTGTCACTGTGGTGTTTTAAATCAAATATTCAGGTAAAGTGGTTTTCTATTTATGTTCTAACATCTTAGTATATCAAAAATTTGTTTCAGATTAAGAGTTTCATTGTTATTCATTAAGAAAATGACCAATTAGAATAACAAAATAGTCCTCGTTGACAAATAATAACCAAAATTGTGAATATTTTGTGTGAGATACTTTGATAACAGCTGCATTCTTGCTGCTGATGTTTTTATGTCGTTTTGCAAATAGTTGAAAAGTTAAATATTAAACTTAAACATTTATGGAGAGCAACAATAGTTCTATTTTAGCATTAAATCTATGGTTTTAATAAAAAGATCTCACATAAACTGGTGGATTAACCATTATAGAAACATAAAAAGATATTTTGGTGAACAGAAACACTGTTAAATTGTGTATATGTTATAGAAATCTTTACATCATCATAACTGAGGGTTCGCTCAAGGACTTTCAAAATACAACAGACACTTAGTTATAATTTATCTCCTTTAATTATGTTTTTCCATCTTTGTTGGATTCAACTTGCTTCCATATGTTATTTTGACTTCCAATAACGCAGCCTTGTTGTGTCTGACTCGTCCTTGTCGTTGTTTGGGAACTAAACTCCTCTCTATGGATCTCTTAGGGTGGTACATTTGCTCTGGATGGTGACTGTAAACATCAGACACAGGGAGAGACGCTCTGTTAGGAACAGTCAGGGCTGTGACTGTGGCACAATTACTGGAATAAATCAGACTCTTTGATTTAAGACAACTTCTCAGTTTTGTTCTTTATACTTTAGAGCAGAGGTGTCAAACTCATTTTGGTCCGGGGGCCGTATACAACCTACTTTGATCCCAAAGGGGCCGGATTGGAAAACTCCATTCTCTGTTCAAGTTATTGTATTTTTCGCCATGTTGTGTCTCATAGTGGTGTTTATATTCCTCCTTTATATTTATATTCCTTGAGCACCGCCACTTGTTGCAAACACACCAAGCGTACAGGTTTCCCATTCACCTCCGTGAAAAAGAAGAATTAGTACATTTTTCTTGGAAAATCCTGCACTCAGCTCCACTTTTCTTATTTTTGACACTTTGCTGATGAGGGCGTCATGGTCACAGTCAAAACGATCGTCCTTTAAGAGCGTTTGGAAAGAGGCGAGTCTTCATTTGTGCTGCTCTGGTGGGAGGCGGCCACACACAGAAGCACTGGAGATGCTGCTATGCTAAGCGGCGTAGAAAATTACCAGAAAAATCTGAAAATTTTACATATTTTAAGAGAAAATCAGCCGAGGGCCAGATTAAAGGTCTTGGAGGGCCGGATCTGGCCCCCGGGCCGCATGTTTGACACGTGCTTTAGAGATTCCACAACAGGCAGCAGCAGCAAACACCTTATACTGTGTGGAGGCCTAATACATTTGTTAAGCTCTGTAGTTCAATACCAAATACCTGAAAAAGCAGAACATGTCTCCTTTATTATGGTGTTTTCTGATCTCTGCTATTGTGGCCGGTTCCTCTGTATCAGTTCATTTCATTAAGTTCATTACATTAGATAATACAATACATAATTAAATAAATACATAAGGAGGTGCAGTTTTTCGTCCCCTGCACAGGCCCAGTTCATCGTTGGTATTTCTCTGTGGTTCTCTGTCCTTATCCAACAGCAACAGGGTTCCCACCGACAACGGAAACATGAGGAAAACACAGAACATTTCTCCAGATTTGTCCGTATGGTTTAAATCAGAATCAGAAAGGTTTTATCGCCGTATGAGTGAACAGGATCACAACATTAGGAACGGTACTTGGAGCGAAACGTAGACAAACACTAAACATGCAACAAATAAAATAAAGTAGAAAATAATAAACTATAATATAACACACAAATTTACAACAATATAAGACTATAGGAATATAACAGTGCAGGTAATGGCAAAATGGCAACGGCGTTTTGGGGGGTTGAAAACACAAATCTGTGGACATCTTAAACGCTCCACCCTGTTGTCGCCGTGCAAACGTTTTCGTGGCCGTGGCGTAGAGATCACGTCACGAGCACGAGTCAGTTCAGGAGAAAAAACAAACATGTCAGAGCTTCAACTTCAGCTGCGAACGCCACAGGACTCGAGTCAGAAAGAGACGACACTGATCACACGGAGTCACACGGAGCCGTTTCAACACATCGCAGACATGTTTGGTGTCCAGGAGAAGCAGCGAGGAGAAGGGCAGAAGGGTCTGACTCAGGCATGTGGTCTTGTGGTGCTGCCCCCTACGCTCTGGGGGTGAAAACTGCATCGCCAACTGCAAGTTTTGTGTCTCCGCGTGCTGCAGAATTCCCCAAAACATGGAATAATTTGAGTTTTTGTTTCAGACCGTTTCTATACTTATTCACGTTAGTGCAGAGCAATTCTCCTTAATTACGCTCTCAAATCACAATTTTATTATTACCACTGCAAACCAAATGTCCCAGTTTTTTTATTTGAAAATCGAGTCGCTCTAACTTGACTATGTCTTTGCTCTTATCTGTGTTTTTACTTAAGTAACAACATTGAATACTTCTTCCGCCTCTGATGGCTGGCAGTATAATAACAACAACAAGAGCTCCGGCAGCGGGGCAAAATACGCCCGTACTTTGAATTATTGTATATAGAATTAAGTTAGAATTTGTCAAACCCAGTTAAAGATGAATTGTTGGTGCAGTTTGGAAGATTGCAATACTGACAAGGTTTTCGCAAAGGGTCGCGCCGTGACCTTGACCTTTGACCCTGTGACCTTGAAATCAATAGGGAACATCCTTGACCCATGGGGTGTCCAGCCATGAAGTTTGACATTCCTAGGTGAGACGGTTGTCGAGTTAGAGCGCGGACAAGGTAATGTGTAGTTGTCTTGTATTCTCTCTCTCCCGTTGCCTAGCAACTGCTGCAGCTGGAACTGTGTGTCACCTTTGAACTTTAAGCTTCAAAGCTTTGAAGTCTTTGAAGCTTTGTCTTCATGAAGAGGCAAAACATCTGGGGCATGTGCCGATATATATATAAGGTGACCTTGACCTTTGACCCTGTGACCTTGAAATCAATAGGGAACATCCTTGACCCATGGGGTGTCCAGCCATGAAGTTTGACAAGAAATTGTCCACAGACGGATAGACGGACGGACGGACAGCGTCATACCATAATACGTCCCGTCTTTTTATACGGGCGTATAAAAATCATTTAAACCTAGTAAAAATAGCTGGTAACTAATTGTAAGTCAATTAAATACAATCAATCAATTCAAATACTGTCTAATACATTACTAAATACTAATAAAATACAACACTAAATACAATCAATTAAATACTGTCCCACTTTAACTGTGTGTTTTAATCGTTCTTAATTTGTTTCTGTTGTTGTAAGGTGACCTTGGGTGTCCAGAAAGGCGCTTAATAAATAAAAAGTATTATTTTTTTAATTTTTTTTTTAAGTTACCGCATGCGCCTATAAAAACTGACCAGAAAATTAAGCGCCTCCATTGAATAAAAGTCTCTACAATAACGTCATACAGCTCAGAATGAGGAAATCTGACGTTTTTATTACTGACAAGTTTACAGTTTTAGGAAATTCTATCAGTGGTTTTATTGTAGGGGTTTATGTCCTAGATTAGTCCTGGTTTAGTCCTTGTCTAGTCCCCGGACTCGTTAGGACAGCCCTTATTTTCCACACGACATCGGACAGACTGAAAATGCAGGATTGAATGAAGCAAAACACAACTCCAGGTCTATTTTTGAGGAGGTAACTGCATTATAACAGGATTTAAAGCTCGCAAGAGTCAAATTTTGCGTAATATGGGACCTTTAAGTAATAATTCTCTTTAACGATCGTATTTTGAGCCCCTCCTCCTCCTCCTCCTCCTCCTCTCTGCTCTTCACACATTAGAACAAATGAAAAGTCAATGACACAGAAGGTCATTATAACACATATACTTACACCGTTGTATTAAAACAGATTATACGTGTCTGGGATGAAGTCAACGCCTCGTCACCATAACACACCATAACGCACCATAACACAGTGTAACAGGAGCGCTCACATGTCCCGCCGCCCCTGAACGCACCGCAGGATTATACTCTCTCTGTTCATTTGTGTTATTGTTCTGCCCGTAACTCCGCGGATTATAATCTGCCCATTCATTAGATTAGGATTAGGCCCGGTCCACATGCTGCTGCTGGAGGTGCAGAGGGTTTATGTAATGGGAAAGCAGGTTTAATTGTGATGAGAATAAAGTAAATATTGGTTTTCAGCAGCGGCGGAAGAAGCAGGGACGTGCATCAGTCGACAAATCGGAGTCGAGGCACAAACAGCACAAACTCTGGAGTCTCACAGTCCCACGTGTCGGCTCTGGCTCCTTGGAGATCCCTATATTCCTCAGAGTGCGTTTACCTGCACATCAGTGGCCCGGGTTTGATCGGGTTTTCTGAGTATCCCGGTTTGGTCCTGGTGCAGGTTTACGCAGAATCCCGATTACTGCAACAGTCGAATGCGCATGAGTCCAAAAGACAAACACTTTTCAGTCTTTTCACAACAGAAGCCAAAATAAATAAAGTGACCGACAGAAATAAAGTGAAATGATGTTAAATAAAGAGCTGTACTAAACCTGCACACGTACGATTTCTGAAAACATGAACCGTCTCCACCGCGACATACGCACAGAACAGACTCACCACCAGCAGAACATCCTCTGTCACAGGGAGAACACTCATATTCCACTGAGTCGTGTCCTTTAGGCCGACAGAAGCTGAACCACATCAGCACAAGGAAAGAGCTGCTTTTTCAGCGTTTATAGTTTATGCAAATGAGCCATGTGGTTTTAAGTTTCGTTTCTCTACGACGTAAACAAATGTTTAAAGCTGCATTAAACACATTCTGATCTCACACTGATGTGGCTCTGCAGTGGTGATGGTTTATATGTTGTAAAGTTGAGTTTATTTATGATGATTAGTAATAGTAATAATAGTGACAATATTTTTTATATAAAAATGTTAATGATTAATCGAAAAATCAAGTCGTTAATTCTCCAGACAATAGAAAGAAATAAAGTTGAATTGAATGCCCGTCCCTATGAAGAAGTGCTCGATTTTGTGTGGCTTTTTTGGTTGGAGCTCCGTCATCTGCTTGTTGTTTCTATGGATACGTCACTGCTCTGCCTGGAATGTTCCACAGGGTCCGTGTGCCATTGGTTCTTTTGAATTTCAATTAAGAACGAAAAACAATCAAATGGGAAAACAATTTGTTATTTTATCCCGTTTTAGTGTCAAACAAAAAAAAAAAAAGATTTTGACCTCTATTTCCAATATTTAATTTATTTATTGATTGATTTATAATGGGTCACACAGCTCCATTTTACATCTATTCAATCACAGGTGGTTTTAGAGTTCAAAAATAGAAAAACATGAAACAGACATTCTGACTGTGAGGTCGCCTCTCCACAGATCTGACCTGTAACTTGGTCTGGTTTGGTCTCCATGAGGATAGAAAGTTTTAATGCCGTACTGCAGAACATTCCAGACAACATTTCATAACATGTCCATGGAAAAAAAGCATTTGATTGAAGCTCCATTAGAAAAGTTACACAATGCATCTTTACATAAAATTATAAATACCAGAGCAAAAAAAAGTAAAAGCATCAAATGAAAATGGAAGTATATAAATATCTGTTTAAAAATGTGGTGAAGTTAACAACTAGCATGCTAACACACACTTCCTGATTACAAACAATAAAGTGTTTTGTAATTAGATGCAGAAAGCAGCAGATTTATTTTATTTTATTTAACACCGCGTGAGTTGTGTGGTCCTCAGTGTATTTTATTTTATTTTATTTATTTTTTTGTAATTTTTTAATATCATTCTTAGCTTTATGCAATTTTACACTTTTTTATTTACTATTTTTATTTATGATTTACATTACTACATCTTTTATTGGATTAATTTGTCTGTGCAGCACTTTGGAAACTGGATTGGATTATTTTGGCCTCCAGAGCTGCTGCACTGAGGCAATTTTGCTTAAATACTTGACAAAAATCCAGGTAAAGGGTCTTTAAATGTGAAAACAACGAATACAAAGTCCAGAGTGTTGTTCTGAAGCGGGTCGGTGATCAGAGCCGGAGGTTCAGGTGGACTTTTGTGATCAGCGGCTCCACAGAGGACGCGGGTTTACAAAGACACTTCAAATACCGGTGTTCTCATTAACTTCTGCTTCATCTCACGAGTCGGGATCAAGTGAAGCCGCTACAAAAGACCAAACCAAACCAAAACCAAACCACAGCAAACTACCAAACTACTGCAATCAGTTTGAGGCACCGGGGTGAGACACTCTGAGGCCTTTGTACCTTTTAAACTCGGATTATTTTGTTCCATTTCACACATTTGTTCATTGTTTGCCACACGAGCCTGGGTTCTTTTGTTAAATCATCACACGTGCCTTGTTAATTTAAATATACCTACACATGATTCAGACAAAAGACGGGGAGGAGAACTGGCTTAAAGTTGAACTCCGGCACATTTGAAGCTAAAGTCCGTCGCTAGAGGTGGAGAAATTCTGTCAGAAGCCAAAAAACGGCACAGATCATTGTTTCCTCGGTGGAGATCTCACTGTGGCAGTGAGTCTGTCAAGCAACAAACTACAGTAGTGTAGTGATGGGGGCAAGTTCTGAACTTCCACGTAAAACACCAATTTGCTTCACACTGAAGAAGCTTAACACCACTTAACGCACCAAGACTCGATCGCCAATGTCGTTTCTAATCCCGTTTATTTACAAGTGAATTATATTTTTTGAAAACACTAAAAAAATACATTCCCGAACCATTTTCTTTCAGCATCTTTCAGTTTCTCTTCTTCTTCACCGTCAGTAGTCGATCTTCACTTGTTGCTTCTGGCTGGAGTCAACAGTCAAGTCTTTTGGGCTTTGGCCTGTGCAGTGGGAAATCCACAGAGGGAAGTGTGAGGTGCTTATAAAGTTGTTTTCTAACGTTTCCAGACACTAATGAGTGAACCAGGCAGAGCGTTTTGTTTGTTAGACTCGTGGCTGTTGTCAGATGGGTTAAAGTGGTGTTAAGCTTCTTCAGTGTGAAGCAAATTGGCGTTTTACGTGGAAGTTCAGAACTTGCCCCCATCACTACACTAGTTTGTTGCCTTGACAGACTCACTGCCACAGTGAGATCTCCGCCGAGGAAACACTGATCTGTGCCGTTTTTTGGCTTCTGACAGAATTCCACCTCCTCTAGCAACGGACTTTAGCTTCAAACATGTCGGAGTTCAACTTGAACTTTTATTTTCAAAGTGCAGGTTCACTTTATGGGCTGTGGGTGAACAGTGCTCCCTCTGTTGGTTGGTCCTGGTAGTCCACGCTGTGCTGCTGCGTGTGTTTGTGTGTATTTGTGTGTATATGTGTGTATATGTGTGTATATGTGTGTATATGTGTGTATTTGTGTGTAATCCTGCACATATGTGACCAGAGTGCTGCTGTCTCCACACAACCTGAGCTCTTTAATCTGCTGCACACTGAAGAAACATCAGGAGGAACAGACACAAGAGTCATGACAGGAGGAAGAGAGGAGGAAAGTACAGTATAGAAGAGGTTAAATGCCTCAGTCCGGGTGTAATCTGTGATCTGGGTCTGTGCCAAAACTCCAACCAATTTAATGTATAATCCTTTTCATTCTTCTTATTATTATGTATTTTATTTATTTATGTTTTGTTTAATGTGAACCGCTCCCCTGGCGTCGCCTCTGTCTTCCTCTGTCTGTCCAGTATTATGTGTTACTTATTGCAATTTGTATTTATTTATTTTCGGTGTTAAAAGAAAAAGCTCAAACGAGAAGACGGGAATCAGAACCAAAGAAAACGGCGTCAAACAAAACTTAGAAAGACACGGAACAAAAATAAAATGTTTCCAAAGAGGCAAACACAGATATTTTACGCAATTACACAAATAATTTAATTGCGAATTTATTTACTTTTTTGTATTTTACTTTTTTTTTATTTGGTATTTTGATTTATACTTTTTTGCTTGACGTTTTTAAAGTGTTTTTTTTTAAATATTTGACTCAAAATTGCTTCCATAGTTGTGTTTCCATCTTTTCAGATCCACGCACCAGAGCTCAAAAATACTAATATCACATTTACTGCGGGTACAGAAAGTATTCAGACCCCTTTAAATGTTTCACTCTGTGTTATATTGCAGCTAAAATCATTTAAGTTCTTTTTTTGTTCCTCATTAATCGACACACAGAGGTCCATATTGACAGAAAAACACAGAATTGTTGACATTTTTGCAGATTTATTAAATAAGAAAAAGAAAAACAAAAAAATTGTCAATTTTTGTGGTTCAGATTAGTCTTTAGTGTTTTAATGTGAACGTCAAACTTAAATTTAACACAAAAATGACCACTATTTTAAGTAGGTATTGTAAAATCTGCATTGTTCACATATATTTTTAAGTGCGAAACAATGTTCTGTGCTGTTCCCATCTCCGACTGATCAAATAAACGCTGTGAAAACGCCGATAAAAACCATAAAATCGATATAAAAGCTAAAAACAACAGCGTTAGAGTCTCATTTGCATATGGTGCGCAGCTCGGCCAATCACACGCCTCCTCATAATGTCACCTTGTCCCGTGGCCGTTTCCCCGAATGAAGCAGATGTTGGGAGGTCGAAGGTCACGCCACAATCTGCACATGTTTTTACTCAAACACAAATATTACAAAGTCACACAGACTCCAGAGAGCGACGCCGTGGTCATTTACCACACTTCAGACTGAGTGTGAGGCGCTCTGTGGACACCAGGGGGCAGCAGACCGAGGCACGTGTGGTGGTCAATCAGCGACAGTAAACTATTATCACAACGGCAGGAAGTGCGGCGATGTTGAGTCGCGCAGCTTCCGGTCAAAGCTTTTCTACGGCAAAATCCCCGTGGAAAAGTGTCGCATATTTTTGAGCAGCTTCGTAAATCTGCCCCAACACCAAATCTTCATCCAACAAAGTCGACAAAGAACAGATTCTGTCCATGAAGAATTTATCCGCAACGATCGAGGGAAGAAAGACGAAAACTTAAAGGAAACTTAAGTGAAGCGACTGAGCAACACGAACGTTATGGACATGAAGAAAACGGAAATAACTGATTCTACGATTGAAATAAAAATCGATTTTGTGACGTCGATATATTTGCATAAACAGAGAGATTTGTGCGGTTTAAATGCTGTAGATCAGAGGTGTCAAACTCATTTTGGTCCGGGGGGCCGTATACAACCTACTTTGATCCCAAAGGGGCCGGATTGGAAAACTCCATTCTCTGTTCAAGTTATTGTATTTTTCGCCATGTTGTGTCTCATAGTGGCATTTATATTCCTTCTTTATATTTATATTCCTTGAGCACCGCCGCTTGTTGCAAACACACCAAGCGTACAGGTTTCCCATTCACCTCCGTGAAAAAGAAGAATTAGTAAATTTTTCTTGGAAAATCCTGCACTCAGCTCCACTTTTCTTATTTTTGACACTTTGCTGATGAGGGAGTCACGGTCACAGACAAAACGATCGTCCTATAAGAGCGTATGGAAAGAGGCGAGTCTTCATTTGTGATGCTCTGGTGGGAGGCGGCCACACACAGAAGCACTGGAGACGCTGCTATGCTAGCGGCGTAGAAAATTACCAGAAAAATCTGAAAATTTTACATATTTTAAGAGAAAATCAGCTGAGGGCCAGATTAAAGGTCTTGGAGGGCCAGATCTGGCCCCCGGGCCGCATGTTTGACACCTGTGCTGTAGATGTTCACAGATTAAATGTCGACCATTTAAACTGCACACATTTCTCAGTCTGTGCTAATAAATCTACATCACAAAATCGACTTTTAATATTAACTGTAGAATCAGTCTGAGTGAACAAGTTATTTCTGTTTTACTCATGACTATAACGTTGGTGTTGCTCAGGAGGAGTTAATGCTCAGTTTCAAGGGGGAAGGGGTAGAAATTAGAAATGGGATCAGCAGAAGAAAATGGATGGATGGATAATGTTCTACCTGATTTTTACATCTTAAAAAACTGAAAAACAACTAGTTATTCCTCACTTACTTTATAGTCAGTAATTAGTCGCTGCGATGAGTTTATGAGCACTTTTCCGAGTTTTGCCTTGACGGTAAAGCTAGTAAAGAAAAAACAAGCATGCTAACGTGCACTTCCTGATTCTCAAACAATAAAACGCTTTAAAATTAGACGCAGAAAGCACACAGCAGATTTTAGTTTTGAGCTGCTTATCCAATATACTGAATCTGAACTGAGGCAAAGACACATTTTACTCAAATACATGAAGGAAAAAAAGGCATTTAAATAAAAAATAGAAAACGTACTACCGAAAAACTACCGCTACTCAGAATCTAAGCGATTCATTTCGGTTTTCCCGTCTCTCGTGTGGTTCTCGGCGACTGAAGTGTGTCCAATTAAAAGTACACCGCGGCGGAGTGGCCCCGGGGCTTTTGGGGGCGTCATTTTGTCATTTCCAACGCCACCATTTCAACCGGCGTCACTTTTCATCTCTGCAGATATACCCCCACCCACCCCACCACCCGTTACATCTGCCCCCCCACCCACCTAAATACCCCGAACACGCCTAAAACAATGGAGAAGTCACGGGCCACACCAGCGCCGCAGCGACACTTGACGGCCGCGCTCCTAATCCGCTGAAATGGGGCGACGGTGGAGAGGACGGTGGTGTACGGGAGGCAGGAGGACAGAGGGGGTACGGGGTATTTGGGGTGGGAAGGGTGGGGGTAATAACTAGGCCACGGTTTGTCAGGTAAACTCAGGGGATAACCGGGTTTGTCAGTGAGACTAAACGTCCACAGAGCTGCACAGAACAATGGGGAAAGTGGACTCATGGTTAGTGTAGACTGGTGTAAACTCGAACTGGGAATCGCGGTTTTCCCCACGATTCGATACGATACTCAGTAAATGGTTTATGATATGATATTATCACGATACGATACCTGCCATAACTGATATTGTGCACATGACACTGCTGTTTTTACACATTTAACAACAATATTTCTTTGTTAAACCACCACTTATGCAAAGTTAATATGAGGTGTAATCAGGGGTGTGTTGACTTCTCTTAAATCTTAGCAAAAAAAAGAAAAAACCACTGCAGAGGCACGGAGATCGTCCTTACAGAATCTTTAATCATGTTACAGCAGGATTCAAGGCATCAGGGAGAGAAACAGGCAAAAAGTGTCAGAATCTACAGAATCTAACCAAGATTTCTGATGGTCTGAGCGAGTCTGAGAGTCTAACAAACCTATAGAAACCTGTATATTCTATATATTCTAATTATGAATGCATGAATATTATCTTTTAGCTGATACATAGGTCTAGGAAAAACACAGATTTATTATAGATGTTATCGTTTAGCTTTAGACCAGGGGTGTCAAACTCATTTTGGTCCGGGGGCCGTATGCAACCTACTTTGATCCCAAAAGGGCCGGATCAGAAAACTCAGTTCTCTCTTCAAGTTATCGTATTTTTCTCCGTGTCTCGTAGTGGTGTTTAAGATTATATTCCTCGAGCAACGCCACTTGTTCCAAACACACTGAGCACAGATTTCCCATTCACCTCTGTCAACAAATAAGAATTAGACTATTTTTCTTGGGAAATCCTGAACTCGGCATCTGCTTTTCTCATTTTTTGACATTTTGCTGATGAGGGTCACGGTCGACAGTCAAAACGATCGTCCTTTAAGAGCGTTTGGAAAGAGGAAAGTCTTCATTTGTGCTGCTCTGGTGGGAGTCGCAACGTACAGAAACGCCGGAGACGCTGCTATGCTAAACGGTGCAGAAAATTAACTGAAAAATCTGAAAATTTTAAGTATTTTAATAGAAAAATCAGCCGAGGGCCAGATTAAAGGTCTTGGAGGGCCGGATCTGGCCCCCGGGCCGCATGTTTGACACATGTGCTTTAGATCCTGGAATTTCTACAGTTTATCTCTTAGAAACAGCAAAGTTCATTCTCACGGCTGAAGCTATAGTTTGTGTGATTTGAAGTTACTGAACAGAACATTTTGCACTTTAGCTGTAGCAGCGTTAAGCCTGAAATGAACATAATGAGATTATTGTTCACAGGTGGAAGAAAAAAATCGATTCAGTGATATATATCGTGATACTTCATTACACAATTCTCGAGTCGATTCAAAATGGATCGATTTTTAAAATATTTTTCACAAAAATTAATTAGTTGCATAAAAAAAAAGATATATTTCATACAGTTGTGTTCTATGGAATGTGTAGTAATTATTGATGAATCACAACATATTGTATTTTTGAGTATCAGGATATATTGTGATATATCAAATTGTGACGTATCGTAATTGTATCGTATCGTCAGACTCAAGTCAGTGCACAGCCGTAGTTATAACCATAAAAACAATACAAAAAACAGTGAATTTGTCGAGAGTATTGCATGAACACGTTTTCTTTCTCTGAACAAACATCAGAATTGTTGCACAGTCACAAAATTATTCAGTCAAATATTTCAAAATATCGATAGACCGACTATATGATGACGATTCCCACACCAAATTTAGTATCACAACATATCGATATTAGGACCCACTCGCAAACGAGATGTAACGAGCGCCGTCCGTCATAAATAAATAAACAAATGCATAAATCTGGACCCGCATTTTGTCTCCCAGGCTGACGTGCAGAGACGGAGAAACAGAAACAGCGTGGAGAGACACGTGACACAAAGAGTCCAGGTGCATTGTGCTTCATTCACACTTTATACTGTTTTTATGTCTCGTTGCTCTGAGTCTGAAGAAAAGAGTTTAGAAATTAGTTAGAAATGAGTTCAAAAATTCCCTGGATTGTGACGTCAGAGGTAGAAATCCAGATGTGCTGCTTTCAAGTCCATAAATCAGGTCCAAACTGTTTTGAGCCATCCATCCATCCATCTTCTTCCGCTTATCCGGGGCCGGGTCGCGGGGGCGGCAGTCTAAGCAGGGGCTCCCAAGCTTCCTTCTCCCCAGCCACTTCCTCCAGCTCCTCCGGACGGACCCTGAGGCGTTCCCAGGCCAGCTGAGAGACATAATCCCTCCAGCGTGTCCTGGGTCTTCCCCGGGGCCTCCTACCGGTGGGACATGCCTGGAACACCTCCCGAGGGAGGCGTCCAGGAGGCATCCGGACCAGATGCCCGAGCCAGCTCAGCTGGCTCCTCTCGACGTGGAGGAGCAGCGACTCTACTCCGAGCTCCTCCCGTGTGACCGAGCTCATCACCCTATCTCTAAGGGAGCGCCCGGCCACTCTGCGGAGGAAACTCATTTCGGCCGCTTGTATCCGCGATCTTGTCCTTTCGGTCATTACCCAGAGCTCATGACCATAGGACTGTTTTGAGCATTTTCTGATTTTCAAATTGCTTTTATTGCTACTGCGTTCTTATATGTCTTTGGTTGATAATGATCAAATTGTGAATCAAGTGCGTGATTAAGGAAAACTGTTCAGCACTCGGCTCATTCATGACTAACGTGAGTCAGTAGAGTCACATTTTCTTTGTGTTTTGGTCGTTTTTAAGCAGCTTTTCTGTATTTTACCAAAACAAATGACAGTTTATGCCTCTGTTTACTGTTGGCAGGGATGAGATTGGTCCAAAATAGGGACACCTGGGACATTTCTTGCATAAAACTGGTACAAATTAGTAGTTTTGTATAAATCTGCTGGGACAGGGGACACAGGGCTCAAAACTGGGACTGTTCTGGGTAAATAGGGACGTCTGGTCATCCTAAAACTTGGACATGCTCAGGTTTGGTTATGCTTGGTATGAATAAATTTGTGAAAAGAGTGAATAACATTGTGCATTCTTGTGTCAGTCATGATCTGAGGAGCTTCTGTTGCTGCATTTTTTTTTGCTTTATGCTCATTCGCAAACACGGATTTCTGTATTTTGGTGAAACAAATGACAATTTATGCCCCTCGTTACTGTTAGTGGGATCAGATTCGTCAAAAATTGTGATAGTCCTGTTTTAGTCCTCATGTAGTCTTTAGTTTAGTCCTGGTTTAGATAAAAATAGGGACACCCGGGACGTTTCTTGTATAAAACTGGGACTAATTAGTAGTTTTGGATAAATCTGCTGGGACAGGGGACACAGGGCTCAAAACTGGGACTGTCTCGGGTAAATAGGGACGTCTGGACACTCATTATTATCTAAATCTGATCTGGAATTGATTATCCATGCTTTTATTTCTTCTCGTTTAGATTATTGTAATTCTCTTTTTACTTGTTTTAACAAATCTGCAGTCACTCGTCTCCAGTTAGTCCAGAATGCTGCAGCGAGGCTTTTAACAGGAACCAACAGAAGAGCTCACATCACTCCGGTTTTATCTGCTTTACATTGGCTGCCTGTCAAATTCAGAATTGATTTTAAAATTTTAGTCTTGACTTTTAGAGCTTTTAATGGACAGGCCCCTGAATACATTTCAGAAATGTTGTTCCCTCACACCTCTGGCCGCTCCCTCCGGTCTTCAGGCCAAAACCTCCTGAAGGTCCCAAAGACCCAATTTAAAACTCGAGGAGACCTGTCCTTTCAAGCAGTCGCCCCTAGACTGTGGAATGCCCTGCCTCTGTCTCTTCGACTGGCTGAATCTGTTGATTCTTTTAAAAAGCAGCTGAAGACACTGTTATTCAAACAAGCTTTTAGTTAATTCACTGCTCTTTGTCTTATTTACCTGTTTTAACATTTATTATTGTTGTTTTTTTTTTTACTTGCACTCTGTGATTTTATCTGTGAAAGGTGCTATAGAAATAAAGTTTACTTACTTACTTACTTACTCTAAGCTTATACAAACACACCGTCCACGTCTCTTAAAGGTTCTGCACCAAACAAAACTCAGGTACAGCACTTACGCACAATAAAAATGTAACAGAATAACTCAAACAAAGTTATCAGTGGATTTAGAGTTGGTCTGGCATAATTAAACTCGACAAAATAACAAAAATAAGTGAAAATACCTCTTGAAAATCAGTATTCACAGAGCAGCTCGCAGGTTCCGCTGGATTCCGGCGTGTCAGAGCGCGCCCGGCCTCCGTCCCGCACGAATCCGGCGGCGGTTAACAAATTGACGGCGAGCGTAATTAGCCTGTTGCTAATTGTCTCGGTGAAAGTGCTGCCCATGTCATTACAAGCCACTTCAGCCGCTCCAATCAATTATTTCTACTGCTACATTATTAATATCCCGCTAATCGCCCGCGCGGCAAAGCACATTAGCATCTACGCTCGCGACATTATTCATCACGCTACGCTCGCCCTGTTCATCTGTCAGCCGGGTTTTTCAATATGGCTAAAAACATAAACATACAGGAGCAGGAGATACCGGCGCCGGCCCTGACCGATCAATTATTCACCAGCGTTTTGCCTTTGAAACCGCGGATGACATGCGAGCCGCTAATGCTAACACCAGGGGGTCCGGGCCCCAGCGGAGAGCCGGGCTGAGAGTCGCTTTGAGCTTGTCACGGGGAATCAGGAGCGACCTTTTTAGTGCCGGCGCGTGGCTAATGCTGCTAAAGGTGAAGTGAGAGCATGTGTCTCTGAGGAGGAGGAAGAGAGGGCAGCGGAGCGAGGGATGAAGAGGAGGAAGACGCAAGAGAGGAACGGAGGAGAGGAGGAAACGTGGGGGAGGAGATGGTAGGACGAGGGAATATAACTGAAGATGAGAGGAGAAGTGTTGTGCAGGTTTAATGTCAGAGAATATTTTCACGGTGCGGCTTTTAGGGAGCGGCGGATAAATATGGAGAAATAAAATGATACGACCAACACAAATATAATAAGAAACGTTTCCAAAGACGTCTGTTTTTTTACTCATTTTGCCGCTTGTGGGTTTAACCCCTGAAGACCTAAGGACAATTTTGTTACATTTCTTCTCGCCTGGATTTTGCTTTTAAAACTGCCCCTTTTACCCTATAATGAAGTGTTCTACCTCCTTTTGTTCAGTACAACCTGTTATTTCACAATCTGCTGCTGTAGTTGTGTCATGAGGCTGTGATAAAAGCTACAGGACCAGAAATAGAGATGAAAAAAAATAAAAATAAATAAAATTCACACTCTTTTATAAAACACAGCAAACATGTAGAAACAACTTTTTGGACATTAAAAAAATGCTTAATTTAGGGCCTTAGCTACAAAAATGCAAAATATCAAGTCTGTAAGTAAATTAAAAATATCCGTATTGCCCTAAAAACAAAAAACAAAAGTGCAATCGCTCCATGACTTTCCTGGTTCAGTCCTGGAAACAGCTCCTGTCAGGTCCAGGGCCAGAGCCACAGCACTTCTGCATTTCCAGGGTGGAAATTACATTTGGATTTGTTCATTTGGACTGAAATAAACCTTTAAATAAAAATAGAAAAGGGATACACAATTACGCACAGCAAGATGTGTCATTTTCCATGTGTGTGAGAATTAACTCCACTTAGAGCGACTTTTTCCCTCGTTATAAACACACACAGTCAGAGGAGTCGACCATCTTGACTCACTTCACTCTTTGGCAAAGTTTGGCTCGATCAAAATGGACGGAGCGCATGAGTTTGGGGAAAACAAAGTTCCTATTGGACACTCGTTTTGCTCCCGTCATCACACAGCGTGAGTGTGACGTAGGATAAAGCCGCAGAAATGTACGGAAACCTCTATGTCTGCACTTTCAGAGGGGAAAAAGTAAGTTTTTGTCTTTCACGGTTCGAAAGTTCTGCGCGGTTATAGAAAACATATTCCTCAGTGTCGTATACGATACCGTAGGTAATATTTGCAGTAATGTTTCATGTGACTGAGACAAACATCTGGACACGAGTCAAGAGTGAGTCACAGACGGATGGAACGCAGAGAATTTGGTCATTTTTCAAAATAAAACATTGTTTAGACTCGGATAATAAATAAAATGGAAATAATGTGAGTTGTTTATTCTTTCTGTGTGGCCCGAGGGTTGGGGGCCACTATTGTACACGACTTTCAAGGATCACTCGATAGCTGCACTTTACAGAAGTAAACTGAAGCTCACATGACAGAAGCCTCTCTAACTTTATGGGAGAAGTACTTTTTTTTTAAACTTTTTATTTATAACATTTAAAACTAGGGGTGGGACTTGATTAAAAAAAAATTATAGGCTTTGTAATAATTTAATCTCAATTAATCGCCTAACAATATTTGCCCCCAAAACATTTTTTTTGTGTCATTTTTGTGGACGACTTTGTGGACGACAAATAAAACACACGACTTTGAAACTCGAGCTCTTTTAATGTTTAGAAAAAAGCTTTGGGAAAAAAAGTATTTCATTTCAAAATAGTCGACAAAGGTACAGTTCCTGTCCAAAACTGAAGAGACTAAAGTCAAAGTGCCATTTTAGTTTAAGTTTTACCTTCTGAACGTCGTGTTTTTGTGCTGCTGTGACGTGTTTTGCATCTAAATGTTCTCGTAGGGTTGAGATGCTTCTGTGAGATTAAACTCTTGTCTGCAGTTTGCCTTTGTCAATACTTTCATTGGGTTGTTTTTTTTAACAGAAATTTCCCGTCCAGCAGCAGATCCAGAGGCTTTCATGTGTTGTAGTGGGAACTGTGTGCGTCCGTATAATCGTCGTACCGTGACATGGTGAACGGACAAACGTTCTGCTTTGTTTGGCAAACTGCGATAAAATGTGTTTAATATTTTTAATGATCTGTACTTAATAAATCATAATTAACGCATTAATGTCCCTAAGCCTTATTTATAAACACAAAAACAGTTGAGGCCCGGGGATGGTAATAATAACTAATATTAAAACTACAAAGTGAATATCCACTTCACATGTGTTATGTCTGAATCTTTGTACTTTCACTTTTAGTAAAGTCCAGCCACTTTTCCCCATTTCCTCCTGGAGTCACAAAGTGCAGGTCAAACGTTCCATGAGTCGAATATTTCCTTCTTCTGTGGTTAAACAGGTTTGTGGTGGACGGCTGCTTCTGGAACCAGGATTCTGTTATGCCTTTCTTGGCAGATGTAACATGATTGTCAAAAGGTAAACATCGTCTGCAGACATCTTGTCAGGGAGACATCCAAGGTACAGCACTGGGAAGGAGCAGTCCATGTCAAAGCCCAGTGTTTTGGACATTTTTTTTACCCCCTCTGTCCAGAAAGGCTGAGTGGACAAGACCAGAAAACGTGCCCATGGTCCTAATACCTCCCACATTCTCTGCAGCAGTTCAGTGAGCCGGGGCTGAGCCGAACTCTGACTTTTTGTGTTATGAAAAAGTGATCCAGGTTTTTCCAGCAGAAGTCCCTCAGGTGTTGGAGTTGGTAGTTCAGAATTGTACTTCGCAGCCCTTTGTCCACATGAGAAGTACAGTTTTTGAAAGTTATTTATAATCGACAAATGTTGAACCTTCATGATTTGGTAGAGACTGGCTCCACAAACATGTCATACTGACTGTAATTCTTTAGTGTTGTACGTTGCTGTGGAGTGTGGACACTGAGCTGACTGAATATTTATGAAGTTTTGTGTAAAAGTGACTCTGAATTGTTTGGTTTTCTGTATGATTGTGCAGTTGGTGAGTGTGGAGAATTGTACACAGGGTCTGATCATTGTTTAATGGAAATTTTACAGTTTTACTAAATGTTCCTGATGTATTTCTGACCCGTGGGACCACGGATGGAAATGAGCCTTGTCGCTACAATCAGGCGTGTTTATATTCATGCATTTTGTCTGTTCATTAACCTGCATCGTCCCAATCAAACAAACGAATAAATAAATAAATGACTTACAGCAACGTCAGCTCCCACTGGGCTCCATCTTCCAACCGGGAAGTCAGTGGTTTTGATTTTCTTTTTCGTCGTTTTAGCTCAGTATTGTGATTTAAAAAGTCAAAAATACAACATAATGATCCAGAGGTGTCATACATTATAACTAGACCGACTCTGACAGACACAGTTTAGATTTTGTCCTTATTTTCGTCTTAGTTTCTGACAGTTTTCACTCGATAATGGACAGTCGGGTCACAGCTCTGTCGCTCAGACAGCGGAGACGTGGAGCCTCTGCAGCTGTCTCCCTCTGTCTCCCCACAGATGTCCCTCTGATCCCGGGGTCGATCCGGGAGCACCGACGCCCCCCAGAGGAAAGGCGGGGGACGTCAGCCGCCGCCGACAGGCCCGGTCCTCGTCCCTGTCCTCTCCGAGCGCCGCTGACCGCTGGACTCCCCGGACGCCGCCATCACATCTGATCCTGATCTGAAGTGCCCCCGTCGGCCGAGCGAGGAAACAGCTGTTCCACCATCGCAGCCCTCCCTCCCCCCCCCGCCCCACGTCTCCCACAATCCATCACTGCACGGGCACCGGGGCCGGACAGAGACAGGGGCAAGATGGCGGCGGACGTGCAGCTGGGAGGGTTGGCGGTTCACGCTGGGAGGAGGAGAGTGTTTGTGTGGCATTTACGGAGCGCCGGATCCCAGGCTGCTCCGGAGAGTCTGGAGAAGGTCACATCAGTCACAGGACCAGAGGAAAATGTGGGAATGAAGAGTGTGGAAAACAGATGATGTGGCTGAACAGGTCTGAGGCCGAAGCCGAAGCTGTTCACGTCCAGAGCAGCGGTGTTTCCTCACGTCAGGAGCTCCGTGTATTTGATTTAGTAAAGGTCGTTATCGCAGCGCTCACCTCAGACGCCTCATCACACTGACAGGACACACTGAGGGACCAGGGACCTCAGACCCAAACCAGGAACGTCCTCATCTAGTGATTCATTAGCCTGGAGAGCCCGACCCTCCCACTTCTGTTTGAGTGACAAGTCTGAGAGCAGGTTCAGTCTGATCCAGGCACATCGTCATATTTGTAGAACTCAGCTCAAATGTCAAATATTAATGTATTGTTTTGGGATCTGACTCCTTTAAACTGACATTGATTTTCCAGTCTCGTTAAGACAGGACTAATTTTATTCCAGGTTTCTTTAAGAGCAGCACCAAAGCACACTTCTCCTTAAAGACAGGACTAATTTTCCACTTTTCCTAAAGCAGTTCTTAAATGTCAGTTCTTACCTTAATCCCGTTCCTCCGAGTGCTCATTGATGAAGAACTCGCAAACCAGAAGAATTCAGTTCACTTCTATTTAATGAAGATACTGCAAAAATACTCTTGAATATACAACACTACAAAAAAGGATTTTCTAGCATATTTAAACTGACTTGAACTAAGCAGATTCATCTTAAAAGACCAATTTTAAGATTTTTTTACTTCATAAGATGAGATTTTTTTTACTTGTTTCAAGATATTCCATCCTGATTTATCTTATGTAGATATTAAAAACTTATTCTAAGCACTTTTTATATTAACTCAGTCCAGGTTAAGCCTCTTTAACTTCCTTCTCAAACCAATAAGGTGAAAAATCTTGCCATAAATACTTGAAACTAGTGTTTTCTGCTTAGGACAAGATTCGTATTTCGTCTTGTGTTAAGAAAACTTGTTTTGAGGCTGTTTCACATTCTGAGGTTCTGGACGACGTCATCGGCCCAAAATAAAATTGCAAATATCTTAAGAACCAGAATCACATGAACGAAACTTTTTGCAGCACAAACGAAGCACAAACGATTGACTCCATTTTGTGCGTTTTAGAGCATTTTGAAGCTTCCTGTGGGGCCGACCCCAATATGACCTATAAAAGAATCGTTAATTTCTCCAAAACTAAAAAAGCACAAACGAAACTTTTTGCAGCACAAATGAAGCACAAATGATTGACATAGTTTTTGTGTAGGTTTGAGTTTGATGGGGCGACTTCACCCAGGTCTTTTATGAGTTTCATTTCGGCTTGAGTCAAGTCCAGTCCCAAGTCCCGTGTTCTCGATGTCCTGAGGTCATCTCCAACAGTACGAGTCTAATCTGTCTTCACATCAGCGCAGGCTTCCACACACTGCATATGATCCTCTGTGTGTGTGTGTGTGAGAGTGTGAGTGTGTGTGTGAATGTGTGTGTGTGAGTGTGTGTTCGCCCAGTGGGATCAGATGAGCAGGTGTGTGGTGCTGTGGACAGAGGGTGAGACACTCGCTCCAGTCTTAGGTTTGTCTTTCAAACCCGATACAGTGACTGGAGTCTGATGATGCTGGTGCTGAAGGAGGAGCTCAGTGCAAATGTTTGTACAGACAGATCAGCTTTACCCTCTGAGCCGCGACGACACATGAAGGACACGGGGGACATGAGAGGACCGGGACGTACTGGAACCAGAGCAGAGAGTTTATTCTCCATCAACAATGTCATTACTGTCCCTCCTTGGAGATTTAACCTGGATTCTGTTCAAATTAGACATCTTAGAAGTGGAAAGACAGAGACATAGATATAACAAAGAGCAGAAAATATAAATGGAAATGAAATTTACAATACAAAAATAGCAAGTGTCAAACAAGGCCTAACTTAAAGTGGAACTCCGGCACAGATCAGTGTTTCCTCGGCGGAGATCTCACTGTGGCAGTGAGTCTGTCAAGGCAACAAACTAGTGTAGTGATGGGGGCAAGTTCTGAACTTCCACGTAAAACACCAATTTGCTTCACACTGAAGAAGCTTAACACCACTTTAACCCATCTGACAACAGCCACGAGTCTAACAAACAAAACGCTCTGCCTGGTTCACTCATTAGTGTCTGGAAACATTAGAAAACATCTTTATAAGCACCTCACACTTCCCTCTGCTGATTTCCCACTGCACAGGCCAAAGCCCAAAAGACTCGATCGTCGATGTTTCTAATCCCATTTATTTACGAGTGAATTATATTTTTTGAAAAACGCTAAAAAATACATTCCCGAACCATTTTCTTTCAACAACTTTCAGTTTCTCTTCTTCTTCACCGTCAGTAGTCGATCCTCACTTGTTGCCGCTGGAGTTTCTCTTCGAACTCACATGTGATTTCCGAGCGAGAGTTCAGCTCGGAGTCAGAACAGAAGGATCGACTGCAAAAGCTGAAAGCACGAACCAGTGACTATCCGTGTTGTTACACTCTGCAGTAGTGTGGTGATGATTTAAATACTTAACTACAGCGATTTTCCAAAAATGTAATTCACTTGTAAATGGGCAACACTGATCCGTGCTGTTTTTTTGGCTTCTGACAGAATTCAGCCGCCTCTAGCACCGGACTTTAGCTTCAAACGTGCCGCTTTAACAGATTTGTGTATGAACAAGTGGAATTATACGTTACAGTGAATATAAAATACATCTAAACTCTATGCAAGAGGATCACAATAGCTTAGGGGTTCTAGCCTTTTTCCTCCGTTGAGCTCCTTTACAAAACAAAAAGACCAGAGAGCTGCTCATTTCAGTCGCAAGAAATTGAGTAAATAAAAGAGCCACAGCCTTAGATGGGAACAGTTAGAGGCTGATAAAAAATAAACAGTTTATTCATGCACAAAGTTAGGAATCAAAATAATACATGTACAATGGTAAGAGCCTTTTACTGAACCAAAATGTCGTTATTCAGCACAATACGTGTAATTCCGAAATCCTTTGGTGAGCTCCATGTATCAGAGTTATTGCTTATTTTACTTCACATCTTTTATACATTTATACATTTACCCGTCACAAATCTGAACACACAATTTCATTCAGTGGTTGTTTTTTCAAGACTATTTACGTTAGATTCTCTCTGAAGGCTTAAAAATACGGAATACTACTGACACACGGGATGTAATGAACGAAAAAGAAGTCTGAAATAACCCTAATTCTAAACACTTTTACATTTTAGATTCTAGATACAGATATTCAAAACAGCCTTTCACCCTTTACTGTGATCCACCCTTTGCTTTGCTCACTGCAGGTTTTCCAACAAACACTGACATGTCACAGCTGTAAAGTGAAAACCTGCGTACGAGCCAATCGCCAGGACTGCACCAGGACTAAACCAGGACTAAACCAGGACTGCACCAGGACTAAACCAGGAGGTGCACCCGTGTAGACTGCAGGTCGAGTGACCACAGGCGAAAGGAACGGTGCAGCCGTCATCCAATCGTACGGACACCCTGCTCCACAGACTCGGGTTCTCTCTCTCACACTCAAGTCCAGGATTAGACCTGGTTTAGTCCCGGTTTAGTCCTGGTTTAGACCTGGTTTAGTCCTGGTTTAGTCCCGGTTTAGTCCCGGTTTAGACCTGGTTTAGACCTGGTTTAGTCCTGGTTTAGTCCCGGTTTAGTCCTGGTTTAGTCCTGGTTTAGACCTGGTTTAGTCCTGGTTTAGTCCTGGTTTAGTCCTGGTTTAGTCCTGGTTTAGACCTGGTTTAGACCCGGTTTAGACCTGGTTTAGTCCTGGTTTAGTCCTGGTTTAGTCCTGGTACGCAGACTCTCCACTCTGGATATTAGGAAATGTCTGTTCTCCGTTTTTTCCATTATACATTTAAACACAAAATCAAAAACTGAAAAAACAAATCATTATAATTTTTCCATTTTGGTTTTGGAGACAAATAAGTAAAGTAAATCAGAAAAGAGTGGTTGTTTTTTTATTTATTTTTTTATTTTATTTTGATAAACAAATTAATGAATGATACACCGTTTATTATTATTTCATTAAAAAAAATGCTTTAACACTTTTTATGTATATATGTTTGTTTTTATTTATGATTTACTGCCTTTTATTGCATTAATTTGTCTGATTAATTTGTCAAACTGACATGTTTATAAAATGTTCTAATTGAAATAAAGTGTTTTTGCTTGTGAAAAGAACTCTAAATGTGCAGGTTTGTGCGTTAAACGTGTGTGAATGAAACAAAAAACAACTCCAGGTCTGTTTGTGACGAGGAAATCTTCAGAATAATTTACCTTCTAGTAGAGTAGATGCAGTTTAATGGGAGGTTTTAGGGGTTTCAAGCCCCAAAAACGCTTCACCGGGTCCTCACTTTGTCACATTATGAAGCTGCGTTACCATAGAAACCCTGTGGAAAAACTCCACATTCAGCCGGAGTCCATTTCCCGTGATAATTGCTCTGTCCGTTTCTAATAACTCGAACCCTGTGAGTGACGGGCGGGCGAGGCGGGACCAGCAGATGTTTTCGGTGGTCGGCGTCCGCGTGCGTTTCGCAGCTAGCTCGCCGCGGCTAACGCTAACCCTGAGCCAGATCAACAGTGACAAAACTATATTGAACAATTATCCGCGGGGTTAATGCGTCGTGAGGAGGGGGCACGCGGGACGGGGCTGTCGGTATAATCAGGGCCGGGCTGCGGGTTTGGTAATCTCCCGTCAGAATCACAGCGCCGACAGAAAAATGAAGTGTAATTAACTTTATTATTATTGCACCCGGAGAGAGAAGGAAGAGGAGGACAAAGGGGTTCAAACACGCCACACACACGTCAAAATCAGGGATAAACCAGGTATTTAAAGGTTTTATATGACACAAAATTGACTCTTGTGAGGTTTAAGTCGTGTTGTGGTCAAGACCGCATCAGTCGAGACCAAGACCAGTCCAAGACCACAGGGTCTGGCTCATCGAGACCAAATCGAGACTTTACACACGAGTAACAAAACACAACGCAGAACTGGTGATAGTTGTAGTACTACAAGCAGTACTAGTACCAGTTGTAGTAGTAGTAGCAGTAGTTGCAGTAATAGTACTAGTAGTAGAAACAGTAGTAGGACTTGTAGTACTAGTATCTTTAGAAGTAGCAGTAGTTGTAGAAGTAGCAGTAATAGTAGCAGTACTAGTAGCAGTTGTAGTAGTAGGAGTAGTACTAGTATCTTGAGAAGTAGCAGTATTAGTAGTAGCAGGAGTAGTAGTACTAGCAGCAGTAATCGTACTAGTAGTAGCAGTAGTATTTGTAGTAGTATTTGTAGTAGTACTAGCAACAGTAGTAGCAACAGTAGTAGCAGCAGTAGTAGTAGCAGTAGTAGTAGTTGCAGTAGTAGTTGCAATATTAGTAGTAGTAGCAGTAGTAGTAGTAGTAGCAGCAGTAGTAATAGTAGTTGTTGTAGTAGTAGCAGTAGGAGTAGTAGCTGCAGTAGTTGCAGTAGCAGTAATAATAGTAGTTGTAGCAGTAGTTGCAGTAGTAGCAGTAGTTGCAGTAGCAGTAGTAGTAGTTGTAGTAGCAGTAGTATCAGTAGTAGCAGTAGTAGTAGTTGTAGTAGCAGTAGTAATAGTAGTTGTAGCAGTAGCTGCAGTAGTAGTAGTTGCAGTAGTAGCAGTAGTTGCAGTAGTAGTAGTAGTAGTAGAAGTAGTAGTAGTTGTAGTAGTAGCAGCAGCAGTAGTAGTAGCAGTAGCCGTTGCAGTAGTAGTAGTAGTAGAAGTAGTAGTAGTTGTAGTAGTAGATATATTCAAACAGACGTGTGCGGCTCCTTCAGTGACGTGAGTCGCTCTGACAACATCACGTCTGTCGCAGGAAAACACCGACAGGAGGAAAAACAGGGAAAGACACTTCTGCTTTCAGTGTGAGGAGTCGAGCTCACGACGGGTCGACGACGACAGAGTAACGTCCAAACTCCCCCGTTATGAGGGAAATGAATAAGTAAAAGAGCGACATATGTGCGTTTGTGTTCATCCGACATTCACGGCATCTGTTCTGAACCTCCAGGACTCCACGTACTCTGAAGAGAAGAAGAAGAAGAGGAGAAGAAGAAGAGGAGAGGGGACAACCTTGCGTTATTGATGAGGTGTCAGACTGTCGGAGCCACTCACATAAAGATGGATCGTGTCAAGAGTTCAGTTATTTCAACCAGAAGACGAGTGAGCGAGGTGTGAAGGATAGTGCAGGGAGCCAGAGGTGTCATGAGGAAGTGCAGTGGTTTACCTGAGGTTTAAATTACAGGGTTAAAAAACGTGAAAAACAAAACTAGTTCATTTGAAATGGTTTGGTTTCTGTTAAAGGGACGATTTTGGACATAGGGCGTCATTTCCTCATGAGTGTTGGAGACGTGTGGAGACACTTTTTAAATATTCCTTCCAGTCCTTGTATTTGCAGAGGTTGCTGGTGCCAGGCTAGTGCATGTCAATGGCCATAGCTGCCACTAAAAACCGTTTTACCCACACCACAGACCCGAGGAAAACTATCAGAACTCCAGACTGTCGATTAGGGGTGGCACGGTTCACAAAATTCATGGTTGGATTCGTAATGCGTTTTAAGGTCGCAGATTTCGGTTTTGTACAGTTCTTGTTTATTGTTTCAAATAAACATCACATAATTTACACAATAATAATAATTTTAGAAATATAAATGAACAAATAAATGTTTCATAACATTTTCTGCCTGTTTTGAGGCTATTTAACATTTTGAGAGGCTGGACAACATCGACGGCCCAAAATAAATATCTCAAGAACCAGAATCGCACAAACGAAACTTGCAGCACAAACGATTGACACAATTTTGGGTGTTTTAGAGCATTTTGAAGCTTCCTGGGGGATTGACTGACTAAGTTGACCTGTGAAATAATTAAATTGTTTATCAGTCGTTTATCACATGTCTAATACAGATCTCATAGATGAAATATTGTAAATTTTAGGGGTAGGATTAAAATATTCGGTGCAGCGTCGGCAGTGATGCGGTCGCTGTATTGGACCGTTGTGGGGAAGAGGGAGCTGAGCCGAAAGGCGAAGCTCTCGATTTACCGGTCAATTTACGTTCCTACCCTCACCTATGGTCATGAGCTCTGGGTAATGACCGAAAGAACGAGATCGTGGATACAAGCGGCCGAAATGAGTTTCCTCCGCAGAGTGGCCGGGCGCTCCCTTAGAGATAGGGTGAGGAGCTCGGTCACACGGGAGGAGCTCGGAGTAGAGTCGCTGCTCCTCCACGTCGAGAGGAGCCAGCTGAGGTGGTTCGGGCATCTGGTCCGGATGCCTCCTGGACGCCTCCCTCGGGAGGTGTTCCGGGCATGTCCCACCGGGAGGAGGCCCCGGGGAAGACCCAGGACACGCTGGAGGGACTATGTTTCTCGGCTGGCCTGGGAACGCCTCGGGGTCCGTCCGGAGGAGCTGGAGGAAGTGGCTGGGGAGAAGGAAGCTTGGAAGCCCCTGCTTAGACTGCCACCCCCGCGACCCGGCCCCGGATAAGCGGAAGAAGATGGATGGTAGGATTAAAATACGTTTTGCTTCTTCCTACTGCTTTTTTTGAAAACAGTTTTTAACAATTTACCTTCTCTTTATTTTGTTTGTTTCTTTCTCTGTTAAATGTAAATGTTCTGAGAGTAGGTTGCGCCTTCAAAGCTTTTCAAAAAAATGTTCAAATAATACTAATAATAATAGAGTAAGTGTATGTTTGCTCCTGGCTCGTGTAATCCTGATAGTTTCGCCTGTAGCTTAAACACTTCTATATTAAAATCATTTACTTTTCTTGTTCTGGCAGTTTTTTTGTTAAGTAAAATAATGAGATTTTCTGACGGTTACAGTAACGTTTCACATTTGACATGAGTCTAGATCAGATGGAGACGCATTAGTCAAACGGAGCCCTGGGAGGAGGGCGGTGTAAGTGTCCTCATCACTCACAGTCACGTCTGAAGCTCATTTATTTAACACTCGTCCTGTTCTTCATTAAGTGTGAGGGGAGATTACGCTTCGTCTTTACAGGGACGTCACACGGGGGCCTGCGGCTCACTGTGCATGAAACTGACTGAAATACTGAGGTGTGGATGAGATCAGTGGACAAAGAGTTATGCCGTAAAATACTAAATAAGAGCGTTTATTTGTTTCAATCACTTAAAGTTGAACTCCGGCACGTTTGAAGCTAAAGTCCGTGTCTAGAGGTGGTGGAATTCTGTCAGAAGCCAAAAAACGGCACAGATCAGTGTTTCCTCGGTGGAGATCTCACTGTGGCAGTGAGTCTGTCAAGGCGACAAACTAGTGTAGTGATGGCAGCGTCATGTAATTTACGTAAAAATAATAATGGATAATTTTAGAAATAAACTCGCACAAATGAAAACTGTCACAGCACAAACAAAATAGAAACGTTTCATATCATTTTCTGCCTGTTTTGAGGAGGAAAATAAGACTGCTGATATCTTAAGAACCACCTCACAAATGAAACTTTAAGCAGCCCAAAGTATTGGCATAGTTCCTGTGTACGTTTGTGTTAGATGGGGGTCAACTTCACGCAACTGCAGAGGCTGCACTAGCACTGATTCAGGATGGGCTGCAGGTGCTGGAGTTTAGGGAGTGACGTCCACACTTTTCCCCCACACAGAAAACTAAATGGTGATCACGATATTTGGATACGTGGTGCAAATACTGAGGTGAAAAATACTGCGCTCAAATATCAAACAACACACGTGAAAACTGTGATTATTATTAGTCCATCAACAATACATAAAATTGTGAATCGAGTGCGTGATTAAGGAAAACTGTTCTGCACTCGGCCCATTCATGACTAAAGTGAGTCAGTATAGTCACATTTTCTTTGTGTTTTGGTCATTTTTAAGCAGCTTTTCTGTATTTTACCGAAACAAATGACAATTTATGCCTCTTTTTACTGATGGCAGGGATCAGATTGGTCAAAAATAGGGACACCTGGGACATTTCTTGTATAAAACTGGGACAAATCTCTGGTTTTGGGGACACAGGGCTCAAAACTGGGACTGTCCCGGGTAAACAGGGACGTCTGGTCACTCTGTGTTTATGGAATTTAAAATAAAAGTCTTACAAACAATCCTTCAAGTTCCAGTTTTACATTTAGAGAAACTTCAGCTCATCTTCACTGTTCTTTTCTCTGAAGTGACCCCTGAGCTTCAGACCCTCTCGTCTTGTGGATTAACAGTGATTGGATCATAATAAGAGCTCTTTCCATATGTGTTTGTATAATTCCCGTCTTAAGCCTGCGTGTGTGTGTTTGCTGCTGTGGCGTGACCAAACACACTGAAGCTGGTCTGAGTGAAACTGATGTGTGAAACGTTGATCTCTGAGCTGCTCTTTTGTCTCCAGATTAACTCAAACAGGGTCACGCACTCTGGTTTATCTTGTACCGTCTTAATACAACGAGCAAAGGACAAAACGCACAGAGAAAATAAGAATGAGGTTTCTGTATAAAAGAATGAGCAGAGGAGCTGTCTGGAGCCTGCACTAGAGGTTTGCACACGACAGAATTTTCAGTCCCGGAAGATGGAGACGTTCACTTTCTTTCTCACAAAAGCTCTCTTCATTGGCTTGTGAAAGGGGGGAGGCTTCTGTAAGCTTCTTGCTTCTACCTACACCTTTTGGGCATCTAATTTGCTCTTTATTTTTTTTATTTTCTGTGGATGCGTCTGTTGTTGTTATTGATATTGTTCTTTGCGATCTGCTGATCACTATGATACTTAGACGCTCAAATAAAAAGAGAGAATGGAGGAAAAAAAACATAATTCCTTAAGTGGTGAGTCTGCATCGTACAAGCAAAAAAAGACTTCCAAATGTCTAATTTCAGGTTTCTTGATTTTTTGATGGTAAATGTACCAAGAACTTACATCTGAAGCTCTGTGAGATTCTCTAGAGGTGCTCTGTTCTTCTATCTAGGCTGGCGCCCCCTAGTGCCTCCGCTCAGTTTCATTTCTCTTCAGCGACTCGTCAGGAATCAGAATACACTCGACGGTTTGTAAGAACCTCAGAAGTTGTAGTCAGTGCACCGGCCAATAAGTGAAGCAGTGCATTGGCCAGAACCAACCCGAGTTGCGATAGCAGACGGCAGACACTACCCTCGTTTGGACTTCCTTTGTCAAATAATGACTTCACATTTTTTGTATGTAGTTAAAATGATTAACTTAGGTCCAGGAGCAGGACCACGCCTCACCCACCCTCGCCTCCTCTCCAGAGAATCACAGCTCACTTCTACCACACCTTTGTAGCAGCCTATCCCGGCAGCCCAGTTTGTCTTGAATAACTCGACCCTCCCAACTCCGATCTGTTCACTCTCAGACATAAGACGCCTACGAGGGGGGTCCCGTTCCTGCTGGGCCATGTGAAGATTGAGACTGAACCCCCACCCCTGAGTCTCAACCCAGCCGACCCACCTCGTCTCCAGATAATAAACTCTCTTCGCTTTGCACATTTTGTTGCCGTGTTTTTGCTAATGAGCCTACCTTTAATTCACAAGTTCACCTCACAGAAACGACAGTGCTCCTGACAGACATGTTCACTCTCCGCTTTGTTTGCTGTTGTGCCGGGATTATTCTGACATCACCGAGTGTTCCGGCGCATTACATATGTCACCACCAAATAGCAGCGATTAGTTAAATAAAAAAAGTACCTGCCTACCGTCGAGCGAACGAATCCTAATGCTGCGACGGTCAGACGGTTTCGGCCGATGAATCAGGCCACTGTTCTTCTGCCCTGTCTGAGTAAAATGTTCGTGAGATTAGGCCACATCCACAAGTTTAGGCTCCTTAAAATGTTTTTAAGGCCAAGTAAAATATCCAGCACAGATTATGTATGATAGGCACACACGAATCATTAGTATATTTTACTTTACGCTCATATTTAGTTTGCGGGACTGCAGTTTATCATCCCACCAGCCCGCTCCCGCATTATGCAGTCCCGCTCTCGCCCGGGCCTGCAATGGGCTTTCAAAATGTGTCCCGAACCATACTCTTTTTTTTTTTTTAGCAACTCAAATGAGAGTGTGAATAAGAGGAGCCTCATAACTGGTGTGAATTCAGAGATGGGAAGTGGGAATCGACTTAATCAAAGGCCTGTACCTGCTTGAGCAAATAAAGAGACCTATTTGTGAAGTGCATCGCGTCTTCTGAGCTCTTGTTTTAGGTGCCTCCAAAACACGAAATTGACAAGTCATGTGTGAAAATCCTTTGTTCAGTCGACACAATCGCATAAATACATTCCTGCAGTGGAACGTACTTGGATGGTTGAGGACATCACACAGATTTGCTGTTTTTGCATCTGGTCTTTGTGCAGGTGAGACGGGGGTGTGGCTGGAGCTTCTCACCTGCAGCTCATTTCTGAATCAGCTCCAGTATAAAGACCTCCCCTTGACTTCTCTTCACTGCCACATGATTCTGTCTCATGTGGTCGGTATCGGCAAATCTATCTTCAACTATCCTGTCAATAAACCCGTTTCTCTTCTGCTTTGCGGTCCTCATTACTCAAAACGTAACAGTTCAAATCAAGTATAGTTTTTACTGATAAAACAGAATGAAGGATTCTTTTCTAGTGCGTTATTACTTAACCAAACATTGGACGTCATGGCTAAAGCTGAAATCCAGTTGGCTTTTATTGTTATTATTATTATTTTATTTATTTGGAACAAGGACAGTGCACAGGAAACACTAAACTGAGAGAGAAAAGATGCTTTGTTCCAGATTCAGAGTACGTTTACACATGGCCGGTATGTTGAGAAATGAGTATTTCCCTCCAACCATTTTCCAAAATAACACTGTGCACAAAATATCGTTTTCAAAAGTTTTCGTTTACACATACACAGTTATTTTTAAAAATGGAGACCCTGGTTTGTACTAATCTTTTACATGCAAACGGTGTTTTTAAAAATAACCGTGTACGTGTAAACGGGGCCTTAGCTACAAGCTCCTTTCCATCTGCAGTCCTCAAACGCCTCTCTGAGCTGAACAGTCTCTCTCTAAACTCTCAAGCTTCTCCACCAGTCCTGGATCAGTGCTAGTGCAGCCTCTGCAGCTCAGTGAGGGAATTCTGGAGGTTCTGAGCTTCATATGAGGACGAGACAGAAACTGAGAATGACACAAACCTGGATTTGGGATGTGTTTTTGGGGTAAATCCCCATTCTGACGTACCGCCATTCTGACAGCCTACTCATAGTTTCAGGACTATATTTTCATCGACTGGCGGCGCTGGAGGAGGCACGGTGCATGTAGCGTGGTTTAGTCCTGGTGGAATCCTGTTTTAGGCCTGCTTTAGACCTGGACCAGGACTTAAACCAGGACTAAACCATCACCACGCCTTCTATGCTGCCAGTCCGTGAAAATATTGTCCCTAAAAGAGCGTCGCTGCAACGTAACGATTACATTGTGTGTCGAATGTTGGAAAAAAAAGACTAAAGTGCCGCCACTCCGACCAAAGGAAAAAAAATGTGGGAGTGCAGGGACGTTTAATAAAAAATTACAATTAGGCGTCAGTGTTGGAATGGAAACGTGTAACCGTGTTTTAACGTCCACACTGCAGGAAAGAGACTTTACATCTTGATGAATGAACCTTTGCTTCAAGTGATTTTAAATAGTGTTGAAATATACTGCTCCAAAAAGTTAAAGGAACACTCTGAAAATGCACCAGATTTCAATATGAAAAAAAAAAAAGTTTGATATCTAAACAAATAATGTCTTACAAATAATGGGCAATGTCATAGGAACAAAAGAATGTCGCCTCTGTTCAATTTTTAGCCTGCAGAGGAATTTTATTTTTCACATTGAGCTCTGATGTGTTTTTAGCATGTTCCTTTCATTTTTTTAATAGTGTAAAAAAAAAAATTATTCATTGAATTCTAAAAAGGATTATTTCAACTCGCATCACAACATAAACACTACCACATTACAGTATTGTTTATTTTCTTTGTTTTTGCAGTGAAACTAACACACAAACGGAGCATTTACCTTAAATTTAGAAACAAAACGGGTCAAGTAAACTCAATTTACTGAAAAACTGGTCTAAACAATTCATTTTAAACCATATTTTGCAGTAAAGACGATCTGGATATAGGAATGTGAACAAGATCTCATCAAAAACACTTTTAATTCTAATCATTCTAATCCCTTTGACCTTCACCTGAATATTTACAGTGTGTCGTGTGAGTTTAGTCTGATCCTGTGCACAAACAGGATCATCTCACCACGGCTCATTAAACATTCAAACGCATGTGACCAAAACAAACTTATTCTGTGTGTGACGAAACGATATTTATGACCGAACAACCTTAAAGTTTTACCTGTTCATGTTAAAGAAGCTCACACGTTTTCTCAGCCCTTTGTGTGTGTTTGTGTTTCATTTCTAAAGTTCCTTGAGGCGTATGTGAGACAAATGGTCTAAAAAACAGATTTTATTTTCTAATTCTAATATTTTACTTCATGTTTTTCATCACAGCAGCCGTGAAAAGAATAAACATCTGTTGTGGGTCGCTAACAGGAGTACGGTGACCAGATTTGCAAAAGTCTAAACCGGGTTGGGACGGTTGGTGTAAATAAAATGGTGAAAAGAGCGTGGAAAGATCGTACATTCTCGTGTCAATCATGGTCTGCGGAGCTTCTGTTGCTGCATTTTTTGGCTTTATGCTCATTCGCAAACACAGATTTCTGTATTTTTTGCAAAACAAATGACAATTTATGCTCCTCTTTACTGCTGGCGGGGATCAGATTAGTCAAAAAATTGTGAGGTTTAAACCTTTAAGTCCTGGTTTAGATCAAACATGGGGACATCTGGGACATTTCTTGTATAAAATCAGGACAAATCAGTGGTTTTGGACAAATCTGCTGGGACAGGGGACACAGGGCTCAAAACTGAGACTGTCCCGGGGAAATGGAGACGTCTGGTCACCATAAACAAGAGTCAAAACAGAATAAAAAGACAAAATACTATTTCAGGTGACTGGGAACTGCAGTCAAACAGAATGAAACGCTCAAAGTGAAAAACAACACAATGAAGAACAGATGGACAAACATCAGTTCAAACCTTTTTTCTAATCCAAACAAGAAGAACACCTCAACATATATTTTTAAGCTTGTAATTTTTGACATTACACAGAACTCAACTCCACAGTCTGGACTCTCTGAGGCCTGATCTCCAGCTTTTTGAGTCTGATCCGGCCTCAGCTCTTTCTCCTTTATGCCGGGCGAACACTGTGCGATATTTCTGATGGTTTCACTCGGCTCCAGTTCAAACTGTCTGACTAAATCTCAGGGTTTAAAAGCTCACAGCTCATGGTTCATGTTCTCACACTGAACGAACGACTTCAACAGTGAAACCCCAACGAGAGGCGACTGGATTCACACAGGTTTGATATTCTTGACCTACGATTGCCGATTGGGAGCTGGTTGTGAGGGATTCATCGGTTCTCGTTACCCCATGTTCACTACATGAAACACGATTAAGCCAAAAACAAATCCAACAAAACAAATCCTGATCCCAATAACAGTCGCACGCGTGAAAAATCATCTCAAAAAGGTCCAAAAATCGCACAGTGTACGCCCGGCTTTAGTGTGTTCAAGATGGTGAACCTTCAGATGAGCAGGTTTTCTCAAAGTCCTTCCACACTGGTCAGAGCTGCAGCTTTTCTCTTCTCTCTGGAACATTTGGACGTGTTTCAGACGGTTCCTCACAGACCTGAACTCCTTCCCTCTTTCTTCAGTCGTCTGGTTCTCCTGTGGGCGTTCGGTAGTGACTGCAGAGCTGCTGGGATGTTCTAAAGGACTTTTCACACTGGGGTCTGGGTCAGGACACAGACTGGATCAGGATCTGGACTTGTTCTGTGTAATCCTCTGATCTTCCCATTGAGGGGAGTCCTCTGTTCAGTTCTCACCACTGTCGTCCCAAAATATAAAGTTTAAACCTGTATTACGGAACATTCTCCCTGGAGACAGATACGTTTTATGCCATACTGTAAAAAGTTATAGTCAAAGGAACAGCCAAGTCGGATTTGTGGAGATGCAAACCAGATTTTCACTGCAATAGACACAACCACATTTTTAAAAACTTTATTTTTGTTTAAAAAGTCACATACTGTGGCTTAAGTCTTCTGCTGTGTTCAGACCGGAGCATCAAAAACACCCTGGACACTTTAGTTGGAGCCTTTGCATTTGAATTCAGACACGAGTCTTGAACGTCGTGAACCAATGGGAGAAAAATACTGGCCGCACATCCAGGGAGTTGCTGTGATCTGCGAGTGTCGCGTTTTCCTGGTCAAGAGACTGACTTTAGTGTATTTATTACATAAACACATCAAGGGAGACAATTGGCGGCAGCAGCTGCGTTTATATATTTATACTCAACTAATGACACTGGTTTAGTCTCGGTTCAGTCCTGGTTTAGACCTGGTCCAGTCCTGGTGTAGTCCTGACGATCGGCTCGGCGGTTGCGATATATTCCACTAATGACACGGTGTTTCTTGTTCAGGTGTAGTGGCTCCACGGCCCGGTTCTCCGGCCTTTTTCTCTTCTCCTTCTTCCAGGAAATAACTCACCTGATAGTCATCCCTGATTGGTCCAATACCAAAAGTTCAGCATTTTCACCTTCTGACGATGACACCCTGGACACATGTCGCCTGAATGCTTAAAGTCGGGTGTACACTGTGCGATATTTTCAATGGTTTCATTCACTTCAAACTGTACAAACAAATCTCAGGGTTTAAAAGTTCGCAGCTCACGATTCATGTTCTCACACTGAACAAACGACTTCAACAGTGAAACCCTCACGAGAGGCCCACGATGTGACCCACGATTACTGATCAGGAGCTGGTCGTGAAGGATTCATCGGTTCTCGTTACCCCATGTTTACTACACGAAGCACGACACACGATTAAGACAAAACTCGATCCCAAATACAGTTGCACAAGTGAAAAATCATCTCAAAAAGGGCCAAAAATTGCACAGTGTAATCCGGACTTAAGATGCACTGGGTCAATGGCAGATTCTTGCCGTGTTGACACCTGAAGGCGCTCGGCAAAAACGCAGGATGCTCTTGATGCGCTTATGCAACTTTCTGGTTGGGGGTCCACCACCTGCTTGTTTCTATGGAGACGTCATTGCTCTGCCTAAAATGTCCCACAGTGTGACTTTAAACAGCTTTACATTTATTCATTTACAGGTGGATTTATAGCTCAAAAATACTTAGAAAACCAAACATTCTGACTGTGAGTGGGGTCGCCTCTACACAGATCTGACCTGTGACTTGGTCTTAGAAAAGTATTTGACGGAAACTCCACCAGAAAAGTTCCACAATGCGCCTTTACTAGCTCCAAGTGCCCAGACTGACAAAACCTCAACAAAGACATCGCAGTTAATGACAGCTCCAAACTGTATTTTACATTAGAGTGCGCGGCCCATTCTGCAGCCAGATTTACTGTCTGTTAGCATGTAGCACTACGTTAACGGCTAATGCTAATGAACCAGCCTCGCTAATCAACTCCCGGGCCGCCCATAAATCAATAAAAGCCCGAGTAAATCAGAGCGAAGTGATCTTTGAGAACATCTCCCCCTCCACCCTCCACTCCAGCGCCGCAAATGAACTCATCTGTCACTTTGATTTGAGAATGAAAATGCTTATCCACGGGCCCGTTAAAGACGAAAGCCTCGTAAAAAAAACTGTGCGATTGAGTCGCGGTGAGAGCGGCCCATTAGCGGTACAGATAATGGACTCTTCTGGCGGGGCGTTTGAGTTACGGCGTTAAAGACGGTACTGAAAATATTACTTAAGGAGTTATTAGAGTCCAGAGCTTTTAAAATACAGATTAGTTTAAGTTCAGGTGACCTTTACGGACAACGGGAAAGTTACAGCAGAAGTTGGACCAAAGGCGGTTTTTGTAAAAGGAAGATGGAAAATACTGGTTAGAAAAAAAAAAAAAAGATAGTTTTGATTGATTTTCTTTTTATTTCGAGTTTGTGCCAACAGAGAAACAATAATCCTTCACATATTACATACACAGTAAAAAACAGAAAAGCATTTCTCGAAAAGGAGCAGGAAAAAGAAAAAAAACGTATTTTAAAATTTAAAAATCATGTGTTTTCTTCTGTACATTGATGACGAAACGTTACAAATATTTACATAGAGCAAAATAAATGACATATTATGCAAACTGAATATATTTTTAACCCAAATTTCTTTCTTTTTTTGGTATTGTCTTGTATTATGGTCAAACAAACTAATAATAACGATAAAGAAAGCACAAAAGTTTATCGTTTGTGGTTTATTTTTAAATGACCTTAATGAGAATGAAAAAATGTAGGATTTTGGTTTTCGTTTATGGTCGTGCAAACTAATAATAATGCTAAAAAAGGCACAGAAGTTTATTGTTTGTGATCGTATCAAAATAAGCAAAATGTGAATGAAGAATGTAAGGATTTTTGTTTGTTTATGGTCATACAAATTTGGATTTTTGTTTATGGTCGTACGAACTAATAATGATAGAGGAAACACAAAAATGCATTGTTTATGATCGTACAAAATAAAAGGTAATGTTAAAGAAGGTTTACTTGTGAAAACAGTGTATGTCGTCTTCTAGGTATTTCTGTAAGATTAGATTTTTATATTGTTTTTTGAAGTGCACCACGTTGGTCCGAGCTTTGATCTGGTCGTCTAAGCTCTACTCCACACGTGCGTTTGAGAGCGGCTCCAGAGAATAGTTTTTTTTTAAATGTATTTGTCCTCTCAGGTTGTATTTGAGTTAATTTGTGCAGAGCAGTTTATGGAAGTTTTCTGGGAGCAGGTCAAGTTTTCCCTTTAAATAAGATGTGGCGTGTTTTACATTTTCTGAAGCATTCCAATGTGCGTAGCTATTATTTTTATGTTACGTCACACGCCAGCTCATTTCGACTCGTGTAAAATCCACAGGTGTACACGGGTTATATTTAAATGTAAACGACAGTCACCGTCCATACAAAATATACACATACGTTATAATGACTTATACTTTGCCAAACTTTAATGATCCACAAGGGAAATTATTTAAAGAAAGACAAAGTGACGTCTGCAGACAGATCATTGATCCTCAATGTAGCCATGAAAATAATTGGCTGCAATAACCATCCATCCTTGCAAACCATTTTTGAGGAAACTAACACTTAAGCTAGCTAGGAAAATTTCTACCAATCAAAACCACTTTTTGAATTTGATCTTTTACCTTCAGGCAGACGATTCAGAGCCATCAGACATAAAACTAACCGTTATAGGTTCTCATTTATCCCTACAGCGATCACTTTCTTGAATAAGAACTAGTTGTTCTGCATTATTATTCATCATATTATGTGCCCTTGGTCTTTTAGGTTCTTAGCGGCGGTGAGTGGCACGGTGGCTGAGTGGCTAGCACTCATGCCTCACAGCAAGAAGGTTGCGGGTTCGATACCCGGGTCGCCCGGACCTTTCTGTGTGGAGTTTGCATGTTCTCCCCGTGTCTGGATGGGTTTCCTCATGGAACTCTGGTTTCCCCCATCAACCCCAAAAAACATGCACAGTAGGTGTGAAAGTGGTGTGATTGAGTGATGGTGGTGGTCGGAGGGACCGTTGGCGCCTGTTGGCTTGGCAGCCGCGCTCCGTCAGTCTGCCCCAGGGCAGCTGTGGCTACAACAGTAGTTTACCACCACCGGGTCTGGAGTGAATGAAAAATGCTCTGAATAATCCTCTGTAAAGCGTCTTTGTGACATATGTCTGTGAAAAGCGCTATATAAATAAAACACTTACTTACTTATCTAATGAATTGTAAGATTTAAATATTTAAAGCAGTATGTTTAGATTTTAATTGTTGTTGCTCAATGAATTGGATTTTGTGTGCGGACATAGATTACTTTTAATGATTTTTTTTTTTTTTTGATATTATGAACGTGGACTTTGGATAATTGTATTTATTAATATTTATTATGGTGGACTTTTGGATTTGATGAATTTAATGGAGCTTGGATTCAGTGCTGCCAGGAAGCGGATATTGTATTCACAGTGATCTATTTACCTATTGTATGTTTCTATGACTGTCTTTGTATGTGAATCTGTATGTTCTGCAGTTTTGGTGGTGCTGTGGCCCAAGACAAATTTCCTTTCGGGGACAATAAAGTTTACCTTACCTTATCATCTGTGACCTACACTGTACATATACTAATTATAATATCACAACAGCTGCATGAACAGAATTATGTCAAAACGACCGATTTTGCAAAATGGAGTTCACTAGCAAGGACCACGCCAACAACACTGAGCAAAGAAGTTTACTGATAAGTGAACGAGGCGGGGCGGAGATGCCTGGGTTGAGACTCGTGGGTGGGGGTTCTGTCTCAGTCTTCACTTGGCCCACAGACGTAGTTGTCTTATGTCTGGAAGACGAACAAGATGGGCGTTGGGAGGGTCAATTTAGCCGAGACAAACTGGGTTTCCGGGATAGGCTGCTACAAATAGGCTTCTAGGAAATTGAGGTGTAGTAGAAGTGAGCTGCGATTCTCTGGAGAGGAGGCGAGGGCGGTTGAGACGTGTTCGTGCTCCTGAACCTAAGGTAATCATATTAACTACATTTATCAGAGTTTTTCCTCCGTGTTCTAGTAGTTTCTTCTCATTGACTCTCTGAGTGTTGTATTGAGAGTGATTTATGCAGTTTAATAATCTTTATTCTCTTAGTCGTCATTGCTCTGATCTAGTGCCATTTTCACCTCCTCCTGAACACGTCCACTGTGACGTTCACACTTCATTCTCCTTCATTTGACCTTGGCTGGGTCTGTTTTGAAATAGATATTTTGAATTCCAATGGGACCTCCTGGTTAAATACAGGTAAAAAAATGAGGATAGGGTTTAGCATTGTCATATAGTAGTATTTTAGTACAACTGGGGGAAAAAATGAACAGGGGGCCCACAATACGCAGCGTGGGCCCCTTGTTATCCTGATGTTTACGGTGGCGTGAGCGCCCATTGGACACAAGAGTTTTCTAACGCCGAAGTCAGTGTGTTTGTTTCTTTTATTAAGTCATTTTAGATGAATATTGTGATTTAAATGTTCTCAAAAAGGAAACCCGGGTAATTCTGCTAAATAACTGACATCTAAAAACTCCTCCAGCCTGATTTCGATGAGGAAAACCACATTAGAACATGGGAGAAACCTTAAAAATGCCAGAATATTTGAGAAAACCGTTGTCGTGCTTTAAACTAAACCTACAGATGGGTTTATTAGACAGAAACCAGATTTAATTCCATTCCTAAACAACCTGATCAGATTTTCCCAAAGCCCGTTTGTTTCTAATAAGTTTCCTAATCCCACACTAAGCCTGTTCCTCTCCCGTCCTGCAGGGGTCACTCCAACGGGCCGCGCTTAATCCTCTTTCACTTATTTAGCTGTGAGCGACCTTTAAACTTCAGCGCAAAGATATGACGACAAAAAGAAAGTGGATTTTGAGAGTTTGCGTTAGTGGATTGACAGTGGATGAAGTTGCCCATTCACAAAGGCAAAGTAAACGAAGTGTCTCAACTAAAAGTAAAAATATCACATGAAAAAATCTACTTAAGTTAAACTATTGACGTACCTGTTTAAAAATGTACTTTAAGAGTAAAAAGATAAAGTATTTTGCAGTTTTAGAACATTTAAACCCTCAAATGTGGTGATTTTGATCAAGAATTCAACTGATTTTAAGTGATCCAACTGATTTCTTGATTTTTCTCGCTGTTTTTGTGTGTTTCTTTGCTCCAAATTTGGACATTAACTCAAATTAAATGCATTAAAAATAAGTTTCAGGCATTTCACCAGGTCTTAAACCGTAAAGAAAAGTGCTTTTTACTTTTCAACACAGATCTAAAATGGAGTAGTGGAGTAGAAAGTACAAATACGAGCTCTCAAATATAGTAAAATAAAAAGTTTTCACAGTAAAATGTACTTACGTTAAGTACAGATACCTCAAGTTTTACTTTTGTATTTCTGCGCCTACTCCACAGTCGTCCAACTCGCTGTTATATTTCGCCTGCACAATACGGTACGAGTTAACACCTTCCGTCGTAAATCCTGAAATTGATTAAAAATTTCGAGGATTAGAGGTTTTAAATTTTGCATCGAAAACAGATTTTTCTCAGGTACGAGACAAACGAAAACACGACTCAAACTAATCTTTTAATTCTGCGTTTCCGCTAACAATCAAATCCATATTTCCCAGTGAAAATCTGTCCACAAATACAATAAGGAGCTTTGACGTGAAAGCCGCTCCCCGATTGGTCGGTTCTGGTGGGATTTCCCAGGAGTCTTTGCAGGTGAAAAACATGTTGTGGTGTTTGTACAGGGGAACGGCAGATTGAATTTGGACCCCGCGGGCTTCCGTAGGTACACAGAGCGGAAAGGCCCAGGTAAACAGCAGCAGAGGGAGGAGGGAGGCAGGTAACAGCACCAGGAGGTTGTTTTTATTTCCATCGACAAAAAGTCACACAGAGCGTCCCAAAAATCTGACATCATTTGAAAAGCAATAGACGAGTTGCACGAGAAAATGCTAACTTCGTCCGCATTCTTCACGGGAGTTACGCTATTTGCATCCGGTCGCTATTTTCGCCGGCAGATGGAAGGAAAAATCAAGGATCTTTTTAAGTTATAGTGTTTGTCAAATCACGTGTTTGTTTAGTTTTAGTTGCGTATCAACCTTACCTTACATCTCTTCGGAAATAAACGGCTCATAAACAGACGCAGATGCTCGTTCTGAGGTGATTTGTGGCGCGGTGAGTGTGAATGGAAAGTGCACTTCTGGCTAGAGGTAAGATCTTAAGCCCGAACCCGAACCTGAACCCGGGCCTAAAATGTCATTGCTTCGGGTCGGGTCGGGTCGGGCTTCTCTCTCGCTGACTTTTTTAAAATAAATATATGTTAAACAGGACTCCTGTTTAGCAGTTAAATTCGTGCGCAGAGCATGAGCCAGAGCCAGAGCAGAGCATGCTAACAGGAGCCGCAGAGCCAGAGCATGCTAACAGGAGCCGCAGAGCCAGAGCATGCTCTGCGGCTGCGCACGTGAACCTAATTTGTTATCATAAATCACCCTTCCTCCTCCCGAGTCCTCAGATAAAATATGAAATTTCGGGTTTGCTTCGGGCTCGGGCCTGCAAATCAAGTTAATTGGTCGGGCTCGGGTCGGGTCGGGCTTTAATACCCGCGGGTCGGGTTGGGTCGGGCTGGATTTTTTAGGCCCGATCTTACCTCTACTCCTGGCGACTTTAACCGTGCGATTTTGTACTATTTATTTATGGGTTTATTTGACAGGGACAGTGCACATTAATAACATCGCTGCAAATGCACCAGAAACAGCCAAAATCACCCCACAACAAAAGACCAACCGCTACGCTAAATCTTTTATCCCTTCTGCCGTAAAGCTTTTAAACGGAAAGGAATTCTGCTTGTGTCCCCTGATTGTATTTGTTTTTATATTTATATTGTTTGTGGACTGTGCATGACCAGAAATATGCAAACTGAATTGCCCTTTGGGATTAATGAAGTTGATGATTGATTGACTGAATGATTTTACAGCCAGAACTAGCATTTGCTAACATGCAACTAGCCCATTATCTTGAAAATGACCAAGTCCAGCTCAGTGATGATGCTGATGTTGGTTCAGATCCTTTAGTCCTGCAGGAGCTCCTTCCTTTTTACATTTTTGGTCCCAAGTCCAAATTTGTTTTCCAGTTGGTGAAGTTTTTCCACATTTTGCACTGAAGTCTTGGGTGACTGTGTGGAGCAGATTCAAGACGCAAAATGACTTTTGTTTGGGAGTGAACGGCTCAACCTGGAAACAGAACAAAATCGGTTTCTATTAGGGGTCTAACGTTATCCAAGTCTCACGATACAATATCATCACAGTATGAACCTCACAGTACGATATTTATTGCGATATTGTGGGAAAGTTCGCGATATTATGATAATCTACAGAATAACAAGACTGACATTCTAAAACGCTTTGACCAGTCATTTGGTACAACATTTATTGTCATTAGGGATGGAACGAAATCCAAATCTCTCTGTACGATATTTTCACCATAAACATCTCACCGTACCAGATTTATTGCAATATTTTGTGGTGAATTTGCTCTTTTTTCCTCTAAAAATGCTTCACAAGACTTAATCCAAAGAATGAAGATGTAAAAGTGCTTAAAACAGTTAGTAACAGTAGTCTTCATGTCATCTGCACTGAAACGGAGCAAAGGATCATGGTCTATGTAGTTCCCTCTGGTTTTTTTAAGCTATTTCTGCATCAGAACTGTTCATTTAAGCAAAGAGACTTGGGATTTGATATTGTGATGCTCCACGATATTATTGAGAGACCTTTAACGAAATGAGATCAACATATTTACGTTATTGTTACATCGCTATTTTCTGTACATTCTGTGAAAATTTGAGGTTATTTCAAGGTCAGAATCACCACCGTCAATAAATATCTTCATCATGTTCCTTTGTTGGAGCGTGGTCCTCGTTTGTGAATCCATTTTATATCGAAAACAGTCCAGTAAAACGCTGAAGAATGTTTCCAAACTCCATTAAATGAAGAACAAATCCAGATAAATCACAGGTCAACAGCGATGGAGATGTGTTTTCTCGCTTTTAATATAAAAAAATCTAACAAAAACACACCTCACCTTCCTCACCTCTGATATCTCCGGTCTGCACCATCTTGTTTTCTCCTGCACAAAGAGGAAAAGGAGGAGGAGGAAGCTTCGTAATCCTGGGATTTTGGAGCCCCACGAGCAGCTTGGAGCCATCAGAGAGCGGGCCGGGCATATGGTCCAGGTTTAGGGCTCATCTGGCACCGCGCAAGCCCAGAGAGAGGCCTCATCCCTGGGTAAACCGCGGACACATGCAGGCCCCGAGAACCAGGCACGCTCCCTCCTTTGCACCACAAATATATCCTCCTCTGCACCACAAATACCCTCCTCTGCACCACAAATATTCCTCTGCGCCACAAATATCCCTCTGCACCACAAATAACCTCCTTTGTACCACAAATATCCTCCTCTACACCACAAATATATATCCTCCTCTGCACCACAAATATTCCTCTGCGCCACAAATATCCCTCTGCACCACAAATATTCCTCTGCGCCACAAATATCCCTCTGCACCACAAATAACCTCCTTTGTACCACAAATATCCTCCTCTACACCACAAATAACCTCCTCTGCACCACAAATACCCTCCTCTGCACCACAAATACCCTCCTCTGCACCACAAATAACCTCCTCTGCACCACAAATATATATCCTCCACTGCACCACAAATATATATCCTCCTCTGCACCACAAATACCCTCCTCTGCACCACAAATATCCCTCTGCGCCAAAAATATCCTCCTCTGCACCACAAATATCCCTCTGCACCACAAATAACCTCCTCTGCACCACAAATATCCCTCTGCACCACAAATATGCTCCTCTGCACCACAAATAACCTCCTCTGCACTACAAATATCCTCTGCACCACAAATATCCTCCTCTGCACCACAAATATCCTCCTCTGCACCACAAATACCCTCCTCTGCACCACAAATACCCTCCTCTGCACCACAAATATCCCTCTGCGCCACAAATATCCCTCTGCGCCACAAATATATATCCTCCTCTGCACCACAAATATATATCCTCCTCTGCACCACAAATATCCTCATCTGCACCACAAATACCCTCCTCTGCGCCACAAATATCCCTCTGCGCCACAAATATATATCCTCCACTGCACCACAAATATCCTCATCTGCACCACAAATACCCTCCTCTGCACCACAAATATCCCTCTGCGCCACAAATATCCCTCTGAACCACAAATAACCTCCTATGTACCACAAATAACCTCCTCTCCACCACAAATAACCTCCTCTGCACCACAAATACCCTCCTGCACCACAAATATACTCCTCTGCACCACAAATATATCCTCCTCTACACCACAAATAACCTCCTCTGCACCACAAATACCCTCCTCTGCACCACAAATACCCTCCTCTGCACCACAAATATCCTCATCTGCACCACAAATACCCTCCTCTGCACCACAAATATCCCTCTGCGCCACAAATATCCCTCTGCACCACAAATATGCTCCTCTGCACCACAAATATCCCTCTGCACCACAAATATCCTCCTCTGCACCACAAATAACCTCCTCTGCACCACAAATAACCTCCTCTGCACTACAAATCCTCTCCTCTGCATCAGTCACCACCCCGATGGAGCAGAGGAGGAAGAGGATGTCAGTATTCTCTCTTCTCTCTCTGTAGAAGTCATTATTTTGTGGCTCGCAGCAGAAAAAGCACCAGACGAAAAACAGAGGAGCAAAAACATTCATCTGGAATGAGAGGAGACCACAGAGCTAACCACTCTGCCATTACAACTCAGAACAATTAGCAGTTTTTTTTCTGATGAATTCCAATACATATTTTGTTCTTTTGAGGATGATATTTTCTGTGGGTGTTTTTGCAATTTTTAAAAATATATATTTTCAGTTGTAGAAGTATTTAAGGGGGAAAAAAGTTAAATAAAAATTAAATTCTTGTCATTTAATAGTAAAGTAGACACTTGCTGTTTGCACTGAACCTGGTGGCTGTGAGTAAAGGGGCTTGATTGTGATGTTGATGGGGGCGGTGTTTGGCGGTGTAGGGTTTGGTGGTGATGCTGGTGGTGTAGGGTTTGGTGGTGATGCTGGTGGTGTAGGGTTTGGCGGTGTAGGGTTTGGCGGTGTAGGGTTTGGCGGTGTAAGGTTTGGTGGTGTAGGGTTTGGCGGTGTAGGGTTTGGCGGTGTAAGGTTTGGCGGTGTAAGGTTTGGCGGTGTAGGGTTTGGTGGTGTAGGGTTTGGCGGTGTAAGGTTTGGCGGTGTAGGGTTTGGCGGTGTAGGGTTTGGTGGTGATGCTGGTGGTGTAGGGTTTGGCGGTGTAGGGTTTGGCGGTGTAGGGTTTGGTGGTGATGCTGGTGGTGTAGGGTTTGGTGGTGTAGGGTTTGGTGGTGATGCTGGTGGTGTAGGGTTTGGCGGTGTAAGGTTTGGCGGTGTAGGGTTTGGTGGTGATGCTGGTGGTGTAGGGTTTGGCGGTGTAGGGTTTGGTGGTGATGCTGGTGGTGTAGGGTTTGGCGGTGTAAGGTTTGGTGGTATTTCTGGGTTTCAGATGATCAGTAGGGAACAGTATTCAATAGACCCATGTTATTTCATACAGATGGGGGCAAGTAAATTTAACATTGCTAAAGTGCAGATTTTTGTTGCCGTACAGTGAGTTTTTGCCTCTAGACACTGATAGAAATGTTCAGGTTCAACATCTGTGAATTTACTTTTTTTTTCTTGCCTCTATCTGAGAGTTTGACATCATCACGTTTTAGCCTCTGAAAATCACCAGTAGGGTTTGGTCGTGATGTTGGTCGTGATGTTGGTGGTGGAGGTTTTGGTGGCAGTAGGTGTGGAGCACTTGGTTGTGGGGTTATTGGGGAAGTTTCAGCGGTGGTGGGTATGTGGGGGTTTGTCGGTGTGGGGGTTTGACGGTGCGGGGGGTGGGGGTAGGTGATGGTGGAGTTGGCAGTGGTGGGTTCGGCGGCGTTGGGGTTCGTGTGGGGGGTTTGGCGGTGGTGGCTACAGGAGGCAGAGGAGCATCTTTGTAAATGCAGAAATCCACGTCTAAATCCCCCACCTGCACAGCGCCCCCCGGCTCACGCACACGGATTTACACCCAAAGCCCCCGATCCACAGCACTGTCAACTCTAACAAGCTGTTCTGACCGGCCGAGAGGAGGGAGGAGGAGGAGAGGAGGGAAGAGCCGGAGGGGAGGGAGGAGGAGAGGAGGGAAGAGCCGGAGGGGAAGGAGGAGAGCGAGGAGGAGGAGAGGAGGGAAGAGCGAGAGGGGAGGGAGGAGGAGCGGGAGAGGAGGGAAGAGCGGGAGAAGAGGGAGGAGGAGAGGAGGAGAGGAGGAGGAGGAGAGGAGGGAAGAGCCGGAGGGGAGGAGCGGGAGAGGAGGGAAGAGCGGGAGGGGAGGGAGGAGGAGCGGGAGAGGAGGGAAGAGCGGGAGGGGAGGGAGGAGGAGGAGAGGAGGGAAGAGCGGGAGAGGAGGGAGGAGGAGAGGAGGAGAGGAGGGAAGAGCGGGAGAGGAGGGAGCAGGAGAGGAAATGGAGGAGGAGAGGGAAGAGCGAGAGAGGAGGAAGGAGAAGAGGAGAGAGGAGGAGGAGAGGAGGGAAGAGCGGGAGGGGAGGGAGGAGGAGGAGAGGAGGGAAGAGCGGGAGAGGAGGGAGGAGGAGGAGAGGGAAGAGGAAAGGAGGAGGAGAGGGAAGAGCAAGAGAGGAAGGAGGAGGAGAAGAGGAGAGAGGAGGAGGAGAGGAGGGAAGAGCAGGAGGAGAAGAGGGAAGAGCGGGAGAGGAGGGAGGAGGAAGAGAGGGAGAGGAGGGAGGGCAATTCATTTTCTCTGCAAAACGAGATCCCTAAATGACTTAAATGTGAACATTAGTCTGGATTTAAAGCTGCAGTTTAAGGGGAAAGAAGAGTGAAGGCAGCGGGACACATGAGCCGACCTGCGGAACCTGAACCAGAGCCGACGTGAAGTCGCCCCATCAAACCTACACTAAAACTGTGTCGTTTGTGCTGCAAAAAGTTTGGTTTGTGCTGCTTTAGTTTTGGAAAAATTAACGATTCTTTTACAGGTCAAATTAGGGTCAGTCGGACCCACAGGAAGCTTCAAAATGCTCAAAAACACCCAAAATGGAGTCAGTTTGTGCTGTTTTGTGCTGCCAAAAGTTTCGTTTGTGTGATTATGTTTCTTAACATATTAACAGCTCTTTGTGTTTCATTTTTCTTTATAAAGTTCGATTGATTGAAGTTTTATTTTCGTCCATGAACATCATCCAGCTCCTCAAAATGTGAAACAGCCTCAAAACAGGCAGAAAATTATACGAAACCTCTTTCGTTTGTGCTGATAAACGATCTGTGGAAAAGTCTGGATGAGTCTTTAGTATTTTCCTTTTGATTCATATTTTACAGACTTTCCCACAGCCTCAGGTCGTTTCTCTTCACGAGTTTTGCAGAGTTTTGCTGAAGTCGCTGCTTCAGCTGAGCGGAAATAACACATAATTACCGCAGAAATAATAATTAATAATTTTAATAAACTCGCACAAATGAAAATTGTTGAAACGAAACCAAATACAAACATTTTCTATCATTTTCTGCTGTTTTGAGGCTGTTTCACGTTCTGAGGGTCTGGACGACGTCATCGGCCGAAAATAAAATTGCAAATATCTGAAGAACCAGAATCAGAACCAGAATCGCACAAACTTTTTGCAACACAAACGAAGCACAAACGATTGACTCCATTTTGGGCGTTTTAGTGCATTTTGACGCTTCCTGTGGGACTGACCCCAATTTGACCTGTAAAAGAATCGTTAATTTCTCCAAAACTAAACTTTTTGCAGCACAAACGACTGACACAGTTTTTGTGTAGGTTTGTTTTTACTTTCAGACAAACTCTCAGCAGGAGACACTGAGCTCTGGAACAGTCACATTATCAGTAAGAGAAACTCCAACACCTGAAACACCTGAAACACCTGAAACACCTGAAACACCTGAAACACCTGAAACACCTGAAACACCTGAAACACCTGAAACACCTGAAACACCTGAAACACCTGAAACACCTGAAACACCTGAAACATCTGAAACACCTGAAACACCTGAAACACCTGAAACACCTGAAACACCTGAAACACCTGAAACACCTGAAACACCTGAAACACCTGAAACACGTGAAACACGTGAAACATCTGAAACACGTGAAACACCTGAAACACCTGAAACACGTGAAACACCTGAAGCACCTGAAACACCTGAAACATCTGAAACACCTGAAACACCTGAAACACCTGAAACATCTGAAACACCTGAAACATCTGAAACACCTGAAACACCTGAAACACCTGAAACACCTGAAACATCTGAAACACCTGAAACACCTGAAACACCTGAAACACCTGAAACACCTGAAACACCTGAAACACCTGAAACACCTGAAACACCTGAAACACCTGAAACACCTGGAACACCTGGAACACCTGAAACACCTGAAACACCTGAAACACCTGAAACACCTGAAACACCTGAAACACCTGAAACACCTGAAACACCTGAAACACCTGAAACACCTGAAACACCTGAAACACCTGAAACACCTGAAACACCTGAAACACCTGAAACACCTGAAACACCTGAAACACCTGAAACACCTGAAACACCTGAAACACCTGAAACATCTGAAACACCTGAAACACCTGAAACACCTGAAACATCTGAAACACCTGAAACACCTGAAACACCTGAAACACCTGAAACACCTGAAACACCCGAAACACCCGAAACACCCGAAACACCCGAAACACCCGAAACACCCGAAACACCCGAAACACCCGAAACACCCGAAACATCTGAAACACCTGAAACACCTGAAACACCTGAAACTGCGGCTAAAGAAAACTAAACTCGTGACTTTTATTGTCGCTATTGTCGCTGTTTTTTTTGCTGTTAAATGTGTGGTGTCGCCTGAGGGACAGATGGAAATGAGGCTTTTACTAGAATCTGTCACATTTCCACTGCAGTGTTGTAGATGTTCTTTAATATGTCCATATGAAATAAATCCATAAACAAAATCGTATAAGTTTGTGTTTGATGGGGCCGACTTCACACAGGTGCCACACGAGAGCTCCGTCAAAGTTTTTACTCTGTTATTGTAATATAATGCGATGTGTGAGCTTCTGTGTCCAAGTTATTTCCCTTGTGGCTCAAACCCAAATCCCAAATTCATTCAAGAAAAAAAATCTAAAAATGTAAATACATTTTAAAAAAGAAAAAAGTTCATTTGTTTTTTACTTCTCCACATTCACAGATTTTCCTGGCAGGTTTCATTTGCTTTATTATTAAGTGCCTTTTCTTCCTCCACCTGCAAATATTTGTGCTCGAAAGAACCGGAGAAATTCCCCTAAACAAATGATCTAAACCTTCCGAGCGAAAAAGTGGAAACTCCAGCCAATATTTTGCCTTCATGTTTCCTTCTTGTGTTTTGAGACCAAACAGTGGATCTGCAGAGGGACTCAGGGCAGAGCAGCAGCTGCCGGAGAAGCTCTCATCCTGGAGCTGCTTTAACCCCGAACCCAACACCGCCGAGGGAGAAAACGCTCCCGAGAAAACTCCCTCATTACTGCCACTTCATGACATCACGAGGTGGAACGGAGCGATTTGAGCTTTGGAGATGGAGACGGACGAATAATAAAGAGCGACTCGAACATGTGAATGAAACAAAACACAAAACACAACTCCGGGTTCAACATTAAAACACGACTTAAAGATCAACAGGACTGAAGTGTGCGGATGCAAAAATGGTCAAAATGAAATGAGTCTCAGATTTGTCTCAATGTACGGAAGCTGGGAGGGCTCAGAACAAATACAAACGCAATCAGTTTTCTATCACCATGTTAAAGAGGACACAGGAGTCAAGCGGTTTACAAAAGTTGTCATTTCTTTTATTTTCTAAGTTAAATTAATTCACTTTATAAACACTAAAACCCTCCCGTGCCCAAAACTAAAGCGCAACAGAAAGGTGGACCTGGTGATCCGGCCAAACAGAACAAAAGGGATGCGGCGCCGGGCCAAACCTGCACAGGGCCGGTGAAGCCGGTGCCGACATCACTAAGCTCAAGAAAAACGTCCCCAAACCATCTTTACCAAACCAACAGGCCAAAACAGTCAGTCCCACCAGGCCAAACACAAAAGGCGAACTGCAGCTAACAGGTGTGGCAAAGAGAGAGCGCCGGGGCAAAGAGAGAGCGCCGGGGCAAAGAGAGAGCGCCGGGGCAAAGAGAGAGCGCCGGGGCAAAGAGAGAGCGCCGGGGCAAAGAGAGAGCGCCGGGGCAAAGAGAGAGCGCCGGGGCAAAGAGAGAGCGCCGGAGCAAAGAGAGAGCGCCGGGGCAAAGAGAGAGCGCCGGGGCAAAGAGAGAGCGCCGGGGCAAAGAGAGAGCGCCGGGGCAAAGAGAGAGCGCCGGGGCAAAGAGAGAGCGCCGGAGCAAAGAGAGAGCGCCGGGGCAAAGAGAGAGCGCCGGAGCAAAGAGAGAGCGCCGGAGCAAAGAGAGAGCGCCGGTGCAAAGAGAGAGCGCCGGGGCAAAGAGAGAGCGCCGGGGCAAAGAGAGAGCGCAGGGGCAAAGACAGAGCGCCGGAGTCAAGAGAGAGCGCCGGGGCAACGAGAGAGCGCCGGGGCAAGAGAGAAGCGCCGGGGCAAGAGAGAGCGCCGGGGCAAAGAGAGAGCGCCGGGGCAAGAGAAGACGCCGGGGCAAGAGTGGCTGCGGGACTCTCTGGACTCTATTTTCTAACAGACAAAGCGAGAAGGAACAAGTGGGAAGAGAATGGGAAAAGTTGAAGAAGAAGAATGTGAAAAGTAAAGGATCGGAGAAGTGAACGAATTTGGAAACTTGAGTAAAAGTAATTTATTGTTTTGTGGCCGACATCGATGTCACTGTTTGTCTTAAATTTCCCACTCGATCCTCCTCGTTTGGCCACTTCTGTTGTGTGTTTTTGTGTTGTGCTGTTTTGTATTTGTTATGAGCCTCCTTCACTTCCGTATCTGGGGTCATTTCAGCCCTGGAATCACAAATCTACGCCTAAACAAAAGCTAAAAAAGGAGCTGTTAACATGAAAACCACCGCTTCATGACATCACAAGGTGGACCGGAGCGTTTGGAGCTTTGGACAGACTAAAAATAAAGGATGAAATGAAAAACAAAACGGGAGAAAAGCGCATCAGAACCCGACTTAAAGCTCATAAGAGTCGTTTTCGCGTCGCGTAAAACCTTTAAAAGAGCCTCACGCACACTTAGAGAAAACAGACGTCCAAAAGCGAAAGCAGAGGAGGATCTTTGTTTTCTCTTTATATTAAAAAGCTGAAGCTCGGCTCGTGCGGCGACAGACTGTCTCTGAGCGCTCGCACGACGCCGCCGCAAACATATTTGGGAATTTTGTTTTGCAGTTTTGGGAGCGAGACTCTGTTCAAACACGAGAAATCTGCACGAGTCTGAGGCTGTACATCCACATCCTGCTGCCAAAGAGAGGCACGTATGGAGAGAATTTAAGAGAGAAGAGAAGAAAGAAGAGAGAGAGAGTCTGTACATCCACATCCTGCTGCCAAAGAGAGGCACGTATGGAGAGAATTTAAGAGAGAAGAGAGGAAAGAAGAGAGAGAGAGTCTGTACATCCACATCCTGCTGCCAAAGAGAGGCACGTATGGAGAGAATTTAAGAGAGAAGAGAAGAAAGAAGAGAGAGAGAGTCTGTACATCCACATCCTGCTGCCAAAGAGAGGCACGTATGGAGAGAATTTAAGAGAGAAGAGAAGAAAGAAGAGAGAGTCTGTACATACACATCCTGCTGCAAAAGAGAGGCACGTATGGAGAGAATTTAAGAAAGAAGAGAAGAAAGAAGAGAGAGAGAGTCTGTACATCCACATCCTGCTGCCAAAGAGAGGCACGTATGGAGAGAATTTAAGAGAGAAGAGAAGAAAGAAGAGAGAGAGTCTGTACATCCACATCCTGCTGCCAAAGAGAGGCACGTATGGAGAGAATTTAAGAGAGAAGAGAAGAAAGAAGAGAGAGAGAGTCTGTACATCCACATCCTGCTGCCAAAGAGAGGCACGTATGGAGAGAATTTAAGAAAGAAGAGAAGAAAGAAGAGAGAGAGTCTGTACATCCACATCCTGCTGCCAAAGAGAGGCACGTATGGAGAGAATTTAAGAGAGAAGAGAAGAAAGAAGAGAGAGAGAGTCTGTACATCCACATCCTGCTGCCAAAGAGAGGCACGTATGGAGAGAATTTAAGAAAGAAGAGAAGAAAGAAGAGAGAGAGAGTCTGTACATCCACATCCTGCTGCCAAAGAGAGGCACGTATGGAGAGAATTTAAGAGAGAAGAGAAGAAAGAAGAGAGAGAGAGGCTGTACATCCACATCCTGCTGCCAAAGAGAGGCACGTATGGAGAGAATTTAAGAGAGAAGAGAAGAAAGAAGAGAGAGAGAGGCTGTACATCCACATCCTGCTGCCAAAGAGAGGCACGTATGGAGAGAATTTAAGAGAGAAGAGAAGAAAGAAGAGAGAGAGAGTCTGTACATCCACATCCTGCTGCCAAAGAGAGGCACGTATGGAGAGAATTTAAGAGAGAAGAGAAGAAAGAAGAGAGAGAGAGAGTCTGTACATCCACATCCTGCTGCCAAAGAGAGGCACGTATGGAGAGAATTTAAGAGAGAAGAGAAGAAAGAAGAGAGAGAGAGTCTGTACATCCACATCCTGCTGCCAAAGAGAGGCACGTATGGAGAGAATTTAAGAGAGAAGAGAAGAAAGAAGAGAGAGAGAGTCTGTACATCCACATCCCGCTGCCAAAGAGAGGCACGTATGGAGAGAATTTAAGAGAGAAGAGAAGAAAGAAGAGAGAGAGAGTCTGTACATCCACATCCTGCTGCCAAAGAGAGGCACGTATGGAGAGAATTTAAGAGAGAAGAGAAGAAAGAAGAGAGAGAGAGTCTGTACATCCACATCCTGCTGCCAAAGAGAGGCACGTATGGAGAGAATTTAAGAGAGAAGAGAAGAAAGACGAGAGAGAGAGTCTGTACATCCACATCCTGCTGCCAAAGGGAGGCACGTATGGAGATAATTTAAGAAAGAAGAGAAGAAAGACGAGAGAGAGAGTCTGTACATCCACATCCTGCTGCCAAAGAGAGGCACGTATGGAGAGAATTTAAGAGAGAAGAGAAGAAAGACGAGAGAGAGAGTCTGTACATCCACATCCTGTTGCCAAAGAGAGGCACGTATGGAGAGAATTTAAGAGAGAAGAGAAGAAAGAAGAGAGAGAGAGTCTGTACATCCACATCCTGCTGCCAAAGAGAGGCACGTATGGAGAGAATTTAAGAGAGAAAAGAAGAAAGAAGAGAGAGAGAGTCTGTACATCCACATCCTGCTGCCAAAGAGAGGCACGTATGGAGAGAATTTAAGAAAGAAGAGAAGAAAGAAGAGAGAGAGAGTCTGTACATCCACATCCTGCTGCCAAAGAGAGGCACGTATGGAGAGAATTTAAGAGAGAAGAGAAGAAAGAAGAGAGAGAGAGGCTGTACATCCACATCCTGCTGCCAAAGAGAGGCACGTATGGAGAGAATTTAAGAGAGAAGAGAAGAAAGAAGAGAGAGAGAGGCTGTACATCCACATCCTGCTGCCAAAGAGAGGCACGTATGGAGAGAATTTAAGAGAGAAGAGAAGAAAGAAGAGAGAGAGAGGCTGTACATCCACATCCTGCTGCCAAAGAGAGGCACGTATGGAGAGAATTTAAGAGAGAAGAGAAGAAAGAAGAGAGAGAGAGGCTGTACATCCACATCCTGCTGCCAAAGAGAGGCACGTATGGAGAGAATTTAAGAGAGAAGAGAAGAAAGAAGAGAGAGAGAGTCTGTACATCCACATCCTGCTGCCAAAGAGAGGCACGTATGGAGAGAATTTAAGAGAGAAGAGAAGAAAGAAGAGAGAGAGAGTCTGTACATCCACATCCCGCTGCCAAAGAGAGGCACGTATGGAGAGAATTTAAGAGAGAAGAGAAGAAAGAAGAGAGAGAGAGTCTGTACATCCACATCCTGCTGCCAAAGAGAGGCACGTATGGAGAGAATTTAAGAGAGAAGAGAAGAAAGAAGAGAGAGAGAGTCTGTACATCCACATCCTGCTGCCAAAGAGAGGCACGTATGGAGAGAATTTAAGAGAGAAGAGAAGAAAGAAGAGAGAGAGAGTCTGTACATCCACATCCTGCTGCCAAAGAGAGGCACGTATGGAGAGAATTTAAGAGAGAAGAGAAGAAAGACGAGAGAGAGAGTCTGTACATCCACATCCTGCTGCCAAAGGGAGGCACGTATGGAGAGAATTTAAGAGAGAAGAGAAGAAAGACGAGAGAGAGAGTCTGTACATCCACATCCTGCTGCCAAAGAGAGGCACGTATGGAGAGAATTTAAGAGAGAAGAGAAGAAAGAAGAGAGAGAGAGTCTGTACATCCACATCCCGCTGCCAAAGAGAGGCACGTATGGAGAGAATTTAAGAGAGAAGAGAAGAAAGAAGAGAGAGAGAGTCTGTACATCCACATCCTGCTGCCAAAGAGAGGCACGTATGGAGAGAATTTAAGAGAGAAAAGAAGAAAGAAGAGAGAGAGAATCTGTACATCCACATCCTGCTGCCAAAGAGAGGCACATATGGAGAGAAGAAAAAGAAGAGAAGAACAGAGAGAGGGGGGATGTAAGAGGTAGAGAGGTGAGAAAGCTAGGGACAAAGGATGAGAGAGAGAGAAATGACAGAATAGAGAGAGAAAGAGAGAGAAGTGAAAGAATAGAGAAAGAGAGAAAACAGAGAGAAAAAAGAGAAAATTGACAGAATAGAGAGAGAAAACAGAGACAGAAGAGAAAAAGAAAAAACAGAAGTGACAGAACAGAGCGAGAGAAAACAGAGAGAAAGAGTGAGAAAAAAGTGACAAAATAAAGAGAGAAAAAAGTGACAAAATAGAAAGAGAAATTAGTAACAGAAGAGAGGGAGAAGAGAGAAAAAGTGACAGGATAGAGAGAGAGAAAAGTGGGAAAGAATAGAGAGAGAAAAAAGTGACAGAACAGAGAGAAAAATGTGACAGAATAGAGAGAGAAAAGTGACAGAATAGAGAGAGAAAAGTGACAGAATAGAGAGAGAAAAGCGACAGAATAGAGAGAGAAAAGCGACAGAATAGAGAAAAGTGACAGAATATAGAGAGAAAAGTGACAGAATAGAGAGAGAAAAGTGACAGAATAGAGAGAGAAAAGTGACAGAATAGAGAGAGAAAAGTGACAGAATAGAGAAAAGTGACAGAGAGAAAAGTGACAGAATAGAGAGAAAAGTGACAGAATAGAGAAAAGTGACAGATTAGAGAGAAAAAAGTGACAGAATAGAGAGAGAAAAGTGACAGAATAGAGAGAGAAAAGTGACAGAATAGAGAGAAAAGTGACAGAATAGAGAGAGAAAAGTGACAGAATAGAGAAAAGTGACAGAATAGAGAGAAAAGTGACAGAATAGAGAGAGAAAAGTGACAGAATAGAGAGAGAAAAGCGACAGAATAAAGAGCGAGACAAAAAGTGACAGAATAGAGAAAATTGACAGAATAGAGAGAAAACAGAGACAGAAAAGAAAAAAGTAACAGAACAGAGAGAGAAGTGACAGAATAGAGCGAGAGAAAACAGAGAGAAAGAGTGAGACAAAAAAGTGACAAAATAAAGAGAGAAAAAAGTGACAAAATAGAGAGAGAAATTAGTAACAAAAGAGAGGGAGAAGAGTGACAGGATAGAGAGAGAGAAAAGTGGGAAAGAATAGAGAGAGAAAAAAGTGACAGAACAGAGAGAAAAAAGTGACAGAACAGAGAGAAAAGTGACAGAATCGAGAGAGAGAACAGAGTGAGAAAAGAAAAGAGAGAGGCTGTAGTGCTGCTGGTGGAGGAGCAGATGGAGCGGCTGAGTTCTGTCGGGTTTAGTGAAACTTTAGTTTTTCTTAAATTCAGATTGAGTTTCAAACTGTTTTTCTCTTCGCACTTTTTCACATGTTCAATATTTGGACAGTTTTTCAGAACCAGAATCTCTGTCGTTCCAGCGTAAATGACTCGTTTTGTTATATTTCTGACACTTTTGCGGCGTAGATTTGGTGGTAGAAGTCGGGTTTGGGGTCTGGAGGGTCCCTGGTTCTCCGGCCTCTCCGCGTGAGCTCTGCAGCCCGAGTCCTGACCTCTTTTCTGGGGCGTTTTTCCGCCTCTCCCCCCCTCCGCCCCTGGTCCTGGAGGAGCGGCCGGTCCACTCCGGCTCGGACCACATCCTGACCGCCCCGAGGTTTGGCCGAGGCCGGAGAGAGAAACACGACAGACGAAGGAAGAAAACGCCGGAAAAAAAATATAAATACAACGATTTTTCATTGAATTTAAAGGTCCTAAATTACACAAAACGGACTCTTGTAGGTTTAAGTCGTGTCCTGATGTTGTTCCTCCTCAAAAACAGACCTGGAGTTGTGTTTTGTTTCATTCATGTTTGAGTGACTCTTTATTATTAGTCTGTTTACATCTCCAAAGCTCCAAACGCACCTTGTGATGTCATGAAGTGGTAGTTTTCAAGTGAACAGCTCCTTTTACCTTTAGTTCAGCAGAGATGGGCAATTCCAGGGCTGAAATGATCCAAGTGATTCCAGTGAAGTTGCGTCGTGTCTAGAAACACAGTGGAGCACTTCCCGTATCACCGCATGACATCACAAGGTGGGGCGGAGTGTTTTCTGTTGGTAAATGTGCAGGTTTGTGCGTTAAACTTGTGCGAATGAAACAAAACGCACAACTCCAGGTCTGTTTATGACGAGAAAACGACATTAGAGAAATCAGAAAACAGAGTCAGATAAAGTTGAACTCCGGCACATTTGAAGCTAAAGTCCGTTTCTAGAGGAGGTGGAATTCTGTCAGAAGCCAAAAAAAACGGAAAGAGAAACTGAAAGTGTTGAAAGAAAATGGTTGGGGAATGTATGATGACATCGGCGATCTCGTCTTTTGGGCGTCTTTTCCGCCACCTCGAGCGACGGACTTTAGCTTCAGACGTGCCCGAGTTCAACTTTAACATCGTCTTAGCCGAGTTTGTGTCGAGCACTTTCATATCGTATTCTCTCGAACGTCGGTAGTGGATAAATCCGATCATTTCTCCCGACATCCGTTAGTAAACGTGTTCCGCTGCAACAGTCGGGAAAATATGGAACTCGAGAAAGTTTATTTTGTTCGCTTATGAATCCGAGATGGAGTCTGTAGAGCCACATTCGGGACAGAACTCCACAGAACTCACTGGAGCCACATCTGAACCTCAATGAACTCGACTCTCTGACTGAACCCTGAGGCAGTGAACGTCAAGAATCACTCAACACTTTGACAGTTACATGTTCGGAAAAACACCTGTGCCTATTAGGGCTGTAACGATACCCAAGTCTCACGATACCATATGGTCACGGTCTGAACCTCACCGCACGATATTTATTACGGCTCACGGTGATATTCTACATAATAACAAGACTCTAAAACGCTTTGTCCAGTCATTTGGTACATTTATTGTCATTAGGGATGGAACGAAATCCAAATCTCTCGATATTTTCACCATAAACATCTCACCGTACCAGATTTATTGCAATATTTTGTGGTGAATCTGCTCCTTTTTCCTCTAAAAATGCTTCACAAGACTTAATCCAAAGAATGAAGATGTAAAAGTGCTTAGAACAGTTATTTCTTCATGTCGTCTGCACTGAAACGGAGCAAAGGATCATGGTCTATGTAGTTCCCTCTGTTTTTTTTTTAGCTCTTTCTACATCAGAACTGTTCATTTAAGCCACATGTGTCAAACATGCGGCCCGGGGGCCAGATCCGGCCCTCCAAGACCTTTAATCTGGCCCTCGGCTGATTTTTCTATTAAAATACTTAAAATTTTCAGATTTTTCAGTTAATTTTCTGCACCGTTCAGCACAGCAGCGTCTCCGGTGTTTCTGTACGTTGCGACTCCCACCAGAGCAGCACAAATGAAGACTTTCCTCTTTCCAAACGCTCTTAAAGGACGATCGTTTTGACTGTCGACCGTGACCCTCATCAGCAAAATGTTAAAAAATGAGAAAAGCAGATGCTGAGTTCAGGATTTCCCAAGAAAAATAGTCTAATTCTTATTTGTTGACAGAGGTGAATGGGAAATCTGTGCTCAGTGTGTTTGGAACAAGTGGCGTTGCTCGAGGAATATAATCTTAAACACCACTACGAGACACGGAGAAAAATACAATAACTTGAAGAGAGAACTGAGTTTTCTGATTCGGCCCTTTTGGGATCAAAGTAGGCTGCATACGGCCCCCGGACCAAAATGAGTTTGACACCCCTGGTTTAAGCAAAGAGACTCGGGATTCGATATATTGTGATGGTCCACGATATTATTGTGAGACCTTTGACGATACGATATCACCATATTTACGTTATTGTTACGTCCTTAGTGTTTCTGTCAAATGAGGTGAAAGAAGAAAGTTTTCAGGAGACACTTTCTCCACACGGACACGACTTCACACATCAAAATGACCAAAAGACGATTCTCTCCGTTTACCGCGAACGTCGACACTTCTGCTGCGACGTAAATCCAACCGACTCGATCCCAAATCTGTGCTTCGGGAACTCGGTTTGATCGACCGTTCCATCGTATTTTCTCGAGGTGGAGGTCGGTTTTCCGCGAGTCTCGAGAACAAGAGAACGCAGCAAAAGTCTGTGGAACCTTCTAGACACATCTCCATGGAGACAAACAGCTGACGAAACCCTCCGCCAGACAAGTTCCACAGTGTAGCTTTAAATGGAATACGATAAAGAAAAGAGGAAATGCAGTTTTTTACAGTTTAGTTACACAATTCTTCTCCCGGTTTCACTGTTAAAACATTAAAAATAAAAATTCGGGAGCTTCACGGAACAGAAACGTTGATTTCTTTTCTTCTTTTGCGGTTTTGTTTTTGGACCCATCGCGCCTCGTCCACCGTCTCTATTTACCACTATTATTTCACTGTTAAAACAAAAAACAAAATGAAACAAAAGATTTTAATTAAAAAACTGTATTTGACAAAGTGAAAACATAAGGTGCAAAGTGATTTAAAACCACATTTTTAATACAAAAGGTTTCAAAAAGATATAAATATTGTGTATTTACAACAAGAACAAAAAAGTGAGTAAAATACCTGAAGTTTGAATGTAAAAAAACATAAAAAATTAGACCAAAATACATTCAGAAGCGTTTAAGTAAACATGACACGGAAGAAAACTCTGGTGAAACAGTGAAATACGGAAACAGTGAAATACGGAAACAAATAATAAAAAAATTATAATAAAATACATCAAAGTGAATCAAAATTTGTCCAAAATCAAGATTTCCGTGGTTTGTTTGACGGTGAAAATATTCCCAGCATATTTGTGCGACTGTAAAAAGAATCAAAACTGTGTGTATTATGTGCCTGCTGTTGCTACAGGTTTGAAAAAAGTGTTTATTTACTGAATTTATTTATTTATTGAAAACCAAAAACACAAAAAAAAAAAAAAAACAAGAAAAAAGTAAAATTACTCATGTTGGCCTCCAAAAATGCTGCTTTAAAATCTTTCTGAAGATGCATTTGTTTCTAAATTAAGACAATAATTTATATTTTAAATGTGCAGAATTTGTGCAATTTTGGTTAATTTAATTTTACGTTTTTTTCCAGTAGAATTTCAAGAAATGTTTGTGCAGAAATGGCAAAAAGGCCAAAGAATCTTGAACTGGAAGAAGATGACATCAATTTTTAAAGTTTGCTTTCACCTGCCTCCTCCACCTGCCTCCTGCACCTGTCACCTGCCTCCTGCCTCCGCCTCCTCCACCTGCCTCCTGCACCTGCCTCCTCCACCTGCCTCCTGCACCTGCCTCCTGCACCTGCCTCCTGCACCTGCCTCCGCCTCCTGCAGAAGAACGAGAAGAACCGAACCAACCAGAACCACGTGGAGTCTGAGCACAAGTTTAGAGGTTTTAAAGGCTGTGGAACAAAGGATGAGTGGAGAGACAGAAAGAGGTGCGTTTTCTCTCACTCTCGTTGTCTTCTCTGCATCACTCTCTCCTCCTCCTCTCTCTTTCATCTCCTTTTTCTCCTCTCTCTCTTTTCTTCTCTGTCTCCTCGCCTCTCTTTCTCTCCTCTACCGCTCCCTCATCTCCGTTTTCTTCTCTCCACTCCACTCTTTCTCCTCCTCTTTCTCTCTCACTCTCCTCTTTCTTCTCCTCTATCTTTTCTCCCCTCCCTCTCTTTTGCTCTCTCCCCTTCCTCCTCTCCTCCTCTTTCTCTCTCTTTCTTCTCTCCTATGGTCCCTCTCTTCTCTCTCTATTTCTTCTCAGTTCTCCTCTTTCTCTTTCTTCTCTCCTATGGTCCCTCTCTTCTCTCTCTATTTCTTCTCAGTTCTCCTCTTTCTTCTCCCCTTTTTCTTTCTCTCTCTCCTCGCTGGCCCTCTCTCTTTCGTCTCTTCTCCTCCTCTTTCTCTCTCCTCTACCTCTCTCTCATCTCCTCTCTTCCTCTCTTCTCTCTCTTCTCTAACCTGACGCTCGTTGTCTTATTTTCGGTGTAATCTGAGCTCGTCGTTGTCGTTCTCAGATGAACTGTCGCTCGTCCGCTGGTCACTGTCCGTTCGGCTCTATGTCTCCGCCCCCCCCTCCCACCCCATCACTCCTCCGCCCTCCCCCCACTCCTCCGCCCTCCTCCTTTTGTCACGCGCCGCCATTTTAGGGACCGCCGCCATCGTACACTGTAAAAATGAGCATGAACAGAGCTGAAAGTGTTGGGTTCTCACTGGGTTATTTGGGTTTAGTTCGTGGTCGATCTTGGAGTTTTTTCGGTGTATTTGTGTGATTTATTTTGAGTTTAATCAAAATATTAAGTTAAAACGACTCAAATCAAGATCAAAGTTTTATGCAAAATGTCTGTTTGAGTTTTACTTTTGTCGCCCTCATGAAAATTATTTGTAATTCAGGAAACTTTAAGAAAATTGGAGACTTTTTGACCCAGTGTGAGCAGTTCTCAGTGATTCATGGACTAAACCAGGTCTAAACCAGGTCTAAACCAGGTCTAAACCAGGTCTAAACCAGGACTAAACCAGGTCTAAACCAGGACTAAACCAGGACTAAACCAGGACTAAACCAGGACTAAACCAGGACTAAACCAAGACTAAACCAGGACTAAACCAGGTCTAAACCAGGACTAAATCAAGACTAAACTGGGTCTAAACCAGGACTAAACCAGGACTAAACCAGGACTAAACCAGGACTAAACCAGGTCTAAACCAGGACTAAATCAAGACTAAACTGGGTCTAAACCAGGACTAAACAAGGTCTAAGTGATATTTTAAGACACTCAAATTACTCTTCAACACAATATCCTCAGATAATTTTCCAAAAAGATTTTAAATAAATAAATAAAAACTGAAAACTTAAATTTAATATTGCCTTGATGTCGGAAAATCCTGGTTAGAATATTTGATAAAGTTATAAAGCAACAAGTGAAAATTCTAATCCAATACAAATATTTCAAAGTTTATATTTCTTTCGTTCTTTTCGTTTTTCAAGGTTGACATCAGTGAAGGGCATTGTCCAATTTTACACATATTTAAGCTTGATTTTTTTTGGCACAACATAAAAATTTGCTATATATTTATTTCTTTGTACGTGTGTCAAAACGTTGCAACTCCCCCTTTCTTTTTTGGGCTCGACAGTTTGTTCCCACCATTTCAGAACCGGCGTCATGTTCGCTGTCGCCATCGCACTTGTCAAATTTTCCAAATATTGAAGCTTGAGGTTTTTGGCTCAATATAATTTCCAAAATATACTATATATATATTCCAAAACAGAATACTTTGAAACCCCACACTCCTCTTTTTGGGCTCACCTGTTTGGGTTTCTCCATTTTGGGACCAGTGGGCGTCACGCTTGCCAAATTTTCCGAATATTTAAACTAGATTTTTGGGTAAAACATAATTTGCGTTAAAAAAAAAAGCAAAATATATGTTTTTTTTTGTCCATGCGCCAAATCAAATACTTTGCCATTTCACCCTCTCTTTCCCTTTTTTGGACTCGCCCGTTTGGGTCCCACCATTTCAGAACCGGCGTCATGTTCGCTGTCGCCATCGCACTTGTCAAATTTTCCAAATATTGAAGCTTGAGGTTTTTGGCTCAATATAATTTCCATAAAAATAAAGAAAGAAAAAAAGAAAGAAATGCAATATATATATTCCAAAACAGAATACTTTGAAACCCCACACTCCTCTTTTTGGGCTCACCTGTTTGGGTTTCTCCATTTCGGGACCCGCGGTCATCACGGTTGTCAAATTTTCCGAATATTTAAACTAGATTTTTGGGTATAACATAATTTACACTAAAAAAAAGCAATATATATGTTTTTTTTGCCCATGTTTCAAATCAAATACTTGGCGACTTCACCCTCCCTTTCAGTTTTTTGGGGTTTGCCAGTTTGGGTCCCTCCATTTTGGGACCCGCGGCCGTCACGCTTGTCAAATTTTCCGAATATTTAAGCTTGACTTTTGGGCACGCTGTAATTCCCGTCAGAAATTCACAACCTATATATCTTTTTGTCCATGTGCCAAAGCCAATCCTTCACCCGGCCGCCGCCCTCCCTCTTCTGGACCCGCCTGTTTGGGTCCCGGCGTTTTGGGACCAGTGGGCGGCGGCCGTCACGCCTGTCAAACCTTTGGCATATTTAAGGTTGATTTTTGGGCGGGGGCGACGTACACATAATGTCCGTAAAATGAACAATACTCATCCGTCCGTCGAGCTGCTACTCCCGCTTCCCGTCTTGCCGTCGGCGGGCACGGGGCGGCGCTGGGCCCGGCGTCGGGACGGGCCGTGTCCTCTTTTTCGCCCGATACTGGGTCAGTCACTGTCACAAAGCTTCACACTGACGCTGGTGGATGTAATCGTTTTAATTAAAGTTTGATGGAGGCGAGGGCGGCGCTGACAGGGGCAGGGGACAGGGGCAGGGGCAGGGGACAGGGGGCGCCGCTCTGGGCAGGAGCGGGACCACACGGCCTGGGACGGAGGAGCGCTGGAGATCCGTGTGGAATATTGAGATTAGAAAACGAAAAACTATTTTAAAAAATTTGTTTAACTCGAATAGTTACGAGTAATTAGACAAAATAACAGGATTATAATTAAGCAAAAAAATTCAACTCAAAATAATGGACAATTTGTAGTTTTTTTTTGTGATACACAATTTTTTTTATTTATTAAAATGTAATGTTTTTATAATTTCATGTATTTAATATTATTATTATTATTATTATTATTATTATGAAACAAATGAGCTGTATGAATGGTGTTAATGTGTGTAAGACATTACGGGATGTATTGGCAAGTAGATTTTAAAATAAAAATTATGCAACTTTTTTTGTATAATTCAAAGTAAAATTTCAACAAAATTTTTTTATCTGTTATTATACATAATTATATATTTTTTAAAAATTTGTTAAGCAGAGTTAAAAAAGCCAAATAAATGAAGTTTTACACTAATATTTACAACAAACAAGTGAATATTGTAGTAGTGAAGGGGCGCAGGTTAAAAAGTACTACAAACCTGAGTAGTAATATACTACTACTACTACTACTACTACTACTACTACTACTACTACTACTACTACTACTACTACTACTATTTTGTTAGTCCTCTTAGGTAAAGCATCTTTTGGGTATCTTGAAAAACATGATATTACTACTACTATTACTTCTGCTGCTGCTGCTGCTGCTGCTACTACTACTACTACTGCAATTACTACTAATACTTGCTACTGCAACTACAACTACTAGTACTACTACTACTATCCTGTGTTTATCCCTTTATGTAAAGTGTACCTGGGTAAAAGAATTGTCGGGTATCTTGAAATAAATGTGCTATACAAGGGTTTTGTATTACAACTAGTACTACTACAATTATTACTACTACAACTATTACTACAACAACAAAACAAGTTTTATGTACTATTATGACTACTACTATGTCTTCTACTACTACTGCAACTACTACCACTACTTATGCTACTACAGCTACTACTACTACTATCACCACTACTGTTACTGCTACTACTACTATGGCAACTACTACAATTGTCCTTTATATAAAGAGTCTTTGGGTATTGTGAAAAGAGCTTTTGCACGTGTTATATACTACTACTACTAGTACTACTGCTACTACTACTAGTACTACTGCTACTGCACAGAAGAACAAAGCCGGTGTAAGTTTCTCGGTGTCCCCTCTGTCCTCTGTCCATGTCCTGGGGTCTCTAACGCTCCGATAATCACGGCTCCTGATCAAACTCCAAACACGGCGGCGGCGGCGTTTTCAGGGGAGCGAGGCCACGCCGGAGGTGCCGTCTCCAGCCTGTCACAGAGATCCACATGAACCTGTCAGAGAGATCAGCCTGACACGTCCATCTGAGGAGAGGCAGGGGCACTGTAAACATACTACTACTACTACTACTACTACTACTACTGTGAAAATACTACACCGACATGAGACAGGAACAACAGACTGTGTTACTACTACTGCTACTACTACTGCTACTATTACTACTACTATTACTACTACTACTACTACTAAAATACTACCCTGACATGAGAGACAAGGACAAGAGACTGTTTCACCATTATATGCTAATATGACTCCTCACTCAGGGCAATTTCAATAGGTCTAGCTAACAACAGAAACTGTAAACAAGTAGGGTGTTAGTTTCAGAGTAATTTCATAGTAGTTAGCTCCTCCCTTCAGGCAGATTTAAGTCTGAGTCCTCCAGCGTCTGACCAGAACTGAAGAAGCAGCTTGGATGAGCTGCGAAACATGTTCAACGAAATAAACTTTTGTCCAGTTGACAAATTGAATTCTCTTGTTTGCCAGTGTACACTTATCTTCCATGTACTACTACTACTACTGCTACTACTACTACTACCACAACTACTGTAAAAACTTGAAATACAAGGATAAGAGTTGTGAAGACTTTTACCATTCTGTTATGTGTTGTTATTATTATGTCACTACTACAATTTTCATGTTTATCCTTTATGTAAAGCTACCTTGGTTACCTTGAAAAGCGCTACACAAGTGTTATGTATTACTGGCACAACTACTACGAGTACAACTACTACTACAATTCTTTGTTTGTCCCCTCATATACTGCATCTTCTCTTAAAAAGTGCCATACAAGTGTCTACAAGTGTCTACTACTACTACTATTACTACTACTACAGGTTCAGTTCATGTACAAGATATTTTATTTTCTATCTATACGTCTAATCAACTAACTAAATAGGACAAGAACTACTGATAGGGATGATGTCATGACGTGTTGCCCGATAACACCCGGATGGAGTCTGACTGGACTGTGTGACGTGCCAATGGGCCTGGCCGAACTGTGCACCAACGAAGAGGCGCCGAGTCTAAACCCCGGTCGCCTCCCACTATAGTTTGCGCATAAAAACCATTGTATCGGAGTAAATATTCAGTCTCTGCGCGGGAATGTCGGCACAGAGTCCTTGTACAAGTGCGGCTTTCTAATACTGGACTTTATTTCTGTTTCAAGTATATTTTTATCTAAGCAGAAACTAGCAAACACGCATGAGAAAACCACCCACCACACTGTTTGTCCCTTATGTAAAAGCATCTTTGGGTATCTTGAAAAGCTCTTTAAACGAGTTATGTATCTACTACTACAGTTCTATGTCTGTCAGTTATGTAAAGCGTCTGTGGTTATCTTAAAAATCGCTATACAAGAGTTAAGTATTATTGCCACCAATACTAATACTACTCTGTGTTCATCCTCTTGTATAAAGGATCTTTGGGTATCTTGAAAAGAACTACTACTACCACCATTCTGTTTGTCTCCTATGTAAAGCGCACCTATTTTTTCAATTTCTATATGGATTAGTAGTAGTAGTAGTAATAGTAGTAGTAGTAGTAGTAGTAGTAGCAGCAGCAGCAGTAGCAGTTGTAGTAGTAGTAGTAGCAGTTGTAGTAGTAGCAGTTGTAGTAGTAGTAGTAGTAGTAGCAGTTGTAGTTGTAGTAGTAGCAGTTGTAGTAGTAGTAGTAGTAGTAGTAGTAGTAGTAGAAGTTGTAGTTGTAGCAGTTGTAGTAGTAGTAGTAGTAGTTGTTGTTGTTGTAGTGTAATTGTAGTAATTGTTGTTGTTGTAGTTGTTAATAGTAACAATTGTAATTGGTAGTTGTAGTTGTTGTAGTTGTTGTAATTGTAGTATTAGTAAGTTGTAGTTGTAGTAATAATAGTAATGTATTGTAGTTAATTGTAGTATTGTAATAGTGGTTGTAGTGTAATAACAGTAGTAGTAATAATAATAGTAGTTGTAGTAATGAATAACAATTGTAGTAATAATAGTTGTAATAATATTGTAGTTAATAATATTAATAGTAATTGTAGTTGTAGTAATAGTATAGTAGTAGTAATAACAGTTGTAGTAATAGTAGTAGTATCAGTACAGTTGTAATTGTAATAGACAATTGTAGTTGTTGTTGTAATAATAATAGTAATAGTAGTAGCAGTTGTAGTTGTAATAGTAATAGTAATAAGTTGTAGTAGTAATAATAATAATAATAAGCAATTGTAGTTGTAGTAATAATAATAATAGTAATAATAGTAATAATATTGTAGTAATAATAGTAATAATATTGTATTGTAGTAATAGTAGTAATAAGCAATTGTAGTTGTAATAATAATAATAATAAGTAATATTGTAGTAATAGAATAGTAGTATAATTGTAATAATAGTAATAATAATAATTGTAGTTGTATAATAATATAACAATTGAGTAATAATAATAATAATAATAGTAATTGTAATTGTATAAGTAGTAATAGTAATAATAATGTTGTAGTAATAGTAATAATAATAGCAATTGTAGTAATAATAATGTAATAGTAATAATAATAATAATAATAGCAATTGTATAGTAATAGTAGCAATTATAGTAGTAGCAATTGTTGTAGTAATAACAATTGTAGTAGTAGTAGTAATAGTAATAATAGTAGTAGTAGTAGTAGCAATTATGTTGTAGTAGTTGTAGTAGTAGTAATAGTAGCAGTTGTAGTAGTTGTAGTAGTAGCAATAGTAGTAGTAGTAGTAGTAGTAGTAATAGTAGTAGTAGTAATAGTAGTAGTAGTAGTAGTAGCAGTAGTAGAAGTAGTAGTAGTAGCAGTTGTAGTAATAGTAGTAGTAGTAGCAGTAGTAGTAGTAGTAGTAGAAGTAGTAGTAGTAGTAATAGTAGTAGTAGTTGTTGTAGTTGTAGTAGTAGTAGTAGTAGTAGTAGTAGTAGTAGTAGCAGGGCGATATACTGTTTTGTTCATTCTAGTACTATTAAACGTGCCTCTTTGCTACACACAGTTATCTACAGTAATTTCCCATGTTCACTTGTTTTCATTTGTAAATAATAATAATAATTTGAGTATAACTAATCATTTTGATTTTTTAAAAAGAAATACAATTTTGAAATGCACAATAAAAGCATATTTTGACTGACTCCACACAGTCTTCATGTCAAATTCAGCTGAACGTGGATCTGGCTGACACAAACCCTGCTCCCGCCCGGTGTCATGAGTCCCGGTCGATCTGCGTAACCCGCAGTGACACGCGCACATGTTAGCGTTAGCATTAGCATGAGCATTAGCGCTCCCCCGCGGCTCCGCCCCTGTGTCTCTGCCGCTCTCGTTTTTAAAAAAAAATTAGATCATGGAATCACTAGCATGCAAATGCACGTTTACATTTGACTAATTTCTGAAAGAATGATATTTTGATCAAATTTAATGGTATATTTTGGCTATTGGAATCTGTGTGCAATATTATGGCAAAGAAGTATTGTATAAAAAAGAAATCAGAATCATCCCATGGCTTAGAAATGTTATGCAAAAATATGTTTTAATTTACTGATAATTATAAAAATGGACAGTAAAATAACTAAGCAAAAAAATAAATACAAAAATTATTATTAAGTTTTGAAAACGATAAAAAACAACATACCATGGCTTAGAATTTTAGTGCAAAAAAAAATTTAAAAATTTACCAATAACCATAAATATAGACATTAAAAACTAAAAAATACACAAAAAAATATTATGATGAATTTTTTGAAAAAATAACAAAAAATTACATACCATGGCTTAGAATTTTAATGCAATAAAAAAAAAGTACCAATAATGATAAAAATAGAGAGCAAATAATAATAATAATAATAATAATAATAATAATAATAATAATAATAATAATAATAATAATAATATGGAAAAGTCCATTTTCGAAAAGGATCATACCATGAATGAAATTTTTAGTCCAAAAAATGTTTAAATGTACCAATGAATACAAAAATAGTAAAATAAAAATAAAAATAAATAATAATTGAAAATAAATACAAAAAAGTACATTTTCCAAGTAATTAAAATAAATAATTATGCCTTTTTGTTTTTATTTTGTTATTTGTTATTTTGTTTGTTAGGGGTAATAGGGGCATCCATTTTTAGCATAATTTTTTCCCCACTTTTTCTAATTTTCTATTATATAAAACTCTCCGGATTAAGTTGAACCGAAATGACACTCCGGTGTTTTCCGAGCGATCCGGCCTGGAGCCTTCACACCGCCTCTGCCCGGAATCTAACCCACAACCTCGGACACGACTCGAGCAAATCGCCAAAAGCTCGAATTATTCCCACACAAACACACGGCGCTGTCCTCTCACGTTTGCACTGGGGTTTGGGTTTGGAGAGTTCCCGTCTGCTGCCGGAAAACGAGCTCCCGGCGCTCGAAAACACACCGAATATTTAAGGTCTGTGACGAGGCAGAGCTGGAGACGCTTTTTATTAACAAGACGTGGAAGAAATAATAACAGGAGGTAAAAATGATACACATTCTAACATAAGATGGGAATATTTTTGGAAATGAACCAGATTTTATATAATTTTTAGATGAAGCTGTTTTTTTCTGCAGATTCTAAATTATAATATATATATAATAAATATGATATATAATAGAATATTTCTGGAAATTAACCAGATTTGATGATTGATTTTTAAATAATGAAATCAACATATGTGTGGGGTGCAGTGAAATAAGACAACATTAAGATTTGTAGAGTTAAAAAAATAAGAATAGATTTTTTTTTCACGAAATATCAAAATATGCTGACAACATTTTTTTTGGAAACGAATCAGAGTTGGTATAATTTTTAAATAAAGAAAACGAGTTTGTAGAATTCAAAATAAAATTATAAAAATAATAATTTATTGTATTTTAACAGATTTAACAGATTGTAAAACATTTTTAAATAAAGAAAAAATAAAAGGCAGTGGTGGAGTCAGAGGTGAAAATGGAGGATTGTAAAATTTTAAATTAAAATGATAAAAATAAGAAAGCTGATTTTTTCAGTTTTTTCTGTTGTATTGATGTTAAAATATGTTGGGGATATTTTAAGAAACAAACCAGATTTGACAGAATATATAAAGAAAATGATATAAGTGTGGAGCAGAGTTAAAAATAAAATGATTAAAAAATAAATAAATACAAAAACTTTTTTTTTTTCTTTCTGATTCTAAAATATATTTAGGAAATATTTTTTGGAAATGAACCAGCTTTGATATAATCATTTTTAAATAAATAATGGGCTGAAAGAGCTCAAAATGGAGATTTGTAGAGTTAAAAATAAAAAGATAAAAATCAGGAAACAGTTTTTTTCTTGCAGATTCTAAAATATGCTGGAAATATTTTTGGAAACAAACCAGATTTGACATAATTTTATAAGAAAACAATGTGTGTGTGTGTGTGTGTGTGTGTGTGTGTGTGTGTGTGTGTGTGTGTGTGTGTGTGTGTGTGTGTGTGTGTGTGTGTGTGTGAGTGTGTGTGTGTGTGTGAGTGTGTGTGTGTGTGTGTGTGTGTGTGTGTGTGTGTGTGTGTGTGTGTGTGTGTGTGTGTGTGTGTATGTGTGTGTGTGTGTGTGTGTGTGGGTGAAAGGAGATTCAGTCCAAATGGAAATTTGTAGAATAAAAAAAATAATAGAAATTATTTTTAAAAGTTCTGGTTTTCCTGCAGATGTGATGAGGACGACCCTGGTCTTTAATCTCTGGTCTCTGGTCTTTAGTCTCTGGTCTTTAGTCTCTGGTCTTTAGTTTCTGGTCTCTGGTCTCTGGTCTTTGGTCTCTGGTCTTTGGTCTTTGGTCTTTGGTCTCTGGTCTCTGGTCTCTGGTCTCTGGTCTCTGGTCTCTGGTCTATGGTCTATGGTCTTTGGTCTATGGTCTCTGGTCTCTGGTCTCTGGTCTCTGGTCTTTAGTCTCTGGTCTCTGGTCTTTAGTCTCTGGTCTATGGTCTATGGTCTATGGTCTATGGTCTATGGTCTCTGGTCTCTGGTCTTTAGTCTCTGGTCTTTGGTCTTTGGTCTTTGGTCTTTGGTCTATGGTCTCTGGTCTCTGGTCTATGGTCTATGGTCTCTGGTCTCTGGTCTCTGGTCTCTGGTCTCTGGTCTCTGGTCTTTAGTCTACAGTCTGTAGTCTCGGGTCTCCGGTCTCTGGTCTTTCGTCTTTAGTCTGTAGTCTCTGGTCTCTGATCTTCGGTCTCTGGTCCTTTAGTCCCTGGTCTTTAGTCCCTGGTCTTTAGTCCCTGGTCTCTGGTCTCTGGTCTTTAGTTTCTGGTCTCTGGTCTTTAGTTTCTGGTCTCTGGTCTTTGGTCTTTGGTCTATGGTCTTTGGTCTCTGGTCTTTGGTCTCTGGTCTTTGGTCTATGGTCTTTGGTCTTTGGTCTTTAGTCTGTAGTCTCTGGTCTCTGATCTTTGGTCTCTGGTCCTTTGGTTCCTGGTCTTCAGTTTCTGGTCTATAATCCCTGGTCTTTAGTCCCTGGTCTTTAGTCCCCCCTGGTCTTTAGTCCCTGGTCTTTAGTCCCTGGTCTTTAGTCCCCGGTCCCTGGTCTTTAGTCCCTGGCTCCTGGTTTCTGGTTCTTCGCTCACTGATGTGGGACTCTGTTGAAGTTGATGCATCGTCCCTGAAACACAGAGAGAAAAGAAAAAAAAAATCAACGTCAGAAAACTTAAAATTCTGACAAAAATCTTATGAAAACATTTTCAAAAACCGTATTAACACTTGTCTATGATCTGAGAGGTAAAAAGGGAAACTAAACTAAACTAGAATCTGAAGATGCAAATTTACAAGAGACAAAACAAGATTCTAACAAAATTCCCAATATATGAATTTCACGATTCCGTTTCCAATTTTGGCCTCACACTTTTTTTATTTACTTGATTTCATTTTTTTTTTCTAGTCTAGAGCTTCTTTTTGGAAATATTTTGTCCAATGCAAATGTAAAAACTTGGAAAAATCGTATCTTAAATTTCACGATTTTGTGGCAATTTTGTTTTGCGAGATCTTGTCCCAATTTGAGTGAAAATGCTTCAAAAATTTTGAATTTTTTTTAGAAATTTTGTAAAACATTCAGCACAAATACAAAAATTATTAATTAGTTTGAAAAGAAAAAACATATAACACACTAAATTTGACATCAGCAAATTCTTTATTGTGAATTTTTTCAGTTTTTTGCTGGTTTGTATATTTGTTTTTTGGGGGTAAAATATTTTAAAACAAATTCCTGGTAAACAACTACAAATATTACATAAAAAAACATTTTTAACTTAAACATTGGACAGAAAATCCTAAAATTAAATATTAAAACTGCGACTTCTTAAGATCTAAGACACAAAACTGGGCCTAAATGTAAAATAATAAAAAAACATTTCAAAAATTTTAAATGTTGAAGTAAAAAATATAAAATGTTCCCATAACAAAATCACACAAAGCACAAGATTAATTCTATAACACACTATAAATTTATTAATATTCAGCAAAATGTCTGTAATTCTGTTTTAATATTTTTTTTTATTAAAGATAATTCATTTTAATATTGAACAAAACAAAAATAGACAATAAATAATAATAAATACATAAATAAAAATAAAATAAAGCCCTTCCACGGCCCGGCCCTGCGTCACTCTAAACCTGAACTGAGCCTTTGTCAAGTTTCCAACACAAAATCTACAATTTCCAAACAAATTCATGGGTAAAAAACAGGAGAATCTGAATCACAGCCTCGTCCTCGGCTCCTGTGTTTTTCTTTATTATACAAAACAGACTCTTTCTGAGCTTTAAGTCGTGTTTTAATGTCGTTTTCTCCTCAAAAATCAGACCTGGAGCTGCGTTTTGTTTCGTTCACATGTTCGAGTGACTCTAAACGCTCCGTTCCACCTCGTGATGTCATGAAGTGGCAGTTTTCAGGTGAACCGTCACGTTTTACCTTCAGTTCAGGAGAGATTATCGGCAATTCCAGAGAAGAAATGATCCAAATTATTCTCTCTTCTTTCTCTCTCTCCAGTCGTCTCTCCCCCTATTCTCTCGCTCTCCTCTTTTTCTCTCGTTCTCGCAATATTTGACCCTGTTTCTCTGTCCTCTCTCTCTCCTCTTTCTCCCTCTCTTCCTCTTCTCACACCCCCCCTCTCTCTCTGTCTCACTCGGTATTTGGCTGTCTCTTGCCCCTATGCTCCCTCAGTCCTCTCTCCTCCTCCTCTCCTCTCTCTCTCTGTTTATCCCTCAGTTTTTCACCCTTTCTCCCTCCTCTCTCTTCTTTCTCTCGCAATATTTGGCCCCGTTTCTCCCTCCTCTCTCTTCTTCTCAGTTCTTTGCCCTCTCTCTTTCTCCTCTCCCACAGTTTTCACCCCTTCTCTCACTCTCTCTTCCTCCTCTCACCCTCTCTCTGTCTGTCCCTCTCTCCCCTTCACCCTTTCTCCCACCCATCTCTTTCCTCTCTCCTCCCTCTCTCTCTCTTTCTGTCCTTGGTCTTGTCTCTCCCCTCCTCTCACCCTCTCTCTCTCCGTCTCTCCTTCAGTATTTTGCCCTCTCTTGCCCCTCCTCTTCCTCACTCCCCCCTCCTCCTCCTCTCTCTCTCTGTCTGTCCCTCTCTCCCCTTCACCCTTTCTCCCACCCATCTCTTTCCTCTCTCCTCCCTTTCTCTCTCTTTCTGTCCTTGGTCTTGTCTCTCCCCTCCTCTCTCTCTCTCTCTCTCTCCCTCTTCTCCCACAATACTTGGGTTGCTCTCTCCTCTATCTCTTTCTCCTCTTTCTCTCTCCTCAGTTCTCTCCTCTCTCTCAGTTTTCCGCCCTGTCGCTCTCTTCTCTCTCTCTCCCATCTTGTTCCTCTCTCTCCTCCCTCCCTCTCTCTCTGTCCTTTTTCTCCCCTTCTCTCTCTCTCAGTTCTCCCTGCCCTCTCTCTTCCTCCTCTCCCCCTTTCACTCTCTCCTTCTCCCTCGGTTTTCACTCCCCCTCTTCCTCTCTCTCTCTCGGTTTTTGACCCTGTCTCTCTCTCCTCGCGCACTCTCTCTCTCCCCCAGTTTTTCACCGTCTCTCCCTTCCTCACTCTTTCTCTCGCTCTGACTCCCCTCTCTTTCCTCTCTCTCCGTCTATCCCTCACTCCTTGGCTCAGTCTCTCCTCTCTCTCTCTTCCTCAATACTTGGCATTCTCTCTCCCACCCTTCTCTCTTTCGTTCTCTCCTCCCCCTCTCCCTCTCTCCGTCCTCCCGTCGTTTTCTCGTTCTCTAATCCCGGTGGTAAACAGTGGAGCTCCGGCAGATGCCCACTTGGCCGCAGAGCCGTGCCCAGGCCGAGGGCTCTGGATTTGGGGTTTTAGGGAGCGAGAGCCGAGCAGGTGTGGAGCAATACGGTCAAAGCACCGCTCCGCCCAAAACAACCCGCCATCCCTCCATCACCGCTTCACTCCATCCCTCCATCACCGCATCACTCCATCCCTCCATCACCGCATCACTCCATCCCTGCATTACTCCACCTCCTCTGCTCGACCCACCCTCCCCCTACACTCCTCTTTTCTCCCGTTCTCTACCTCACCTCTTTTTCTCTCTCCACATTTCTCTCTTTTTCTCGCCCTCTTTTTCTGTCTCTACATCTATTTTTCTCTCTCCACATCTCTTTTCTCTCGCTTTCTTTTATTCTCTCTCCACATCTCTCTTTTCTCTCTCTACATCTCTTTCTCTCTCTCTCCACATCTCCTTTTTCTCTCCCTCTTTTATTCTCTCTCCACATCTATGTTTTTTCTGCCTCTACATCTCTTTTTCTCTCTCCACATCTCTCTTTTTTCTCTCTCTAGATTGCTTTTTCTCTCCCTCTTTTATTCTCTCTACATCTTTCTTTTTTCTCTCTCTACCTCTCTCTTTTTTCTCTCTCTACATCTCTTTTTCTCTCCCTCTTTCATTCTTTCTCCACATCTCTCTTTCTCCCTCTTTTATTCTCTCTCCAAGTCTTTCTCTCTTTTCTCTCTCTCTTTTATTGTTTCTCTGTTTTTTCTTTGTTTTTAATCTGAGCTACGCCGCAAAAAAACAGTAAATTATTATTCACTATCCTTTGTTTATTTACATTTTTTCTCCACCTTCTTGTCTCCATGGAGATGCTATTGCTTTACCTGGAATGTTCCGCAGTGTGTCATTAGTCTTATCTCTCTGCATTTATTTAATTACAGGTGTTTTTATTGCAAAAAATATATATAAAAACTCTAAATAAATGTGGACAGGAGACTGAACATGGCGTAAAGCACAAGAGGAGGATTCCCAAATTCACAACCACAAATCACTGTGTTCATGAAAAACCTTCACGCCAACATAAAGATGCACTGTGTAACTTTTCTGTTTACCGGAACCTGTTTGTCTCCATGGAAATGTTATTGCTTCGCCTGGAATATTTCACACTATGGCATTAAACTTCTTGCATTTAGTCGTAGCTACAGAAAACCCCAAACCTTTAAAGGAACTCTATGTAACTTTAGGAATTTACAGTTCACATTTTTCACTCTGTTCCACCTTGTGATGTCATGTGGTGATACAGGAAGTGCTCCATTATGTTTGTCAACTAACCCAAATTTGTTGTATTTCAGTCCCTCTTGTCCTCTTATATAAATTCTCTAAATTATGGCACAAATCCCAAAGTCATGAAGACAAAAGCACTTTGTACGGAATTTGAACTATAAAATATGATTATATTTGATATGATATTTATTTATTTGTTTATTCTTGTACATTTGTACATGTATATTGGTATATTTTCATGCTGAGCCCTGTGAACATATGAACTCTTAAGCCTCTAACGATGTTCTTGTTTATACCATATAAAAAAAAAAAAGTTTGTAAACTCCACACACTTTCACTAAAATCAGTTGGACAATATCAGACCTGGAATTGTCCATCTCTACTGAACAAAAGGTAAAAAAGTAGCTGCTGCTTCATGACATCACAAGGTGGAACGAAGCATTTTGAGCTTTGGAGATGCAGACAGATGAATAATAAAAGGTTAGACACGACTCCAGGTGTGTTTTTGAGAAGGTAACAACATTATAACAAGGATCTAAAGCTCACAAGAAGTTTTTTTAAGCACAATACAGGATCTTTAAGGCTCTGGCAACCCATAAAATGAAGCGTTTACATCATTAGTGGTTTGTCTGTGGTGTTTATTTTGTTTTCCAAGCTCAAGCACCGTAGACGTGAGTATGAAGGTCTCACGGGGGGCTTGTGGAGTCCATGGTCCAGGTCTGGATCAGGTCTGGATCAGGTTTGGATCCGGGTCGGACGTACAAGCCAAAACGTCCCGTAGACAAACATGTAGAGGGGGAGCGGCCCGTGTGGACGCCGCCTCCTCTGCCCACGGCGTCAACAACGACCAGCTGACCGGAGGCTAACGGCTAATGCAGAGCTAACACGGAGCTAATGCAGAGCTAACACAAAGCTAGCCCCAGAGCCAACCAAAACACGGCGACATATAAACCCGCGAGCAGCTCCAGCTCAGTTAATGTGGCTAACGCTTTGACACATACAGCCAGCCCAGGATCCAGAATACAAACTTCTTCACCGAGATACTTTCTGAAGATGCGACTCTGGACACCGGTGAAAAGTGTGTCCAGACGTCCATATTTCCCCCGGGACATTCCCAGTTTTGAGCCCTGTGTCCCTTGTCCCAGCAGATTTATCTAAAACCACTGATTTGTCCCAGTGTTATCCAAAAAATGTCCCTATTTTGGACCAATCTGATCTAAACCAGGACTAACGTAACCACTACTGTAGTCTGAGTTGGTTGGGTTTTCGTTTATGGAACTCAAAGTATTAGGACGTATGAGGACTGTATATGAGCGACAGAACAAGGGTTTAGTCAACGGAGAGGCATTTGCAATAAACTCTCAAAAACAGTACGTAGTAAAGCAAGTAAAGATAATAACCCCAAGGACCCAATTTTTTCAAAAGGTAAATCAATAAATAAATAGTTCTTTGATTTGCCACGGATTTTAGACCTAGAGAGAGTTGAGCTCATTCCTTTGTTAGGATTTAGTTGAGTTTGAAAATAACGCAATTGTAATCTGGTTTGTTTCAAAGATTTGCATCCAAGGACCCTAGATGGCAGGAGTTACACTAAACTAAGACTAAACCAGGACAACATCAGGTCTAAACCAGGACGATCACAATTTTGGACAAATCTGATCCTTGGCAACAGTAAAGAAGAGCATAAATTGTCATTTGTTTTGCCAAAATACAGAAATCCGTGTTTGTGAATGACCATAAAGAAAAAAATGCAGTGACAGAAGCTCCTCAGATCAGGACTGACACAAGAAAGCACAATCTTACACGCTCTTTTCACTATTTTATTTACGCTAACATCCCAAACCCGAGCATGTCCACGTTTAGAATTTAGAAAATCTGGTCATCGATGAATCTCCACGAGTTCAGACTTTGGTATCAAAACAAATATGGGCGCTTATGAGGATAAAAAGAAAGGAAAAAATACCACAAAAGATTAAAAAACAATGAAGATTTCCAACCAACCAACAAGGTCCACAAAGGATAAACATTCTGTCCATGGAGAATTTATCTACAACGATCAAGGGAAGAAAGACGAAAGCTTAAAGGAAACAACGACGAGCCTCAGTGAAACTACTGAGCAACACTAACGTTATGGTCATGAAGAAAACATGCCGTAAAATACCAAATAAGAGCCGGGTGCAGGTGTATATTTGTATATTCTGATAAATAAATAATTCCAAATAAACGTTGAGTCTAATGTTGGTGCTGAAGACAGAAGTCGAGCTGCAGCGACAGGACTCAGGACTGATGCTCGAGTCGTCTCTACACAAACCAAACTTAAAACCGCACGGCTCATTTGCATAAACTATAAGCGCTGAAAAAAAACCATCTCGCTCCTCCTGACGCGGTGGATGAACGTTCTCGCTCTGCTGCTCCACACTCGCTGCGTCTGTCGTTTGTTTTAACTTGATACAGAAACGTCTGCGTGTTGTGGGAGAGTTTGAACGACTCTGTAATTCAGGAGTCGCTTTCAAATATGGGAAACTCAATGCTCCATAGATATTTTGTTGTAACGTCTGTACAGAAAGTCGCCTAAATTATCGTCACACTGGTTAAAAGAATTTGAGTTCCAGATTTTCTCAATTTTCTGAGCAAGAATTTGGCGAGGAAGGAATTAATCGCCCCAAAATCGATTTCATGATGTCGATATGAGCATAGACCAGGCATGTCCAAACTATGGCCCGGGGTCCAAATGTGGCCCTCAGACCAGTTGTTTTGGCCCATACTACCGTTAGAAGTACTTTTTACTGCATGTTTTTGAACTCTACCTTGATCAAGCAAATTCCATGTGTCCTTTTGAGGGTCTAAGCCTGAACAAAGGTCTGGAGGGTCATTTAAACCTGTTATAAACGCACAGATTTGGTTTACTCACTGTTTTGAACCTCAGTCTATGACTCTCGATCGGCCTCACGCTGGTCTGTGTTTTAATATGTGTGACCCTTGATGAAAAAAGTTTGGCACTCCTGGTTTAGATAGATTTGTGCAGTTCGACATCTCTAGGAACTGCACAAATCTCTCTATGCTGATATCAACATCATGAAATCTATTTTTATTGTCATTGTAGAATCAGGACCATAACGTTAGTGTTGCTCAGTAGTTTCACTGATGCTCGTCTTTGTTTCCTTTAAGCTTTCGTCTTTCTTCCCTTGATCGTTGTGGATAAATTCTTCATGAAGAATGTTTCTCCTTCGTGGACCTTGTTGGTTGCAGATTTGGTGATGGGGCAGATGGAGAATACGCCACATTTACACACACGTTTACCACAGGAAAAACATTAAACAGAAGTTCGGCAAACCTAAAGACATCCGGTCGTTGTGAAAAGAGTCTATAAAGATGCACAAATCACTGCAAACACAACTTCAGAAGGTCAAATCGCAAAAGAACTTTTAAAAGAACGAGATTCAAAGCTCTGAAAAGTCGATGTTGCAGAGCAGATCCGCTTCGGTGATACTGATCCACATTTGAACACATTTTCTAGCCGTCGCAACTTATAATAATGTTGCTTCCTCATGGCGCGTGCAGAAGTTGTGTTTTGTTTGCTAATCCCTTCTGTTTAGCGCGCCTCTTTTTAGCGCTCAAAGCTAACCCCGAACGGCTGCGTGTCATCTGGCGCCGACGCTACACCAACTTCACTCCGCCGCCTTCCGCTCGGCCCCTTCGCGGATCCGCTCTCCCGTCTTAATCCCGACCGAGGAGCTGCGAAACTCGGCGAACGCAACGCGGCGATAAAAACAGAGTAAAAACGCGCCCGCCCCGTGTAGCTCCTGTTTACTCTCAGATGTTCCAAGCGCCGACAAATTCCTCGCCGCGGTTTTTTGGAGGAAAATATCAAAAATAAACAGAGACGTCAGATCCCAGTGTTAGCGTTGGCTGGAGGCATTAATAGATTGTTAAAGTTTGTCACATTTTGGAGAAGGAGGAGGAGGAGGAAGAGGAGCCCCATCTGGACTCGAGGAGCGCCAGGGAGGGAGGGAGGCTTGTGCCGGGGCCGTGATAAGCCAGGGTTTTGGGGGAATTTATCCACACGGCGGCCGGTTCTGTTCCCCGCGCACATTTAAAGGCTCAACAGTAACGCAGAGACGTGATAATCCAGAGGAGAGCGGAGCTGTTTTCTGCACTCAGGCGCTCGGGGTTTGTCACAGAGCGGACGACTCACAAGGAAGTTCAGTTTCTTATTCCTCAAGACGCAAAACTGGGCACAAAGATTCGAAACATCTTCTGAAGCCGCGGACCCCAAACTTTTCCCTCTTAAGCACATTCTTTTGGGAGGCGAGAACTGTCAAAACAATGTAAAAAACTCTCATAACTCGCTCTTAATTATCTATATTTGAAAAAAATGATCTTAAGGACACCTTTTTAGGGGGTGGGAACTGTCAAAACTGAGTAAAAACTCTATTAGCAAAACTATTAGCTCACTCTTAACTACTGGATAGTTTGAAAAAATAATCTTAAACACAGTTTTTTGGGGGACAGAATCCATCAAAATGGCATAAGACCCATTAAAACTGTGAAAAAAACCTCTTTTAGTTCACTCTTAACTACAGTTTGAAAAAAATAATCGTATGGACACTTTCCTGGGGGGTGGGAAAAAATGTAAAAAACACTTATCTCGCTCTTAACTGTAGTTTAAAAAAAAATAAATAAAATTCTGACACCTTTTTGGAGGGTTAGACCTGTCAAAACAGCGTAAAAAACTCCCTTAACTCGCTCTTGACTATAGTTTGAGAAAATAAACTGAAGAACACTTTTATGACGTCAAAACAACATAAAAAACTCTCTTAATTCACTCTATATAGTTAAAAAAAAATATTTTAAGGACACTTTTTTGGGCAGCGAGACCCAACAAAACAGTAAAATACATACCTCTCTTAACTATAATTTGAAAAAATAACCTTAAGGACACTTTTTGGGGGGTCGGACCCGTCAAAACTGTGTAAAAAAAAAAAAAAAAACTTGCGCAATTCGCTCTTAACTAAAGTGTTAATGATCTTAAGAAGACATTTTACTGGCGGAAAACTCTCTTCATTTGTTCTTAACTATAGTTTGGAAAAATGATCTCAATACTTGGTGTTTACTCGGCTCATTTGCGTTACATGTTCACACAGACATGTGGCAGAGTATAAAACAATAAATAAAACTCCTTTTAAAGATAAATGATATTTTCCTCTGGGGTCCGGTACCAGATGGCCCGGGGCACAGTTTGGGGCCTTAGCCGGGTGACTAAGGGCCCCTGCTCTAAAGACATGGCCTTTCTGTGTGGAGTTTGCATGTTCTCCTCGCGTCTGAGTGTGTTTCCTCTGGGCAGCACAGGTAAATCCTCCAGTGGAGACTAGATCAAGATCATAGAGATGGGTCCCTGGGCCCCATGTGCTGCACTGCTCCTGAAAGGACGGGTCAAATGCAGATGACAATTTCCCTACAGGGATATTAAAGTACTACAAAACCAAAACAAACAAAACAAACACAATTTTGTGAGTGTTTACAGGATCAGATCTGAAGAGCTGGTCTGCAGCTCTGGTCTCGAGAGCCGCTGTCAATCAAACCTGTTGCTAACGGTAGCAGAGAGAAGCCTCCTGATTGGTCCGTTGTTAATGTTCATGTGGTGAAGAATGGGACAAATGCAGAAAGCAAATTTATCAAACTGGACTAAATATAACACCATGATCTGTCCACACCTCCTACCTCCACCTGTCCTCACTGTCCTCCCTCTCTCCTCTCCATACTGAGGACTTATGTGAGGATACTACGCTCTCTCCCTCTATCCTCCCTCACTCCTCTCCTCTCATTTCCTTCCTCATGTCCATATTGAGGACATTATGTGTGGACACTATGCTCTCTTCCTCTATCCTCCCTCAGTCATCTCCTCCCTCTATCCTCCCTCACTCCTCTCCTTCTCTCATTTCCTTCCTCATGTCCATATTGAGGACATTATGCTCCCTCTCTCCTCTCCTCCCTCTCTCTCCCCTCACTTTTCTCTCCCCTCCTTTTCCGTCTCTTGTGTCCATATTTGCTGTTTTCAGGACAGAACGGTGCCGGTGCCGGTTCCTGCACCAGTTCCAGGGGGAACCAAAGTTCTCACAGGCGAATGTGCTGCGTTCAGACCATTTAAGTGAACCAGGACACATCATTGAAAGAGGGCGTGGCTTTGCCACTAAACAAAAACAAGGCCATACGAAAGCAGAAAATAACAATCACGGACCACATATCACATATGGATCGATATAACTCGCTTTTTCTGGTGCTGCTGTCGAGCTTCTGTTGAACTTCTGCTAAAGTCCATATGGCAAATATTTGGTCTCCTCCACTGACACAGCACAGTCTTCATGTCACTTTTCTCCACCTTATTCCCATGGATCCATATTCCACACAAGTTTTTTTTGTTTGTTCATTTTACTGCCTGTGACCCGGATGAACCTGCTCACGTCTGTGACGTCACGGTTCACTTGGAAAAACCAAGTCTTATTTAGTTCCAGTCAGTTCCCGAATGCTTTGATTTTTGGCGTGAACACGTCAGTCGGTTCAAGGTGCGGGAACCGGCACCGGCACGGTTCTGTCGGCCTGAAAGCGCCGAATGAGGACATTATGTGTGGACATTATGCTCTCTCCTCCTCCTCTTCTCTTCTGTCCATATTTAGGACATTATGTGTGGACATGGCTCTCTCTCTTCTCTCCTCCTCTCTTCACTCCTCTCTTCCCTTCTCTCCTCCCTCTCTCGTGTCCATATTGAGGACATTATGTGTGGACACTCTGCTCTCTCTCTCTTCTCTCCTCCCTCTCTCCTCCCCTCTCTTCCTCTCTTCTCCCTCTCTCCTCTCCTCCTCCTCCTCCTTTTCTCTCATGTCCATATTGAGGACATTATGTGTGGACGAGGCGCGGGGGCCACAGCTGCACCAGGACGGGGCCGGAGCCAGAGAACGAGCAGTCGTGTCCCCTGCCCACTCAGCGCCGCCATCTGGAGGACAGGGGGAATCACAGCCACCTGACAGGGAGCCAAAACACACACACAAACACATATACACACACACATACACCCACATACATCCACAAACACACACACAAACACACACATACGCATATACACACACACACACCCACATACATCCACAAACACACACACACACATGCGCATATACACACACACACATACACCCACATACATCCACAAACACACACACACACATGCGCATATACACACACACACATACACCCACATACATCCACAAACACACACATACGCATATACACACACACACACACACCATACACCCACATACATCCACAAACACACACACAAACACACACATACGCATATACACACACACACACCCACATACACCCACATACATCCACAAACACACACAAACACATATACACACATACACACACACACCCATACACCCACATACATCCACAAACACACACACACACACATATACACATACACCCACATACATCCACAAACACACACACACACACATACGCATATACACACACACATACACACACACAAACACATATACACACACACATACACCCACATACATCCACAAACACACACACAAACACACACATACGCATATACACACACACACACCCACATACAAACACACACACAAACACACACAAACACATATACACACATACACCCACATACATCCGCAAGCACACACACAAACACACACATACGCATATACAAACACACACACCCATACACCCACATACATCCACAAACACACACACAAACACACACACATACATCCGCAAGCACACACACAAACACACACATACGCATATACAAACACACACACCCATACACCCACACACATCCACAAACACCCGCATACACGCACACACACAGTACACACACATGGCCCAAACTAATACTTATGATCGGACTAATAAACATAGATTAGACCTTTATGTGATGAAATGAAGGTTTAACGTATAATTCTAACTGAACAAAACATCCTGTGAGAGTTTGATTTCACTATTTTGCCCCTAAATCGAGATCTGAACATTATTAACATCAACAGACCAATCAGGCGCGTTCTTTCCCGAGGCCACGCCCACCAGCCTTAGCAACAGGTTTGATTGACAGGGTTGCTAAGCAGAAGGGGCGTAACCTTCAACACCCTCGCTCCTGATTGGCTCTTCGATTAAGTTTACGCTCACACTGGGAATTCCAAAGGTGGAATTCAGCTCAAGATTCCTCGATGAGCCTCATTTGACTGGAGCCGAACAGTGACGTCTGTGGTGAATATTTATCAGAGTTGAGAAGGAAAGTGCAACAACACAGGAAGTAGTGGAGCGTTCTAAAACAGAATCCCTCCCCTCTACAAAGTGACACTGAAACATCGTCTTTTTAGGGTCATTTTTTTAGGTCCAGTCTGGGTCCACTGAAGGTTCAGACTGTGACACCAGATGACGTCTTTTTTTTACAACTTCTTACGGACGTACAGTATTGACGTTCCCAGGACCTGCGGATGAGGCTAATTCTAGTCCAGATGAGGTCGTTGTCGACGTCTTTTCCTACGTTAAATGTAAACTTGCTTTAAATGGTCACATTTTTATCCAAAGGGCGTTAAAAATGGAACACACACAGTTTGCACCTTCAGTGAACGTAATTTTGGACGTACAAAATTACCCTAAAAGACGTTTCAGCATTACTTTGCGCAGTGGGAATATTTATTAAGAACGTAATTTTCCTGCGTTTCCTCCTGTGTCAGACGCCTCCGTGACGTCATAAAAAAGTCTCCTAGTCCACAGTTCAAAAGTTTAACTGCAGACCGACGTCAAAGTGGGGTCAGAGTGAGTCGCCATCTGCACATTTATTCCAGAACTGGTTTTGGACTGACGGACACAATAAAGACCTGATCTGCATGTCCAGAAGACGAATAACGTTTAGCGGGTCTGTTCATAACACGGAAAACTCTGTCCAAAATGCAGAGACAATTTGTGCACAAAGAAAAGCATTTAAACACACAAGTAAATGGCAAATGGGGACATCTTTATAAAGCACTTTTCCACCTCCAAGACACTCAAAGTGCTTCACAACAAGGGACCACTCACCCATCCACACACCAGTGCACACAGACACTGGGGGTGAGCGGGGTTAAGTGTCTTGCCCAAGGACACAACGGCAGCTTCATCTGTGGGAGCTGGAATCACACCAGCTCCTGTGGGTCAGTGGATCTGACCAGCACCAATGATGGTTATGTTGAGATCGGGATTTGAACCTTCAGATCAGTGGACAAACGCTCGGCCAACTGAGCGACTGTCGCAGGGAAAACCATTTAAGTTTTATGAATGAGATCAGATTCTGGTGAAATTTTGTATGAACTTTAAAAACCCAGAGGAGCACTTCCTGAGATAATCACCTGATGAGGACTAAACCTTACACCTCCTTCTTTCTCATCTTCTCTTCTCCTCCTCTCCTCCCTCTCTCCAGACCCCTCCCTGTCAGCTCTCTCTTCTCCCTCTCTTCTTACCTCCCTCTCCCCAGCCACCTCTCTTTCCTCTCCCTCCATCTCCTCCTCTCCTCCCTCTCTCCTCTCTCTGCCTTTTTACCTCCCTCTTCTCTCTCTCATCTGTCCCTCTCTCCCCAGACACTTCCCTCCTCTTTCTCTCTTCTTACCTCCCTCTCTCCAGAAACCTCCCTCTCCTCTCCCTCCATCTCCCACCTCATCCTCTCCTCCCTCTCTCCAAACACCTCCCTCCCTGCTCTCCCTCTCTTCTTACCTCCGCTCCCCAGACACCTCCCTCTCCTCTCTCTTTCCTCTCCCTCCATCTCTCCTCTCCTCCTTCTCCTCCCTCTCTCCTCCTCTCGGTGCTTGTAAGTGCACATCATTGGCAGCCGTGGTCCCTGGTGGCGGCGATGGCGATGGGGAGGAAGAGGAGAGCGACGGAGGGGAGGAAGAGGAGGAGAGCGGCGGAGGGGAGGAGAAGGAGGAGAGCGGCGGAGGGGAGAAGGAGGAGAGTGGCGGAGGGGAGGAGAAGGAGGAGAGCGGCGGAGGGGAGGAGAAGGAGGAGAGCGGCGGAGGGGAGAAGGAGGAGAGTGGCGGAGGGGAGGAGGAGGAGAGTGGCGATGGCGGCGGTGGCGTTCCAGAGAAATGCCAGCGCGGTTTGGCTCGGCGGCGGCGGCGGCACAGACGGAGCGGGCGGGCACAGATGGCGCTAATGGAAGGGCCCCGTCCAAGCGCGGGGCCCGGACCAAGCAAAGAGAGGGGCCCCAGCCAAAGACGAGCGGTGTGAAGGAGAGCGAGGCCAAGCGGAGAGGCCGGCGCAGAGTTACTACACAGAAAAAACACAGTGGGAGAGAAAGGGGGATGGAGGAAGAGGAAGAGGAGGAGTGTGTGTTGTGTTTAGGTTTACAATTTTAGATTCTGACCAGCGACGTGAAAAACTGAAAAAAGCGACGTGCGACAGTATTTCTCTAGTTTTGACTATTTACGACACACAAAACAGACTCTTGTGAGATTTAAGTTGTGTTACAATTAGTGTTGCTCCGATACCATATTTTTGGGGGGATCCGATACCGATACTTGGCTGTAGTGTACTCGCCGATACCGATACCAATCCAGTCCAATCACTTTATTTCTACAGCACATTTTATAAACATGACAGTTTCCAAAACGCTGTGCAGACAAATTAATACGACAAAAAACTGAAAACCATAAATAAAAGCAATAAATAAAATGTGTTAAAGCAAAAAATAGATTAAAAATATAATTTAAAAAAATATAAAAATATGATAAAAATATTTAAAAAAATTAAATAATAAATACATCTGCGTCTCCTCAAGAACAGAACGCCCCAAAGAACCCTTGGACTTTTCCATTTATTATTATTGATTTCTACGTTTGGGAGTGAGAAACACAATTTTGATTCTTTATACGTTTTTCGTGCAAAGAACTTTGAAATAAATAAATAAAATTAAATAAAACACACAGAGGATGTGGGCAGTTCGATACCACATAGCGTGAAGATGTAGACAAGAGCAATAAATAAATCTGCTAAAAGGCTAAAATCTCTAAAGAAAATATAAAAGAATATGCTAGATTTTGAGAACTAAGTGTTAAGAGTCAAGTATAGAATAATTTTGACCATAACTAGAGCCAATTAATGCACTTATACTTTTCTAATTCGTTATTTTCTACCACAGAGTGAATAAAACCCACATTGAGGCCTGTAAAAACACACTCATCCTCGGAGCACATGGATCATTCTGCAGAGGAAACAAAGTCCAAGTTAGCACCGTTAGCACACTAAAGGCTAAAGGAAGGAATCAAAGAGGAAACACAAATGTCTTTTCTGTCATTATCGGCGTGTTTTAAGAGTCTGTAGAGCCTCCGAACAGCGGCCGTGTTCTCATCTACAGGAAAATACGAGTGGTATCGGATCGAGTACTCGCCGATACAGTGCTGCTAATACTACAACAACAACTAATACGACTATGCAATAATCTACGCATTTATTTCATGTTTTTATTGGTATGGATGTGAAAATGTGTTGTATATTTATTCATTTTTACTGCTGCAGTTTTGCTCTGTCGAAGTTTCATTGAATTTTGTACAATGACCGAAGTCTGACGGGTCCCGACAGGTTTGGACAAACATTTAGAGCTTATGTTGGGGCTAAGGATGGACTCGGACACATCGCCGCTTCAGCTGTTTCCTGTCTACGGAAAAACCACTCGCTCAGAGACTCTGAAGTGTTCAAAGATCAGACTCTGCACTTCCAGTTTAGACACAAGTCCAAACTGTGTTGTTATTATTTGTGAAATGTGGAGCGAGACTTCAGATACAGGATTTTTAAAGCAGAAAAGAGGAGATAAAGTCCACAGGAAGTAGAGTCACAGTCGATGATGTGCAGCTTCTCCTTGAACTGTGCGCTGTGTGGATGGAAACAAACACACATGCGGAACTCTCTCAATTTTTCACTTTCAAAGAACGCCTCAAACTGGATTAATAGCGCCGTTTTGTGGACTGGATGTCATTATTTGAAGAGGACAATTTCTATGGATGATGTGGGTGAGACGCTGCACTTTAAATGTTCCACTTTACATTAGATGAGGAATAAAGTCTTTATTTTCACTATATCCTGCGTTTGTTTGTTGCGTCTCTGCCCCTGACGCTCTGTTTTATCGTCTGTTTCCGTCGCGTTGTTGATGTTTGGTGGTTCTGATCTGACACTGACTCCACACGCGAGACAAAAAGTCGGGTCGCGCCTCCCTCAACACAGGGAGACGAAATCGCAGCTAAAACCGGGCAAATTCTCCGGTAGCGTGTGGCGGCCTTTAGTTATGAATATCCATATTTGCTCCTGTAACCGCTGGCCTCGATGAGCTTCATTTGTCTGGAGCTGAACGCTGTGGGCGACCGCGCACTCGCTCCGTTCCTCTTCTGTACCCACCCTCCCTCCTCTGTGCCGTCCCACCCTCCCTCCTCTGTCCAAACCTTTACAATCTGTTCAAATCATCATCAAAAAATCATCAGAATTCGCCCGATCCAAAAACAAGGCCTGGTGTGTTTTCGCGTCGCCACCTCCGTCCCCGCGTCTGCAGCGCTAACTCGCCGCCCGTCACTCAAGCCGCCGCCGTCTTTTTCTTCCCACAATGCCTTTCTGTTCTGCGGCCGTCTCCAGGTGATAGTCCGCGCCGACCCCGCAGTCGCTCGCACACCTTGGTTCGCGCGTCTCCGTGGTGTGAGGAACGGGCTGAACTCCGGCGTCGCTAACTGAACAGATGCTACACAAAAAAAGAAAACGTCTCGGATTAAAGTCGCCGGATTTGAGAATAATGCGAGTTTTATTTCTCGATTCATGTTTTTCACATTTGGAGGGAGTTGGAGCCGAAGAGGGAGGAGTGTTTTCGTGGAGCGAACGTGTTACTGGTGCAAAACGTGAAATTAAAAGGGTTCTGAGAATGAGAAGAATAACTCACTACCGAGGAAACATTTTAAAGATATTCAAAGAGGGAAAAGTTGAAGTTAAGAAAAGTAAAAGTAATGCGATAAGTGGAGTATATTTATGGAATGGACTTGGAGGACGGTGTAAAAAATGTGCAAATATTCATCTTTTTACACATATTTTACAACTTTTTAGAGACGCACCATCAGGAAATATTCATGAATTGTTATTAAAAAGTTATTCTTGATAATATATTATAAACCTGTGTGTATTTGTAATGTGTTATGTTTTATTTGATTTTTTCATCTAATTTTTCTTTAAAAAAAAAAAAATTCCATGTAATTTCTAATGACCAATATAACAACTACTACTACTACTACTACTACTACTACTACTACTACTACTACTACTGTACTAATACTACAAACAACCAAAAAAAGCATTCTAAGTATTAAAAAACCTGAATAAACACAGTACAGAGGACAGTAAATGGCAGTGCTCACAGCAGTACTTTCAGAGTGATAAACGCAGTACTTTCAGAGTGATAAACGCAGTACTTTCAGAGTGATAAACGCAGTACTTTCAGAGTGATAAACGCAGTACTTTCAGAGTGATAAACGCAGTACTTTCAGAGTCATAAACGCAGTACTTTCAGAGTGATAAACGCAGTACTTTCAGAGTGATAAACGCAGTACTTTCAGAGTGATAAACGCAGTACTTTCAGAGTGATAAACGCAGTACTTTCAGAGTCATAAACGCAGTACTTTCAGAGTCATAAATGCAGTACTTTCAGAGTGATAAACGCAGTACTGTCAGAGTCATAAACGCAGTACTTTCAGAGCCATAAACGCAGTACTTTCAGAGTGATAAACGCAGTACTTTCAGAGTGATAAATGCAGTACTTTCAGAGTCATAAACGCATTACTTTCAGAGTTGTAAATGCAGTACTTTCAGAGTGATAAATGCAGTACTTTCAGAGTGATAAATGCAGTAATTTCAGAGTGATAAATGCAGTACTTTCAGAGTTGTAAATGCAGTACTTTCAGTCATAAACGCAGTACTTTCAGAACCATAAACACAGTACTTTCAGAGTCATAAACGCAGTACTTTCAGAGCCATAAATGCAGTACTTTCAGAGTGATAAACGCAGTACTTTCAGAGTGATAAATGCAGTACATTCAGAGTTGTAAATGCAGTACTTTCAAGTTGTAAATGCAGTACTTTCAGAGTTGTAAATGCAGTACTTTCAGAGTTGTAAATGCAGTACTTTCAGAGTCATAAACACAGTACTTTCAGGGTGATAAACGCAGTACTTTCAGTCATAAACGCAGTACTTTCAGAGCCATAAACGCAGTACTTTCAGAACCATAAACACAGTACTTTCAGTCATAAACGCAGTACTTTCAGAACCATAAACACAGTACTTTCAGAGTCATAAACGCAGTACTTTCAGAGCCATAAATGCAGTACTTTCAGAGTGATAAACGCAGTACTTTCAGAGTGATAAATGCAGTACTTTCAGAGTTGTAAATGCAGTACTTTCAGAGTTGTAAATGCAGTACTTTCAGGGTGATAAATGCAGTACTTTCAGAGTGATAAATGCAGTACTTTCAGAGTGATAAATGCAGTACTTTCAGAGTGATAAATGCAGTACTTTCAGAGTTGTAAATGCAGTACTTTCAGGGTGATAAATGCAGTACTTTCAGAGTTGTAAATGCAGTACTTTCAGAGTGATAAATGCAGTAATTTCAGAGTGATAAATGCAGTACTTTCAGAGTTGTAAATGCAGTACTTTCAGAGTTGTAAATGCAGTACTTTCAGAGTTGTAAATGCAGTACTTTCAGAGTGATAAATGCAGTAATTTCAGAGTGATAAATGCAGTACTTTCAGAGTTGTAAATGCAGTACTTTCAGAGTTGTAAATGCAGTACTTTCAGGGTGATAAATGCAGTACTTTCAGAGTTGTAAATGCAGTACTTTCAGAGTTGTAAATGCAGTACTTTCAGAGTTGTAAATGCAGTACTTTCAGAGTTGTAAATGCAGTACTTTCAGAGTTGTAAATGCAGTACTTTCAGAGTGATAAATGCAGTACTTTCAGAGTTGTAAATGCAGTACTTTCAGAGTTGTAAATGCAGTACTTTCAGAGTTGTAAATGCAGTACTTTCAGAGTTGTAAATGCAGTACTTTCAGAGTTGTAAATGCAGTACTTTCAGAGTTGTAAATGCAGTACTTTCAGAGTTGTAAATGCAGTACTTTCAGGGTGATAAATGCAGTACTTTCAGAGTTGTAAATGCAGTACTTTCAGAGTTGTAAATGCAGTACTTTCAGGGTGATAAATGCAGTACTTTCAGAGTTGTAAATGCAGTACTTTCAGAGTTGTAAATGCAGTACTTTCAGAGTTGTAAATGCAGTACTTTCAGGGTTGTAAATGCAGTACTTTCAGGGTTGTAAATGCAGTACTTTCAGAGTTGTAAATGCAGTACTTTCAGAGTTGTAAATGCAGTACTTTCAGGGTTGTAAATGCAGTACTTTCAGAGTTGTAAATGCAGTACTTTCAGGGTTGTAAATGCAGTACTTTCAGGGTTGTAAATGCAGTACTTTCAGGGTGCTTTCTTGGTGCACCGAACGGTCCATTTGAACCTTAGTTTGGTTCGTTTTCCCTGGTGTGAAGCACTCAGATCTGCACCAAATCAACCAGACCGAGACCTCAGAGAAGAGGTGGTCTCAGTCCACTTGATTCTGCACCAAATGCCAGATTCTGGTGTGGCGCCTCTGGTGTGAACGCGAACTTGGAGACAGTAGGTCCAAACAAACTATATGAAATGCATCATGGGAGAATATATGAGTATCTTCGGCCTGAAATGCTCTGCACCTTCAGTAACCAGTGCAGTAACAGATCGTTCTCCAGATGCAGCCGCGACTCATTTTCAAATGGATATTTAGCCACAGTGGCCAAAACAGAGAATGTGATCAGGAGGTCAGGACCAGTGTGTGAACGTGTCGCTCCATGAGTCAGAATTGGGGATGTGTCCGTATGTTCCTGTGACCTGCAGGCTCAGAGAGGTCCGGGTGTTCCCATGTTCACGGAGCAACGGCATTTGTTACTTTAATCTATTGATTAACCAAATCATTTTATGCAAATAGGTCATAGCCTATTCAATTGATTCAACTTCAAAATTGCCATTTAGCCGAGTGTGAGAAATGCTCCAGTTAGACTAGATCCAAACCCAGACTCCTGAACCAGTGGGAGCAGCTCTGGTTCAGGCCGGGCTCAGATGAGCAGGATCAGGGAATAGTGTTTGGTGCTTTCCCCGGGAAGAACCAAGTGTGCGGAGGACGGACGTGCAGAACAAAATATAAAGAACCAAACTGGGTTTGTGCTTCTGTCCCTGCCCAGCACCACCGCAGAACCAGCCGTGATCCTCGAGCACGGAGAACCGGAGCAGCCCGGACCTGTAGTTCTCAGAGCATTATCGCTTTCGCCGCACGGATCCAACACACAGAGGACGACACAAACCCGCTCTGCCCCAGTCCAGTGTGAACCAGCACAGAGCCTCTGGACCGATCTGACCAACACGCTCGAAGGACGGCATAAGACCAAGGACCAGATCCCCGGGTCCGTCCTGAGGGGCTGCGCTCTGCGGTGAAGCTCCCGAGTCTTTATCTTTACCCAGTGCTCCTGCTCCGGGCTCATGTGCAGTGAGTTGTGTACAGAGTTCTAGGAACAGAGGTACGGGGAACGTCGGGCTGACCCCAAAATGGCCGCTTATTTCTACTACAATTTTGTTTGGTTTGCCGGTGTGAGAGCGGACGACACTGGAGTCTGTCTGCTACATAAGAATAATTTTATTGCCTGATACGGACCAAATAATTGTACTAGTGGTGTAAAAAAACGCCCTCAGACTCCTCCGGCCGCTGTGGACTGAAGCTCTGGGGCTGTGAGCGGAGCAGCTGCTG
>CM060661.1:36701812-36716812 GCA_030686955.1 Odontamblyopus rebecca
TTTGTTTTTCATTTTCCTAATCGCTAACGTGGCCTGATTGGAAGCGACGTTTCCCTGGTTTTACCCACACACACTGGCACATGTCTGCAGGCCCCTTCATTAAAGACCATGTTTTCACGTCAGATGTCGTAAAAAAGCGGAAGAGGAGGATTGGCCGTGATGTTGGCGCGTACTTCTTCGGGGTATTTTGAATATTCTCTGCACAAATACTGTATATTTTTACTGCGTTGGGCCCAGGGTGTTACAGTCTCTGCCGCCGTTAGTTTCACACATATATTACACGTCAGGGGAGGTTAGAGTTCGGAAAAGCAGCATTAGCCCTGGCACGAGGATACTTCTACTGGTACTGCTACTACTACTACTACTACTACTACTGCTATGACTACTACTACTGTAACTGCAACATCTGTACTACTACTACTGCTACTGCTACACCCACTACTGCAGGCTGTTACTACATACTATTTCTACTACCACAATTATTAATGGTACTTCTGTTACTCTTAATGCTACTACTACTACTACTACTACTACTACTACTACTACTGCTATTACAGCTGCCTGTACTGCAACTACTGTCTTCGGGCCGTGGTATGTGTATTTGTCTTCTTCTGTTACTACACCCACTGCAGCTACAATTACTGCTACTACAAATACTACAAGTTACTACTCATAAAACTACTACCACTCTTTCTGCTACCACAACTGTATACTACTGTAATACTACTACTACTACTACTACAGCTGCTACTACTACTACTACAGCTGCTACTACTACTACTACAACTCAAACTACTACTACTACTACAAATACTATCGCTGCTACTACTACAACTACTAAAGCTATTTCAACTACTACTACTTCTATGACAACTACTACAACTATGACATCAACTACTACTACTACTGCTGCTACTGCTGCTACTACTACTACTACTACTACTACTACTACTACTACTACTACTACTACTACTGCTACTACTACTACTACTATTATTAAACTACTACTACTACAACTACGACTATTAGAACAACTACTACTACTACCACTACTACTACTACTACTACTATTATGCTACTACTACTACTACTACTGCTACTACTACTACTATTATGCTACTACTGCTACTACTGCTACTACTACTATAATTTCAAGTACTATTACTACTACTACAACAACAACAAGTTGCAAGTAGTTTGCAAATTTTACTCAACATTTCAACATTTAATTTCGAGTGTTGAATTTGAGGCCCTGAAAATCTCTGTACTGAATATAAATACACATATATATACCGAAAAGGTGATTATTTTGAGTTTTTAAACACTTAAAATACTTAATACCAAATCCGAGTCCAAATCCAAATTATCTCCCTTCTTCAACTTTAGCGGCTTTCCTTTTGGCGTCTTCAAACGCACTCGCCCAAATCTACAATCTAAAACCAAACAAAAGCCTGCGATATTCCAAAAACACCGGATCTCCTGCGGCCCGAGCCAAGTTAAAATTAGCCGCAGCATATTGCCACTTAACTACACAAGAACTACTAATCCCCGAAGGTTTGGAGCGGTACTTTTGGAGGGCCCCGCGCCTCCCAGAAGCTCATAAGGAAAAACCGGCGCTTCCTCTTCCAGCCGCCGCATATGCTCGGGATGCGCGCGGGCGAAAGTTAGTGCCCAAAATGAATCTGTCAATATTTAAAAACACGGAGGGGACTGACTCACGCGGGAGGCTGCCAGGCGCCGCTCCTCTTTCTTGGACGCGCCGCACTTTGATTGGCGGCGGAGGTTTTCTGGAGGGACTCGTGTCGCGTTTCGAAGTATTTTTGGTTGTACTTTTTAATGCAGTGGTAGAAGTGTTAAGCGGCGGTGACAGGTTTTCGGTGGCGCGTGTTTTTTTTTTGGGTATCTGTGGAATCCGCAGGAGATATTGGGGGTAAAAGCAGTGAAAGTGATGGACTTAAGTGGACATTTTAGGGATCTGTAGTTTTACGTTAAGGTGGAATGTGGGACTTTTCTGGTTCAGGGTCCGTCAAATGGTTTTCTACTGAAGATCAGGACTAAAACAGGACTAAAACAGGATTAAAACAGGACTAAAACAAGACTAAAATAGGCCTATATCAAGACTGAATCAGGACCAAAACAGGATGATATCAGGGCTATAACAGGAATAAAACAAGACTATGACAGGACGAAAACAGGACTAAACCAGCACTCAAAACAGGACTATATCAAGACTAAACCAGGACTATATCAGGGCTGAATCAGGACTAAAACAGTCAGGCTAAAAATTCAAATAGGACTTGATTAAAACAGGACTACATCAGGACTAAAACAGGACTAAAATAGGACTAAAACAGAACTATATCAGGACTAAAACAGAGCTATATCAACACTGAATCAGGACTAAAACATGACTAAACCAGGACCAAAACAGGACTAAACCAGGACTAAAACCAGGACTAAACCAGGAGTAAACCAGGACATAGATAGGCAGCTTTAATACCATAGCGTGGAACATTCTAGGCAATAGCAGTATCTTTTTTTCATTCGCATAAAAAATTTTTTTTTTTTAATTGTAAAACTGAAAATTCTATTTGTAAAATGTGATTCACATTTGTGGATCACCGATTACGCAAATTCAGCGATTTCCTCTATGGCATATTTTTGAGACGTTCTTTTCACAAAATCCACAAATCCAATAGATATATATATTAACAAATACACATCTATTTGTAAAGACCAAAATAACACATCACAAATATTAAATTTGCATTTGTGGATATCGAAGAAACACATGTACAACCTAGTGCTGTCAGTCGAGTTAACATTACTGTCCCATCAATTATCATTTTAATACTTTTATCAACACAGAAAAGTGATAGGCTTTGTGCAGATGTGTTTTTTTTATTGTAACTGTGTTTGCGGCCGTGTTTGTCGCCCCAACGCTGCTGTACTCAGGGCGATGACGTCCTCACACGACGCTGTTTGTTTACATGTGGCAGCAGAGCAACGCTTCAGTGGAGAAAATAAGTCCAGCGACAGAAATATCTATTAAACAGTGAGACAGATGTGAGTCCTGCTGCAATTTGCTCCTCCAGGAGTTTATGGAGAGAACGACAGCTCAGAGCAGAGAGGACAGGAGGAGAGAGGCTGAAACGCTTCTGTCTCTGTCACCGTCCTTATCGAAGGTCATAGATGTGATCAAAGGTCAGTATTCGGCGTATGTTTTGGAGCGACTTTATTTCATGTTTTCCTCGTATGAATAACATCAGCTCACACATAGGACTTCTCTGTTTTGAACAAATTGTTTTCCTTCCTGTTTACACTCGGATCCTGTAGATTTCTAATGTTACAGCAGTGGCCACAGCTTATGAAAAAACTATTTTGCAATAAAAAAAGATTTTTTGCATTAACTCGTTAATAACGTGATATTTTTGACAGCATTAGTACAAACCAATGACTATTTGTAGATCGCCCTCTGTGCATTTGTGAATAGTAATGAGACAAAAGTAATGATAAACATGGCTTAAAGTTCACAAGAATCCATTTTGTGTAATATAGGACCTTAAACACAACTGAAACACAAATTGCAAAAAAAGCGGTAAACACAAATAGAAAAAAGTGTCTGATGCCTGATTTACCCCACGCAAACTTCTAATCTCAAAAGCCCCATTAGCGAAGCTTTAAAACACGTCTCCCCAACTCGTGAACAGTCCGTTTTAATCAGCCGTACTTTAATGAATGTGTACAGACAGCATTATTAAAACACAAATAAACAACTTCTCTGAGCCGCTGCCAAACGTAAAAGTGCCCGTCTCGTTCCAGGATCATTATAAAGCCATTGATGTTTCAGTTGTAATTATTCCCCGGCCTTAATCTGCTCATTAAAGATGCAGATTCGGCGCTAACGACGATAGCGTATCACGGTGATTAGCCGCGAGTACAAATCAGGTGAGACAAAGGGCTTGATGGAGCGGCCTCGTCTCGGCGCTGTACGTTGATTGTGAGTTCGAGCGGAATAATTGTCGATTGTTTTGGAGGTTGTGGTTGTGTTGTGTGAGGGAGAAGTGGGGCTGAAGTTTGTGTCAAAGTCATTTTAGAAGTGTGAAAAGTGAACAAATAGCAATTATAGTTTTAAAGGTTTGAGTTTTCAGGTCTTTAAAGGGGGCAATTTTACACAATTTCTTTATCTAATCCAGTCCACTTTATTTCTATAGCGCATTTTATAAGCCTGGCAGTTTCTAAAGTGCTGCACAAATAAATTAATACGATAAAACAGTAAATTATAAATAAAACATAAATAAAAACTAATAAAAATATAAAAAATTAATAAAATCAAATGTAAAATGAAATTAAAATCCAGAGAGTAAAAGTGGGTTTTAAGACGAGACTTAAAACTCTGCACTAGGGGGTGCTGTTGGGACATTGGGGAGGCAGAGAGCTCCAGAGTTTAGGGTCGGTCACAGAGAAGGTCCTTGTTTTAAGGCTCCGTTTACACGTACACGGATATTTTTTAAAAACTGAGAAATTTCCCTTAGTTTACACACAAACGGAGAATTCGCCTCTGAAAACAAATCTTTCTAAAAACTCCGGCTAAAGTGGAGCTTTTGGAAAACTATGGTTTGGCGTTTGCGTGTAAAGTGACATAAACCTGCGACCAGTGTTAACGTTTTTCTCTGGTGATGATCAGAAGCGTCAGAGCAGCAGTCGCATTACTTCTGGTGCAAACACTTCTGTCCTGTGTTTGCATTTGCACAGCTGATGTTTCATATCGATGAAGAGACGAATGAGGCTCGGAGCTCAGCAATTTTCTCTCTTCTCCTTACGACTCGAAGACCCAGTCGCCGTCACCGCCAATGTCACTGTTTTTGGGTCCGACCTGGGCGGACGCCGTCTGGTGGGATCATTTTGAAAATTAAGTGCTTGTCCTGGAGGAGCGTCGTGAAAATTTTAGGATGTCGTGGTCATCACTGCTGCGTCCTCACATCAAGGGTGAGACGACCGTCATCGCTCGACGGCGTATTTATGAGGGCTCATGTAAATAGAAACTTTTTTGAAAACGGTGCTGTGTGCACGATGTTATTTCGGAAAACGGAGCGAGGGAAATATTCGTTTTTAAAAATATCCATGTACATGTAAACGGGGCCTAAGTCTCGTCTAAGGCCCCACGAGCTGGAGCCCTCAGACCTCAGAGAACGAGCGTAAGAGTAAATCTGGATGAGGTCCGAGATGAAACATGGGGCCAATCCATTCAATGCTTTAAAATTAAACAATAAAATCTTAAAATCAACTCGAACTCAAACAGAAATCCAGCACAAAGACACAAGGATTATTGTGATACCGATGTTATAATGAATCCTTATACCACACTCACTCCATCACATCACTTTTCATCATTCTGAAAGCCCAGGATGAGTAAAGTACCAATATCATAATTTCTGAAGACCATTAGTCATAGAGCGTGTTTACCTGTGCTCGAGTATCCCGGTTAGTATCGGGTTTTGTGAGTGTCCATGTAGATGCAGGATCCTGATTTCTCACTCCTAGAGCTGTACTGAGCATGTGCGAACACAAGTAACAGATACGGTAGGAGCAGATACTTTCCCAAAACGACTCAAACTCAGTAAAATGTTATACTTAAAAATGAAGTCTACTTTTAAAATACAACCACATTTAAACCCCAGGTTCAGCTCGGTGGTGGTTTTTGCTCTTGAACCAAACTGACTCTGTCTTTTGTTGTAGTTTTAACTGTTAAAAACGGCTATTCTGACATGCCATTATTCAGACACTGACGTCTAATTATCAGAGTAGCGGTATAAACATTAGTTTTCAAGCGTCCCACTACTTAAACTTTTTTTTTCTTGGTCTGAGTAGCACTTTGCTATTTTTCAAACATTCTGCTTTTCTGGCATGAATAATATGAATGTGACAGCCTATTATACTTTGCGCACCCATAGATCATAAAATGCTTGGACCGATGTGAAGCTCTTGAGTTTTCAAAATGAAAAACTGGGACTCCCCCGGTTTGTGCTGGTTGGTAATAATAAAATTGTGAAATAAGTGCGTAATTAAGGAGAATCATTCTGCACTCCCATTCATGACGAGCATGCGAGTCAGTATAGTCACATTTTCTTTATGTTTTGGTCATTTTTAAGCAGCTTTTCTGTATTTTACCAAAACAAATGACAGTTTATGCTTCTCTTTACTGTTGGCTGGTGTCAAATTGGTCAAAAATAGGGACATCTTGGACATTTCATGTATAAAAGTGGGACAAATCAGTGGTTTTGTATAAATCCACTGGGACAGGGGACACAAGGCTCAAAACCGGGACTGTCCCGGGTAAATAGGGACGTCGGGACACGCTATTTTTCTCGCACATTAAAAAATCCTGTAATGTGTGGCGCCTTTTAGACTTTTCCTCATTCTTAACTATACATAACAATATTTAAAGCTGATTATTCACAGCAGCTAACACCGATATCAGCATAGTCCAGCCCAATTATAATAGTTTACAGAAAAAATATAGACACAAAGTGTGGGTTTTATGTTTTTTATGACTTGAGGCAGACCTGCAGCGCCCCGGAGCCGCACACGCCCCTCCTCAGCATCAAATATTAAAGTATTGTTTTATTTACAGCTAGCCTTAGCATTAGCACTTATTTACAGCTAGCATTAGCATGAGCGTGATAAGCATATTCTCCGTAGCTCCGCGTGGCGCTGCTTTACGGCCTCATAACTCTGCCCTCACTCCGCGCTCAATTTACACCAGATTTCTGCTGCAAAATCACTTTTACCTCCGACCTGCGACGCTGACTTACGACCGCAACAAAGAGCGAGTAAATCAGACGCAGACGGAGAAACCCGGACTGAGATTTACGGAGCTGGAAAGTGTAAAAGTGTGAAATGTGTATGTTCTCCGTGTGTTTGTTGACCGTGTTTTTCTCAGACACGAGGCTCTGGGTTTGAGTCCTGATCGCTCTGAGTGGAGTTTAGTTAGACTGTCGCCTGGTCCTGGTTTAGTCTGGGTTTAGCTCTGGTTTAGCTCTGGTTTAGTCCTGGTTTAGTCCTGATGTATTCCTGGTTTAGCCTTAGTTTAGTCCTGGTTTAGCCCTGGTCTAATTCTGGTCTAATCCTTCTTTAGAACTGTTAGTCCTGATCTAGTCCTGGTTTAGTCTTAGTTTAGACCTGGTTTAGACCTGGTTTAGCTCTGTTTTAGTCCTGGTTTAGCCCTGGTCTAATTCTGGTGTAATCCTGCTTTAGAACTGCTTTAGTCCTGGTCTAGCCCTGGTCCAGACCTAGTTTAGACCTGGTTTAGCCCTGGTTTAGCCCTGGTTTAGCCCTGGTTTAGGCCTTGTTTAGACCTGGTTTAGACCTGGTTTAGACCTTGTTTAGTCCTGGTTTAGCCCTGGTCTAATCCTGCTTTAAAACTGTTTTAGTCCTGGTCTAGTTCTGGTTTATCAGAATCAGAATTTCTTTTATTCATCCCACAGGGGAAATTTTCTTTGTCTTAGTCTTTAGTCTTAGTTTAGACCTGGTTTAGACCTGGTTCAGTTCTGGTTTAGCCCTGGTTTAGGCCTGGTTTAGACCTGGTTTAAACCTGGTTTAGTCCAGGTTTAAACGCTCCACACTGGATATCAGAACCAGGAGTTTGGTTCGAAAAACAGGAATCGGCCGTTCTCCATGTTTTCCATTATTCATTTAACACAAAATTGAAAACTGGAAAAAGAGTTTGTTTTCTTTTGGTTTTACTTCGAAAAACGAATGAACAAAAGATACACAGATTCTCCAGCTGTTTTAGAGGAGGAAACATCATTCGAACACGACTTAAACCTCACAAGAGTCCAGATTTGCATAATATAGGAGCTTTAAAGAATATATTTCAAGTCCTGCTGTCCAAACAGAGACACACGAGTCCACCAAAAGTCCACCGCGTCCAAACCTCAGACTGTAGCGTTTGTCTGAAAGTGAAGAGCCAATCCGTAAAACGTGACAGCTGGCATCCCGGCTCCGAACAATCTCCACAAGACACTTTCCGCAGCTCATTAATATTCATGAGTTCTAACGCCGCGTTTGGACGGGTCTGACCAAACTCCAGATCTCCAAAACACAATCAGACATTTATACAGGAAAGAAAAGATCGTACGACACCGTTTTCTGAAGGTCTAACGTTGTTTCCTCAGCACAAACAGACCTGGAGAGGAGAGAGACAGAACTGCAAGAGCAAAAAGAGCAGTTTTGACTGTATTTATTTGACATTTTTATACTGTTTCGTGAATTTCCTGCTTTACATTCACTTTCACTTTCATTTATTGCGATGTTGAGTCGCGCAGTGATTTTCTCGGGCAAAATACCTGTGTAAAAGTGTCGCATATTGTTGAGCAGCTTCATAAATCTGCCCCAACACCAAATCTTCACCCAACAAGGTCGACAAAGAACAGATTCTGTCCATGAAGAATTTATCCACAACGATCAAGGGAAGAAAGACGAAAACTTAAAGGAAACGACGACGAGCATCAGTGAAACTACTGAGCAACACTAACGTTATGGTCACGAATAAAACATAACTTCTTCACTCAGACTAATTCTAAAATTAAAAATCGATTTTGTGATGTCGATATTAGCATTGACAGAGAGATTTGTGTGGTTTAAATGGTCGACATTTAATCTGTGAACATCTGTAGCATTTAAACTGCACAAATCTCTCAGTCTTTGCTAATATTAGCATCACAAAATCGATTTTTAATCTTAATTGCACATATTCGTCCGACCACTTGCTCTTTTTGCTTGGCATGGTTCGCATGAAGGGAAAATATTAAGAAAGAAATGACACGACACCATCACGACAGTCACAATACTACTGCGCGCACAAAATTTCCTGCAGCCAATAACGGCCAAACGGGGCGTGGCATCATGAATCAAATGAGTTGGATGTTTATCTTGACCCCTGAACCCCTGGGTTAAGAACCACTGTTTAAGACGAAGAAATAACTGTAACTCCATGGAGAAAAGCGTTCGGCAGAAGCTCCACCAGAAAAGTTACACAACACAGCTTGAAAATAATGGCTGTGTACAAATTTTGACTTAAGTTTAGACTTTATACTTTCTTTTTTTCCTCAAACTACTTAAAAACACTTGAAATCGTACTGTGTGTGGCATCAGTTTTCCATGTTTCTGCAGGACTGGTGAAGGGTGAAGTGGACGGGTGACGCGGGTCTGGCGGGTCTTGGTGTTTGGCCTGGGCAGGCGAGGGTTATAGACCCGCCGCGCCAACACTCACAACTGCTAACCGCTAACGCCACGCAACACACACACCATATACACCACACACACAGCGGGCAAAAGATCGCCAGGCTACATCTGCTCCACCCAAACCAAAACACACAGGCTAACCACTCTGCCACAGGGACACACACTCAGAGGGGGGCAGAAGTCTAACCCACAACCTCCTGATACTGAGGGGAGGAGACTGAATGAACATGAGGGAAGCACCGATCCAGCCTTTTCCCATTCTGATACTAAAACTGTATTTGCCAAAACCCGATATCAACCGATAAAAGTGCAGGCCAGAATTAGACCAGGTCTAAATCAGGGCTAAACCAGGACTGAACCAGGTCTAAACCATGACTAAACCAGGATTTGAACCATGACTAAACCAGGATTTGAACCAGGACTAAACCAGGACTAAACCAGGATTGAACCAGGTCTAAACCAGGACTAAACGAGGGCTTAAACCAGCACTAAACCAGGGCTAAACTAGGACTAAACCAGGTCTAAACCAGTCTAAACCGGATCTAAACCGGGTCTAAACAAGGTCTGAACCAGGTTTGAACCAGGTCTAAACCAGGTCTACACCAGGTCTAAAACTAGTCTAAACCGGATCTAAACCGGGTCTAAACCAGGTCTAAACTGGGTCTAAACAAGGTCTGAACCAGGTCTAAACCAGGTCTAAACCAGGTCTAAACCAGGTCTAAACCAAGTCTAAACCAGGTCTAAACCAGGTCTAAACCAAGTCTAAACCAGGTCTAAACCAGGTCTAAACCAAGTCTAAACCAGGTCTAAACCAGGTCTAAACCAAGTCTAAATCAGGTCTAAACCGGGTCTAAACCGGGACTAAACCAGGTCTAAACCAGGACTGAACATGTGACGAGGCCAAATGATGTTGTAGATCCATCTGGAGTTTGGGAAAGTCATAATTTAGTTGTAAATTTCTCTCAAGTTTTGGATCTTGTAATGAATGTTGATTAAAAATATCTGAAATTGGAGATGTCCATAAACTTCATTGTGCCTCGTAAAAATATAATTACAGATATCCTGAAATGGAGTTTTGACGAAGGCGAAATGTTGTTGCAGAGATCTGTGTGCAAATGATCCACTTTAGGGGGAGCAGAGCATTTCCACAACTGCACGCTGCTCACGGAAAGTTCATTTATCAGGAAGATGTCGGAGTTTTGGATGTCGGAGTTTTCAGTTCAGCGAGACTCCGTTGTGAGTTCGTTGTTTATGTCTGGTGACCGCAAATGTTCTATTCTTTGGATATTTCTGTCACTCGTTCTCACAATCCACAAATCCCATATGTGAGGGCATCGAAAAAGTCACAAGAAAACGGCATGAAATAGAAAGACTATTTTATGCCATTTCCTACGGAAGCTGGGGGGGCTCATAACAAATACAAAAGCCACAACTTACCAAAAAAAAATCAACAACGGAAGTGACCGCGGGACTCTATTTTCTGATGGACCAAGCGAGGAGGATCAAGCGGGAAGTGAATGGGAAAAGTTGAAGAAGAAGAATGTGAAAAGTAAAGGAACGGAGAAGTGAACGAAGTTGGAAACGTAAGTCAAAATAATTTATTGCTTTGTGGCCAGGATCGATGTCACTGTCCGACCGTCGTGAATAATTTCCCACTTGAGTCCTCCTGGGTCAGAAAATAGAGCCCTGTGGTCACTTCTAATGTGGCTTTTTTAGTTGTTTGCATTTGTTATTCGGCGTTTGCATTTGTTATGGGCCCTTCCCGGCTTCCGTAGTTTTCTCATGGCTTTTTCCATTACAGCCAACGCCTTTACTGCTTCTAACAAGAAACGAGAAGGACAGGGAGCGTGATAACATTAGGGATATCGGAACTAAAGCAACGTCATGCACAATAATTTGTACGAGTCATGATGACGTTTGAGATGTCTTTAACTTTTAATCTGCCAAAACGGAATAACAGACATCTGTAATTATGATGTGTGACGAGATGAATGTCGTTTTCAGTGGCGTAATTGGAGATATCTGTAATAGACAGAACTGAATTGCAGATATCTCGAAATGTCGTTTTGTCCAGTCTCTATAATGACCATTCCCACTGTCCAAAATGAAAGTTCGCCCAGTCAGAAAGGCGTTGTTGATATCTACAATATGCATTTCAGTTTAAATGTTAGAACATCTTGCCACACGTTGATGATCAGGTAAAAGGAAACTACAGAAAAAACCCGAGCATTGTGGGTACAAGGCGGGGCCCGGCTTATGGTCCGAGATCTCCCACAGAGCCAGAATCCCAGGCGTTTGGACACGGACGGAGCCTGAGCCAGAATGGAGCGGTCCCGGGCGTTTGGACACAGCTGACGGGTTAACACCATAAGACCGAGGACTGAACGTGCATCTGTGCTTCTCCCAGACAGACGGAGCCTCACGCACCAAACCACAGGCTTTGTTTGCACCGAGACGCCAGATCTGTGCCACGTCCACCGTCCACACAAAGAGACGAGTGTGAGGAGACACGGAGACAACAGAGACAACAGGGACCACAGAGACAACAGAGACACAAAGACAACAGAAACAACAGGGACAACAGAGACGACAGAGACACGGAGACAACAGAGACATGGAGACAACAGAGACACAGAGACGGCAGGGACAACAGGGACAACAGAGACACAGAGACGCCAGATCTGTGCCACGGCCACCGTCCACACAAAGAGACAGGTGTGAGGAGACTCGGAGACAATAGAGACACAGAGAGGACAGAGACACAGAGATGACAGACACAGAGACAACAGAGACGACAGAGACACAAAGACAACAGAGACATGGAAACAACAGAAACAACAGGGACAACAGAAACAACAGGGACAACAGAGACACGGAGACAACAGAGACATGGAGACAACAGAGACACAAAGACGGCAGGGACAACAGGGACAACAGAGACAACAGAGACGATAGAGACACAGAGACAACAGAGATACGAAGACGCCAGTTCTGTGCCACGTCCACTGTCCACACAAAGAGACGAGAGTGAGCAGACACAGAGACTCTGGAGACAACAGAGACTGGGACACGGAAACATAGGGACATGAAAACACAGGGACATGGAGACTCGAGGGCACAGGGACACAGAAACACGGAGACACTGAGACAACAGAGATACAGAGACACAAAGTCACGGAGGCAAGGAGACATGATATACAGAGACATGGCGGCATGAAGATACAGGGACACGGGTACACAAAGACACTGAGATACAGAGACATGAGACACAGAAGCACAAAAACACAGAGAAACATGGAGACACGCTATGAATCTGGACAGAACAAATGAGAGGTTTTTCATTTGCTCATGTTAAGAAAAGATGCTGTTTCACATGAGAATACTACTACTACTACTACTACTACTACTACTACTACTATGGCGACCCCACACCCCTCCTCACAGTCAGAATTCCTGTATTTCTAGGTACTTTTGAGCTATAAAACCACCTGTAACTGAATAAATGTAAGGTAAAGCTGTTTAATGTCACACTGTGGAACATTCCAGGCAGAGTAGTGGTGTATCCATAGAAACAAGAAGGCGAAAACAAGGCACAAGTGCATAGAGTAGTTAACCCACCTCTGCTCTCGTCATTTAAGCACATTTCGTTTAGGAGCGTATAAGGAAAGCCCGGAGTGCGGCGGTGTCTAATGAATGTAGTGATCTGTGCAGTAATTAGCCGGCGCCCTCATCCGTCAGGCTAATGGGAGAGGAGACGTCCAATCACAGAGCGGCTCACCCTGACGCCGGGTTAATACGCCTCCGTCTACCACCACTGCATCTGTTTTCATCTGACACCGCGATCTCACGGGCGAACGACGGAGCGGACGGAGCGCAGCTGTCAGAACGTGATCGATTAAGAGTTATAGGAGGTAAGTGAGGAAGAACGGTGACAGGACGGCGTTTTTCTGAGGTACGGAGAGGTTCAGATGATCAGAAAAAGCTCCAGTCTTTACTAAAACGATAAAAACGATGAAACGATACTAAATGTAAAATGATGAAACGGACTTAAAGGGCCCATATGACATTCTAATGTAGTTTCAACATCACAAACAGAACTGGAGTTGTTGTAGTTAAGCACTAATCAAGATCAAGACCAGTCCAAGACCACAGGGTCCTGAGACCAAGAACTCTGAGGGTCGAGATCGAGACAAGACCGAGACCACGGGCCACCGAGTCGAGACCATCTTTGTAATTTTCATTTATTCATTCATTAATTTATTTGTATTTTACAGTTATTTTGGCACAAATATATCAATGTTTTTTATAAATCTCCATTTTATCATTCGTCAAGTGTCAGACCTCGAGACGGAGTCCAAGCGCCTTCAAGACGGAGACAGGACCAAGTCCAAACACCTTCGAGACCAAGACAAGAACAAGTCCAAGCATCTTTAAGACTGAGTCTAAATACCTTCAAGACCGAAATAAGAACGAGTCCGAAGCCTTCAAGACCGAGTCCAAAGACCTTCAAGACCGAGACAAGACCGAGTCCGAGCACCTTCAAGACCGTGTGGTGGCTTTCAAAAATCCCACGGAGGCCGAAATACATTTCAAGTGATTTTTATTCAAAATAACACGTGCGATTACAAAAATACAAAATACTGTTATATTAGCCACCGGAAACACTTATAGAGAAACAGACGCAGAGAGACAAGCGACAAGGTCTGACCTTCTTCACCCACGAATAATCGATAGTCAGCCCCCAATGTGGGGTAGACCCCTAGTTATACCATCCAGCGCTAGCCCCATCTTCCTGACCATATTTGGGAAGGGATCGGTTAAGACACTGCTTAAGACAAACCCCTTAGTTACATAAACACTTCCAAAACACATCAGGTCACTCTGACATTTTGGCTACCAGAATGGTATCCCGAAACCCCCAGATATGTTTCCTGTTGGTCAAGATATGTTTTGATTAAGATCAGAAGGTCAGCTCCGTCTCCCATCCCCATCCGTACTCCCTCAGAGTGAATATACTGCACTATGACAGATAACATCTATTTAACAATTAAAAATTATTTTCCATCACAACCGAGACAATACCGAGTCCGAGTGCCTTCAAAACCGAGTCCAAACACCTTCAAGACTGAGACAATACCAAGTCCGAGTGCCTTCAAGATCGAGTCCAAACACCTTCAAGACTGAGACAAGGCCGAGTCCAAGCGCCTTCGAGGAGAAGACTCTGATCTGAACAGTCTCTACCTAAACCTCAGAACCTGCACTGATCCTGAGTCAGTGCTAGTGCAGCTTCTGCAGCTCAGGGACGGAATTCTGAGCTTCACATGAAACACAGGATACAGACAGTTCCTTTTGAACACTTTGAACATCTTTTAATAACACCGGGAAGAACTCTAGATTGAAGTTAATACATGTGTAATCCAGCCTAAGAGCTTGTCTCATATACATACACGTACACACACACACACACACACACACACACATATACACATACATATGCATATATATGTTGGACATGAATAAAGCAGCGTCGCCTACAGGAGACAGCACCGGGTCAGGCAGCTTAACTCATGCTAAAGCCCTTTAAACGTCAATAACAAACACACGTTCAGTCATTACACACATGAATTATGTAAACACACCCACACAAACACACACACAGACATTATATGTGACTGACTGTGTGTGAGGAGCAGCAGAGGCCTGTGGTCCTGAGCTCTCATCACAAAATGACACTTTAAAACATCTTTTTAAAGA